>JAYRBT010000139.1:57453861-57511383 GCA_036023395.1 Myiotriccus ornatus
TAACAAAGAACCAGTCGTAGTTCTTCATTTGAGTAACTTAAAGAATAAATGTGAAAGTACTGTTAGTTCTTACCATACACACCTTTAAATCAACAGCTAAGCTATGTTATACATTATTAAACACATTTAATCCAAGTAAATATGAATCCTTCTCTGAATATTATTCAAATTCCAACACTTGAAGGGAAGGACACACTGTGATTTTACAAAGACATTGAGACAGCTCACGCTGGCTAACCACAAGGTGCGGTCTGACATTTCAATCAGTTTCTAGTCTACTTCTATTATCAAATGAAGGAAAAAATGGTTTTTTTTGTTCAAACAACATTTCAGTAGACTAAAATGAATGAATTTGATGAATGATACATCATGTACATGCTTTATTTAGTATACACATGCCTCCAATTTTCCCTTATTGATAAAAAACCAAAAAATAATAGTTTTCAATCCACACAAAAAGACTTGTAATAAGTAACATGGCTTAAAATCTGCAAGTTTTAAAGTACGTGTTTGTTTCACTTACTGTCAAAAGAAACATGGTAGTGTTATGAAGTGCAAGTGCTGTCTTCCAAGATGCCTGAAGTGAAATCTTGAACCTACTGAGATCAACAGGAATTTTGTCCTTAACTTCAGTGACTTAAGCTTGTGTGTTTATGTGTCAGAACAGCGACTAGAAGCATAAAATCTCAGTCCCACTTGGGAGCTATCTGATAGCACAAGCCTAAGAAATAAGTCAAGTAAATAGGGGAAAAAAAAACACTTTTACCACAAGATACATAAGCAACAAGACTCAGCAATCTAAGAACTAACAATTTTGCTGAGATTTTTCCAATCTCTATGTCATGTTCAAGTAGAAGAGATAGAAGTATTTTATTCCTAAATAGATCTAGTAAGAATATTAGCTCTGATTCCAGTAGACATTGATTGTCTGCATTGATACTATGCTAATATTTTCTATGCTCCATTAAAAATGTATTACAATGTTAACTAAAGTCTCAGCTTTTCCAACAGTCATTGTAAGAAACAATAGGCAGGTTGCTGAAGGCACAGCTTTAATTTACATGTGGATTGAAGATTAGGTTATCTGAACACCCTGGTAGTAATGTCTCCTGAACTCTACGGAAAGAAATATTTAGTTAGGACCGTATAGGTTTAAAAACACCTTGGTCATATTTTACTGTGTTTAAAGATTAGACTACATGTTCCATGAATGGAAAATAGTGTTTAAAAACTGGGGGGGAAAAAATTGAGCTCCATGTGAAGCACATTTTTCTGCAGCAATAGACATACCATAAGTAATGGATTTATGTCCGACGCCTTGCACTATGAAGCAATTCTTGACAGAGATAAATCAGGCTGAGAAAACTAAAAAAAGCATGAATCAAAAGAAAGGGGGAAAAAAGAGAAGGTATTAAGACCAGACAAGTATAAAAATAACTAAGTTAACTGAATAAACGTTATGAAAACAAAATATAGCCAAGGGAATAGTAAGGAAGTAGCATAAATACTTCAAAGTAAGTCTTATTTTCATGAAAAACAATATTATGATTAGTCTCAGTTTTCTAGCCTAAAGGTATTTTTCTAAAATTCTTTTGTACATTATTCATATTCTTAGTATAAAGAGCCATGTTGGCTCTGTGATGATTGGTAGCAGGATAACAACAGAAAGAGCTGTTTTGCTTTCTGTTTTGCATTCTTTCATTAAAGTGGGCTCGAATGGTAAAGTGGCAATGGAATTTGGCACTCAAGTGTCTACCTTCAGTCTCACAGCTAGAATTTGATTCCCAGCATTCATAGCATCTTTTGAAAATGATGAGTCAGACAGATGCTGGCAGACTTCCAGATCTTGGTTACATGTGTGAAAGGACACTGCTTTTCTTTTAAAGAAGAAAAAAAAAATCTCAGATAAGCAGTCATAGTTTTGTGCCCAGAGAGAAGAAGGATGAACTGAATTTGCATTAGAAACCCCTGCACCCAATTAGGGAGTAGAGGAATTTACAGTACCCGTAAGAATTCATCTCTTGCATTTCAAATTCTCAATAGAGGGGGAGGACAAATTTATAATGACGATTTTTGTTTTAAAGAAAAGTTTCGTAAGGTTGAAAATAATCCTTTTAAAAAATTAATATAAAATAGTACAAGAAATCTATATCTTGAAATGCTCTCTTCGCCTCTCACCAAGTGCAAATTAGCCTAACTATATGATCTCAGAGATATTTTTCTTCATTGAAACCTACATGAGCTAGAGATATTATGTGAATTTTCTCCCAGGGAGAAGCAAGTGAAGAGCTTCAGGCAATGGCAGAGGTTGACACCAGCAGAACAACATTGCCCAGAAAAACAAAAATTGCGGTGAGGAACCTGGGTCCAACCTGAAGTCCAAAACTCCCCAAATTCAGGAAAGGCTGGATATGGTATCTTTCATTTAAATCAAAGTCTCTAATTTCTGGTGAACTAGAGAAAGGGGTATAGGGTTCAGATTCATTTTATGCCACACGCAAGGGTGACCTCTTCTGGTCGAGGACAAAACTGTTAAACATTCTCCACTGATTTTTCAAACCTCTTTTTTTAGCTTAAGTCAAATTATTGCCCTCTGAAAGGAAGTACACAAAACTTCTCTAACACTGGGACTTTACTCAACAGAAAGAGGAAAAGTCCAAATGTTTCTATTCTATCAATCTGAAGTGTGCAATGATTTATAGGTATTTATGTTACATTCTAAGTTACTCAACAACAGACTACCAGGTTCTCTGATTGTCATTTTTAACTCTGCAAAAGTTCAGATGAAAATCTGAAAGAAAAAGAAAGAAAAAAATGTGAAATTTTTCAACGTTGTATTTGCAGATGCAACTGATGTAATTGCATACACAAATATAAATTCCCTGCTGTATTTCCAAAGGATGTGGCTTTGTTAGTAAATCCTGCTGCATGTGGTTGAAAGGAACTTTAGGACCATCCCCAAAGAGCATCACAGGCCAAATAGTGTTGGATGAAAGTTCAGAAGGCTAAAGTGAAACGTTGACCAACAGAGATGTCAGTGGGAGATTTGTAATCAGGTCCAGCACCCCACAGTTCACCCCAAGTCTTTAAAAAAATTTAATCGTATTTTAAACTATTCCAAATAGACATGTGCTGGAAAATTATTTCATTTAAAATGTTAAACCAATAGTAATTATTATTTTTATAATAATAATTTACTGAAATTTTCTCATCAAAAGTGTTTTAAAAGTTTCAGCAAAGCAGTAAGATGTAAATGATAATTTTTAAATAATTTTGAAAACTGACTATCTTCTTTTGCTATTCAGATGAAAATACAGTTATAAAGCCTTTGTTATGGTTGGTGGTTACCATAAGACATACATAAAATACATAAAAGACTGCTTAAATATTTTCAGTGCAATGACTGAGTCTTCTTAAATATTGAGGTTGTTACAACAGATGAAGTTCCATCTGTGGTTGTTAGTAATGCAAGTTTAATTCAATATAGTGTTAAAGTCATTCTCTTGTTTCTGGAGTTTCAATCTACCAGGCACTAGAAGTGCCCACTTCCAAGGCAAACTTCAAAATTTTTTTTTCCTGGAAGTGATGAAACCTGTGAATACTATTGCTGCCCTTTTAATAACTGATATTTTATGACATCAGTTCTCAAATTCTGAATTCCTGAGACACAGAAGTAGCAGAAAGCTAAATTAATTCTTTATTCTCAATTGCTTTTTGCAATACTCTTTGCAAAATACATCTCTCCTTATGTCTGAAGAGCCAATCCAGCATCATTGAGCTTCCTGGATAAACATCCTGATTATTTCTAAAATATTATTTACTACCTCATTATTTTAGGCTTAAAATCTAACTTAATAGAAAATAGAAAATACTGATACTGCGGTGTTAACTGTACTTGAGGAAAAAATCCTCAATCTTCCCCTCCACTGAAGACTGTTGTTAGAAGCCACCAACAGATGAATATATCTGAATTTCCAAGAAGTACAAAGGGGACAGGTTTTACTGTAGATCCAATCCAGGAAAAAATTGATCTTAACAAACATATTATTCAGTGCTGTGAACTTCAGCCCAGCTTGGACACAGATAACAGAATTCTAAACCTATAATTTTATTGATTTAATTCATCTAGGATTTCTCTTTGTGGTTGAAAAGGAGCTTTAAATATATAAAGGAAGATTTGGTCACTAGGAGTTGAAATGCTTTACTTTATTGAGGAAACATCTGGAAAACTTAGATACTTTCATATACAAAGTTGGCAACATCAAAGCAGAACTCCAGTCATATTCAGATATAATTGGGAAGTCACTGGAAATCTTTCCATTATAACTTCTAAACTTCCCCAGCTGCTAAGAAAAACACTGTCGCTCCACCACTGGCAGTCACACACAGACCTGTTTGAGGGCTCTGACTCATACAATTCAAGTGGCTGGGAATCTCACTGCTGCTGCAGGAAATGGGCTATTTCCAGGATACCTCTATTCAGGGGAAAAGCCTTTGTTAAACACTTGGCTTTTTGATTGAAAATATGGAGCATGGTGGGATTAAAGAAAATCAATTCAGTTGCCCAAATGAACTCTTGTAAATTTGCAGCTTATTGCCTGGTTCCTCCTTCTTTCTGGGGGGAGAGAGACAGAGAAGCATTACCACTGTTATTGCCTTTCGGTTCAATTTTCTCACATGAATTAATTAATTGCTTTTAAAACTGAGAAATAGCTTATGAGTAAGATATGTGTGGCTTTGAAAAGGAAATACTGGCCTTGAACTACTGCTTTCGTTTTTTTCGATACTCAACAGCAGAAAACCCAGGAACAGTCTGTGAAATGCCTCTTCACCCTGAAGGGCTAAATGTTTGGTATGTGCTATCAAAAGTATTCATTAGTGCCATTGTACTGTCTGATATCTGGTTTTGATGTGTAGGTGTAGATTGACTTCTTATGAGTGTTTTCATCTATTTAGGAAATTTCAGTTGTACACTCAGCCATAGAAAACAGAGAAGCATGGATAAATTGTATGGAGGAAATATAATGCAAAGTCTTAGACATTGCAGAATTCATGAACATTCTGGCAATCTTACTTTACTTCAGATTTTACTATTCTGCATCTGAATTTGTGTTCGATTTTGTAATATAAGCAAAAATTCACAATTAATGAAATATTTTATTTTTTAAAAACAAATGTACATATAAAATGTGGCAGCATGCCATAGTAATTTCAAAGCTCAGGGTTTGCATCACAGCTGGATACCTTAAAAGTGACAATATATCAATTTAGAAGAACTTTCACTGAGAGTTTTACAAGTTATTTTACAAGAAAAGGAGTCAAGTTTCATTTTTCATCAATACAGAGGGAAAAGGATATCAGAGGTTAGGTGAAAGACAATGTCATTAAACGTTTCCTTTCTAAATATTGCTTCTGCAATTTATGTGTTAATTGGTCTCATCTTCTGTTACTCTAGTGCAAAATTGCTTTGTTAATCACTCTATAGGAAGCAAAACTCTTTTTCTTTGAGGTAGCATTGCTTTTCAGTCTCTTTAGGTGAGGTACTGAGTTTCTCTTTCAGAGGAACTACCATTTGAGAAAAATCTAGGAAATATTTTACCTCATACTTAGTAAAAGAAAGTGGGCACTTGATCTATATGCTTTAATTTTCTTCCTCTACATTAAAACCCAAATGTTATCTTACAAATGCAAAATTGTGGTTATCTTTTTACCTGTGAGACTTACTGCTGTGAGGAACTCTTGAATTTTTCCTGTCTTCTTTGAATATTCTATTTTTAAGTTGGTAATGATCTGTACATGTAATTCAGTCCCATGAATTAGTCTTGGAATGATCCTGTGGTCAGTGTAGAACAGATAGAAAATACCAAAATAGAAAATATCAAAACCGAAGGAGTTCATAAGAGGAAGAAGAGCAGTCAGTTCTCAGGATCTTATGTATTTAAAATGAGTAGAGTTAGATAGTACCGCCTCAGCCAACAATGAGACACGTGAAACCTTAATATTGCATTTGAATTTCACACATCAGCAGAGCCTGATATTCTGAGCACTTTTGTTTGAAGCATCGTTAATATAATTTGTCCATATCAGACAAACATGCCATCCTTTATTTCCTATATTTCACACTTTTTCATTGAATTGAATAACCACAATTATTCTATGCAATAAGTATTTACAAGCTTCTGTAAAGAGATATTGAAACAAAATCATCAAAAACTTTGCCTATCTATTGTCTTCACAAAATTTAGAGAAAAGTAATCCCAGAATTATTTAGTTTTCCAGTGACAGATTCCTGAAGATCTGAAGGCAACAGCAATGAGATGCCACTTGGCTGAAGCACATCCCTTGAGTCTTTTCTGGTTTTAAACAAAACAGCACAGTAACAACAAGGCTCAGAAATCTCAGTCATCAGGAGAAGTTTATATTGCAACTTCCAAACCTGTCTCAAAACCTCAGGTACTTGGCTGTTTATTTCCCTGTGTGAAGAGAATTTCTCATTCATAGATGCATGGGCATTTGTTCCCATCTTAGGAATCGTGTTTTAACTTCAAAGCCAGGACATAATAGGTCCTCTTTAGACCACAGTGTTTTTCTTTTTTGTGAGTCTGTTGAATGAATTTTAGGTTTTCATAAGTAAATCAAGTGTCTAAAAGCCAATAATCTGTGATATCTTCTTAATTGCAAATGAGAGCTAAAGTAATATACTGTCCTATCTCAAGGATTCCATAACTGTAAATTTTGAAAACATTCCCAGTACATACGACTAAACACTTTTATTAATCTGTCAGGAGGGGATCATATTAGACAGTCATTTAACTGGGGCAGGGTTTCTGTTTTTGACAAGATTGGACTGATGAGCTTTAGAGTTCCTCCACTAACACACTGTTACATCAGAACTTCAATATATGAGATGGGGCAGTCAATGCCTACTCATAGTGGTCTCCAGAAGACTGCCAGCTCTGCCTGAATCTTTCAATTAATTTATATACTAGAATGAAGAGGACTGTGGGTGTAGGTCATCACCTGACATTCTGGGGAACACATTTTGGGTCAGAAGCCAGGTCAGCATCCACTCCTTTGCATTCCCACAGATGGTTAGATATGACATGTCATAAATCAGGCAAAAGATCAAATACAGTAAACCAAAAGGTATATTTAAAAGTCTTATGCCATCCTGACCAGGACTTCCCTTACCAAAAAAAGACTTAACCTCTGACTTCAGATCTGGAACCTACATCATCAGTTTAGCATCTACAACCTCAGTGATTTGTTCATGCAGCAAGGTTAGCTTGCCACAGTAATTTTCAAGACTGTTGATGTAGGTGACGTGTTGGTGTATACACAGCCATCTGCTTTTCAAGATTATCCTCTAATGTTCCTTTAGAAGTAAGTCTTCTAGTCTGACACTCATCCTTTAATTCTTACCGACTATTTTCATTTTGCTTCTCTTTCTGCCTGTTGTTAACAAGGCCAGTCACAGACACAATTTGCTGATACAGCTACAAAAGGGCATCTTGAATGCCACAGTTCAGACATGGCAGTCAGATAAATATAAAAGAAATATGATGATTGGTAACTACTTCCCAAAGTTCAGACAATGCTACTGAGTCACGGGAAGGGAGCCCCTCCCATCCTACTGCCATCCCCAGTCCTTCTCTTTATCAGTACCAACCTGCTTCAGCCCCCACTGTTCCAGGGGAAGGGAAATACCCTGAAACCTTCCACAGTCATAAACATATCTGTAAGTTTCTACGACTTCTAGGGCTGGAAAGCCACCAGCCCTGGATGATTCCCAGCACCTGTGCATGATTTCCTTACAAAACAGGACCAGCTGCCTTTTTAAGAGCCCCAGAACTCCTATGCTCTGTATTGCTAGAGTGGGGGAGAAACAAATTTCTTAAATTTTACTTTAGCAAGCACTGGAGTAGAAGATAAATTAGAGCTTACGGACTCATGAACAGGAGGTTAAGCTGAAGGCAGAAATAGAGTAAGTGCAAAGTTGGGAGGGAGTAATGGGATCTGCTGTAAATCAGGAAAGAACAGTGGGGGGAAAAAAGAACAATAAGTCTGGAGGAAAACAAGTATTCTGGAGAAGACGTAAAACATAGGCTAGGAAGGAAAATGAGACTAACTGGGCATGCATAAGGGAAGAGGCATGAGGTACAGTAGAAAAAGGAAAACTAGAATTAATCTAAACATAAGCAGGGTACATATAAAGGTGGAAAGTCATTTTTGCACATAAACAAGGAAAATAAGATCCTAGCTGTCGAATTAATGTGTTATATTTACTTGCTTTAGACTGAAAACTGGAAGAATTTGCTTGTAAGTAGGAGCCAACTTAGAAATTATTTCAAAAGTAGGGTTTGGACGTGGTAGACCAGAACAGCTGTTCAGAAGCCATTACGGTCCATTGTGCAAATTTTTCTTAGTTCACTGCTTATTGGCTTAATAGAGTGCTTAGCAGGAATCCTTATGGTCCCCTCCATTAATCTTGCTGTCAGCCCTGCACAAATTCCATACTTAAAAAAATATCCCCAGCCCCTCCCCTATACTTACAGAATGACAAGAATGCAGAAGGAGTCAGACCCACTCTTCCAAAAAGAGAAGGAGGCTGCACAGCAGAGACACTGTGCATTGCAGAGGTAACAGAGGACAAGGAGTCACATTGCTGTGCCTGATTTCTTCTCATTCCCTTTATCTAAACTCTTTATTTTTCCTGACTCTGCGTTGCTTTCACAGAACCAGAGTTTTCATCTCTTCCAAAGTGAAAGAGATCTGTCCCTCATCACACTTCACCATGAGCGAGTTCTCTTCACTCATCCTTATCTGTCCCTTCCACTCAAAATGACCATGTAAGTAGAGCTTCTTGCCCAAGGACTGACAGAAATCTTCTTGATGCTTGTTTGAATCAAAGACATCTTTAAAAGGATTACTGCAGGAGGTGATATAATTTTTCATTCTGTGGTCAAACAGAGTGTATAAACTCATTTTTTAAGTTTTTGGAATGGTGCTCCATAGGCAATGCCCATCTACAAGGCAGTGGGTAGAGTTGTCTCAAGTAGCTAGAGCAAAGGTTGCATTGAAATTTCGTGGGTTTTTTTTCTAAAAATACCTTCATTATCCAGTATACGAAAATAGATCCTGAAACATAACTAATTTCATGTTTTCCCTTCATTTCTGTGCATGATAATTTGTCAGAGAGTCTTTCTTCCAAATTAAACAAGCTGTGATTTATCTTTGAACTAGATTCCAGGCTGGGTAAATTTTTCCTAATTGAACTGTAGTCCCTAGAAAAACTGCAGAGAGGTGTTGACACAATCTTAATCACTGTGGTTCTGACGGTTTGTTTAGCATAACTGTTTTGAAATAGTGAATTTAGAGAAAAAATCTGTGCATACTGCACTTGGAAAAGCACATGAAGTTCTGCAACTGTAGACAGTAGTTATTGCAAAATACTTAACTTTCTTCTGGAGTTGTTTGGTTCTCTGCATGTCATCCATATCGAAGATTTCAATCTAGCTCATCTCTCTGTACAACCAGAATTTGGTATCACAGCAGAACTTTGTCCTGGATAGAGCCATGAAGCTCATCCTCTTTTGAGATTACTCCATGAAGAATGCTTATGATTACATTAGTTTTATATCGCTTCCTTTTAAAAATGCTTTTACTTCCCAGAATCTTTCATGGTGCATCTAAGTTATTCATCAGAAGATGAGGCTGAATTTTCCATGTGTAGTAAACAGAATGAATAAAGCAAAAGACTACAGAATGCTATGTAAATTATTCACAGGATTTAGGATGTTTGGTTATGTCTTGAATTAATCAGTATGGTTTTAATTACACTTGCTACAAATGGAACACATTTTTTACTGAAGGATCAAGGAGCCAAATTTGAAGATAACAGACTTTTCACATGTTTTGTACCTTCTGTCATGACAGATCAAGCTATCATTCACTCTATGATGTGTATTACTCTTTTAACAGTAATGTTAGTTTTCTTCAGGGCAATGTCATAACAAATAAATATAAAGCATAAATGTGATGTCTTTATATCCTTAGCATCTGAGGTGTGAGATCGCCTACATTAGCAACTGCCCTTGAGCTAAACAAGATAGCCTGAAAATTCAGATCTGTAGAAGATTTTACTGTTGTTCTTATGGTTAAGTATTTATAGATAAACTGGTGCCAACTTTTACTACATATGCAGCTCGGATTTTTTGGATTTTGTTCAACTTCTAAAAGCCTGTTTTAACAGCACAGATTTGTCTATGGGTAAAATAGCTTAAAGACAGCTAGAATGCAGCTTTCCATGTAGTTGAAAATAACCTAGCAATTTGAAAAGCATTCTGAAAGAATGATATAAAAAAAAAACATTAATGGGCAAACATGGAGTTGCTTGGAGTAAATCAGCATAACTCTTTCAAATTCAAAGAAGCCACAGTGATTTATACCAGATGAGGACCTGCCCATAATAAAATCAGTTTAAAACTTAAATATTTATACATCTGAGGTATTACAGAAAGTTTAAAAGACTTTTCTTAATCTTTCCAGTCAAAGTCCCATGACTTTTTGTGGTTGCTGGTATTTTTCCACCATGCTATACTTTTAACCAAGTTACTGGCTCTTAATTTGCTGCAGGCCATGATGTATCTGTATCTGTGTGTAATTTTGAGCTGAAAAAATTAAGCTGAATAAAAATAATTTATTTTTCTAAAAGAGCTTTACAATTAACAAAAGATAATTGTCCTTGAATTACATATACAAGGTGATAACTTAAAAGGCGAGGCTTGCTGACATCTGAGCAGTGAAAAGAATTCTCTACAAAAAAGTTTAAGGAAATTTCAGTGCACTTATGTCCAACTGAAGTCTATCCGTAAATCTGATCTTGTCATCCTTTGAATTCTCGCTCTGGATGGTGTTTGGGCCCCAAATCCCGTGTATTGCTTTTCACAGACATATTCCTGTATGAGGCAATGGCTTATTCTGTGTTGGAGCCCTTGGTGTAAACTGAAAACAATAAAATCCTCTAGATTCAAGGTGTTTTGTTGAGAATTTTTAAGTACAGTCTTGTGTCCTGGTCCGAATATATCCCAAGGAACATGTGTACCAGTAGTGTTAATGTTTTGTATAGTTCTTTGTGCTGGTCCATAGTCCAGATGTTTTAGCAGAAGTTATCTGGAAGCTAATACTCTGCTTGGGACCTTTTTTTTTTTTTTTTAATACAAAATAATGAGTCAAGTCATCCACTTGGAATAATGAAAAGAATTCCCCTTCCTCCATGAAAACAGCTTAGCTTAGTACACTGATAGAGCAGAAAAAAAAAGGTAGATCCTCTGAACTTTCACAGTGCTGTCTGATTTTGAAATTACTTAGTACATACTGCATATTTAGCCAGTTGTCCAAGTGTGATTAGAGGTGTTTGGAGTTTCTGTACACAGATAGGTATATCAGGACAGAGTTTCAAAAGTTAAAAGGTGATTTAGCAGTGCTGAAATGTCAGCCTTTTAGTCTTTGCTTTTGATTTCTGGAAGCCAATATAAGGAGTTCTCCACTGCAGAACCATTTCCAGGGCTCAGTTTTTCATACAAATATTCCTGTACATTAGGTGCACATCTGGAGCTGCTGATCTTTGATTTTTATATGGGTTTAATGAGTTGCTGAAATGAACATGCACTTTTCAATGGTCTTTTAGATCAGTATGTAGGCTAGCCACCCTAGTCACACTATAACCGAACCCTTCTACATTATAGTTAAAATTTCCCTTTGTAATTCAGACTGTGATTGTTGCTGTTCTGACTTTCCAGATGTCTTACTTGGCTTAGATTCATTTTAAAACTCTTTTTCGGTACTAATATCACTGATTTAAACAACCCAGGTCCACTAATTATAGATATTTCTGGAATCAGAATGACTTCCCCACAGTAACATCAGTATATATATGCTTGTTTAAATAGAAATATATGTAGATGAAAAATTTAGAGTTGATCTATAAATATAAATAATAAAATAGCTGTATAAGCCACCTTCCCTCTAAAAAAAATAAAATGTTTGTGGCCTTTTTAAATAGTAGCTTCAGAATTTTTATTTAGGGTAAGATGAATTAGGAAATGAACTATGTCTATATGTTCATTTTTTATTATGTAAAAATTCCTTGAATACTCTTAAATGAAGTAGAGTTCAAAATAGCTGTTACGTATGGAATGAAAATGTTTTAGGTGCTGTGTGCAGCAGCATATTTGATGAAGGATATCTTCTGATCATATCAAAAGATTGCGGCCTGAGGTTTGTTTAACACCTCAAGCATATGAGACAAATGTCTATTTTAGATATATATATTTTAATCAAATATACTATTATGCTACTTGCAGTTTTTGATATATTTTCCTCACTTGTCCAATCCTATCAGATATTACTTTATTAGTGTATTTATTTATTTTCCATTAATAAAGAAATTATGATATTGTACGATTGAAATTCATGGATTATACCAATTTGGGAGAAACTTATTTGCGATTACAGTCACAACAATGCATGATTTTTTATGGTTCCTTTTGTTTTTCTCACATATGCCCAGAAAAGCATAATCATTTATATATATATATATATATATATATAAAGTATGACTTATCAGATTATAGTATTATGTCGTTTTCTAACCACTCCTCTATAAGGTTAACCTTTCTCCGGTTAGAGGATTGTGTCAAATTGCTGCAATAAGGATGAATGGTAACTTCTAAGTCACCTTTATTGGTATTAGGAGCCCTTAAGTGTGGCATCTGCAGATCAGAAAAGATAATATAATACAGAAGCTGA
This sequence comes from Myiotriccus ornatus, assembly GCA_036023395.1. Taxonomy (NCBI): domain Eukaryota; kingdom Metazoa; phylum Chordata; class Aves; order Passeriformes; family Tyrannidae; genus Myiotriccus; species Myiotriccus ornatus. The sequence goes on from JAYRBT010000139.1 coordinate 57,466,672, forward strand.
ACATGCCTCAACTAAATGACACAGTAGCAGCTACTAGTGTAACAGACTGCCACATTCAGCCAGACCACACACAATTAGGCAAACAACAAAAATTATGGATAAAAGGGAGTCTTGGGATTTGTCCTGAAAGATACTGCAGCTAAACTTTGACAGAAAATATTTGGGAAAGAATTTCAATGTTGCTCTCCCCGAGACACAAAGGTCTCACCAGTCAGCCTCTCAGGGTTGTATTCCAGGGTACTCAACTACTCCATTTTATCGAACTCCAGCTGTCGTGATCAGAGACCAGGGAGCAGGTGTCCCTCCCTGGAAGGAAGGGTCAGAGCTCATGGGAAAAGGGGAACAAGGAGATTTTATAAAGCAAATGCATGGAGTCCTGCTAACAGCTGATGAAGAGGAGATATTGCAGGTAGGATACACTCACTAGAAAGTGAGTAGAAGCTGTAAGAATCTTTTCAAAAGAACAATTTTAAATCTGTATGTGGCTAGAAAAATACATCATCATTTTGGAAGGAAAATACCTCACTAGGACTATTTGTGTATCCTCCATATGAATAAGAGGCTGTCATTTAATGGGAAGTGAACCTGAGGGGAAAAAAAAAATATCTATCTCAGATATTCAGGTTTAATCCAGGATTGTGTTGAGACTGTAAAGGCCAAATCTTGCCTAAATTTACTTCAAAATTCAAAAATATTTACAGCTCGAAATGCCTTTCCTAACATATGTGGAATCATTACATCTTAGAGTTTTATTCAGCTATTTTTCACTTTCTGAGATGAACTTCCCCGTTGTTTTTTTCTTTAATATTTCCTTATCATTTATAATGCTTGTCAACATTTATGACCTTAAAATGTATAATAACTTCAGACAGAATTAATTCACTCATGATACTTCAGTGCTGAAGCAAATCACCAGTAAAATTAACACTCATTAAAACCAAAAGTATTTAAAATCTAATATCTCATTGCAAAACTCTCCATTTAATAAAACCCAATTAAAATGCAATTAGCTTTATAAGTGATGTATATAATATCTAAGAAGGTCAATTGCTCTGCACTTTATAACTCTAATTTGTTTTCAGATTAGCTAGTGCAATAAAATTTAGAATGGTATTTAAACTTTTCATTTTAGTATTTGTTTCTATATGCTGCCTTTAAGCATTTTTTAAAAATAGGAAAATAAGAATAATTCATTGTGAATAATTCTGCTTTTATTTTTCTATTCTTCATGATAGCCACTAATGGTAGAATTTCTAATATTAAACACACCTGTTTAAAGAAATCCCTTACTTCCAAAAATGCCTAAGTAATATTTTAATCCACGTAAATCAGCATGTTCTGACTTTCCGTGAGACTCAGTCAAACTGTAAACAGCTATCAATGGGAGGTTAGACACCTGTTTTGTGGTATGATGGATTACTGCTCTCTAGGTAGCTTTTTCTCCTTACTGATCTGTGAAAGACCTGAACAGTTAGCTGAGATGAATGTCTGGGTTCCACGTTTCTTACATGGTCTGATGACACGAATCACCACCAACTATGTGTAGTGATTTTATTTGGAGAAAAGTGGTTACATTATAAATCTTTTGTACTAAATCCTGATAGCCATAAGATGAATTTCAAACTTTTTTTAAGCTGTTAAAAAAATGAAAGAAAAAATCTGTATCAAAAGCCAGTGTAACCAATTTGATTCTCACACACATGATATAAAAAATTATGAACCAGGCTGAAGTGGAAACTAAATTCTCAGCTATCTTTTCAATTGGACTTCAGAGTAAACTAATATCCTTATTTCATTCCTGTTCATATTACCAGGATTTGTTTTTTCAATTACTGATGGGCTGAAAAGATATTCTCCCTTCATTTGGTATGCACATTTGAATTTGCTACTCCTGAAGGAAGGAAAAATATTTCAGTTCTTCTGCTTTTTATGTATCTGTAAAATGTCACCTTAGATCTACCATTTTAGATTTTCTCTTCCTCCTATTATGTTTAAACTGCTTTAGTTGTTTAGCTATAAGTTATTACCTCATGCATTCCCTCCTCTTTTTTGCATTTGCATGAACACATTTCCAACCTCCTTTTTCCCCTATCAATTGCTATCATTTCACTTTGAAGCCAGCAGTTTTAGCAAAAGTAGTCTTTGATTTTAAATTTGGTTGGGGTTTGGGTTGTTTTGTTTTTTAAAATTATTTTTAGGTATTCTAATAATTTAAAATGCAAAGTAATTTAAAAAATAAATTAAAAATATTTTGTTGTTGGTACAAGGTTTTCTCATTTCTTAGGTTGTGATGGTAGATATGATATTTTATTTGCACTCATAAATTACATCAAAGAGACAGTTCCTATCAGGTAACTATGTTTTTCAGTTTTTTAACAATGAGCAAATTGGTACATTTTTTGACTTCACTGCTAATTTTTATCCAGGAAACATCAGGTAAAAATTACCCTCTAGCCTCATGTCTGCTGAATTATAATTGCAGAGCAAGCCAGACATTGTCAAGCTTGGAAGAATTTAAATACCTCTTGTTTTGAAAGAGACTTTTTTTTCTCTAAAAGTCTCGGACAAGTTATTTGGTAGCTTCAGAGATAGGTATTACTTTTTAATGTGAATGTGTTTTGTTATGGAACGACTGAACCTGTGTGAAACCATTTTGAATGCTCAGGTGTTTCAATGCTTACCTACCTTTATGATGATCATTGTAGAAGTATCTTAGAAAGTGGGATTATGTGGGTATATATATACATACATACATATATATGTAAAAGTTTTATTTTAACCAAAGTCACAAACCTGAGCCTAGATTTGTTCCCTACCCAACACATCTGGGTGCAAGCTCAGGCTCAGACGTGTTCTAGATGTGCTCTGGAGTACGATGGAGGAGGCAGTGTGGGCCCTCCTGCCCTGGGCAGCACAAACATGCAAAAGAAAGTAGCACCAGCTGTTCAGGGTGTGTTCTCTGTCACCCCTCACAGTGATGTCAGTTATCTGCCCACTCCATCACTCAGTGCACAAGCAGCCTGTGCCTCTGGGGTCTGTAACCTCAGCACGGGGCAATCCAGATTTGTGTCATTCAAGTGTGGGTTTGGGGCGATGTACCCTCTACCTATTCTAGCTTCTTCAGAGACACAACATATTTGTAATCTACCTCTATTCCATGAAATGGAAAACGCAGCTGAAAAGAAGAACTTGACTTGCTTCTCTTAATGACTTCACGTTTCTAATGAGATATTTGGTTTGCTTTTTTTCTTTTATTTTTTTCCCCCGGTTTCTCATGCCTTACTTTTCATGGAAAAATTAAAAAAAAAAAAATAAAAAAAAAAGAGAGAAAGCAAAAGAAATTCTCATATAAAAGGAGGTGTATTGAAACTGATTAATACCTTTGTGCTTAATCTTTTATTGAGAAAAGTATTGCTTTAAAAAAAAAACAAAAACGCTTAACCCCACCAGGAAATTAAGATATACGTAAGCAAAAAACCTGTAAGTGATTATTAAATTCTCATCTACATAGATAACTATAAGTACTCTCATGGAAAGTCACAAATAATGAAGAAGATTATTATTTCTTGATTATTTCTCTAGATTTTATTGATTTTGTCATTAATCTTTTTCAACTGTCTGGACAAATAGAAGCAGGTATCAAACACATTTTTGTAACCTTTAATTAGTCTCAAAGCAAGCCCAGGGCATGACTAATTTTTAAGAGAAAACCCGATTACAAATAAGTCTAGATCTATTTGTGCACTTGTGACTAGAGTCAAAGTTGACAGCTTATTGCAGCACTGCTATGTACAAAAAATTTAGAATCATAACTCCAGAAGAAGAGTGTTGGCTTAAACAGATCAGTAGTTCATTTTTTTTATTTCGGTTGACTAATACCCTTGGAAAATAACTTCATGGTTGTTTTATTTGATGATAAATTTGTAAGAGTCATTGCCTGTAGGAATGTGATAGATGAAAGGAATACAGACAGAAATAAAATCCAAGCAGAACAAAAGGTCCACAGAGGGACCTCTGTGACAGTTAAACCCCTTTATTGATTGATGTAGTACTTAGTCTCTTCAGTTAGGAAATAAGTACTTGGAAACCCTGATTTTACTGTTAGCTTTTTACACCAGCTTCATAAAATAAAGAAAAAGAAATACTGTTTCCTTTGTTGGTAATTTTGGCAAGACAAAAGAAATGGTTAAAATCATATGCTCACAATGTCTGCATGAAAATCCTAGTGATTTTCATGAACAGTGAACCTTACATGATCTGTAGTGCTTTTCCAAGAATAAGATACTTTATACAGTAGATAAATATTAAAAGATAATTTTATTAGTATTATCATTATTATTGTGGCTGATGATTATCATGTATTAATATAGAAATAGAGTTTGGATGGGATTGCAGAAGTTCAGATAGAAAAGGCAGTTCAAACAATAAGTTGTATGACCTTTGGATTTCAGAAAAGTGGAAATAGAGAACTTAAGATACTTTCTCTGTAATTGTGTATTTGATAGAAACTATGCATGGAATTAAAAAGGACATCAGCTAAAATTGTATTCACATGTTCATGAAAGGTAATTAAAACAGATAATAAGACCTGACTGGAAAAGGGGGGACAGAGTGCATGCATGAAAATTTAATGAAATATTTAAGCAGGGGTTTTTTAAGTACTGAAATTGATTCTATTTTTAAATAATTTTTAATATATTCTATATTATTCTCTACTGGTACCAGATTAATTTTATGGGTTATTTTAAAAGTTAGGTTGATCATGAATGGGTAGCAGGAGTAGGATTTTAAGACTGTTTCTGGGTTTTTTTTATTATTTTTATTTAGTATTTCAGAACCACAGAATATTTGAACAAAGGACAATAGACATTCAGTCTGTGTGATTGCTGCGGTGCCAAGGGGTGTCTGAACTTCTAGACATCACAAATATTTTGGAGACACTGGAGGAAACAATGTAAAGTGTCATGAGTATTTTCTTTTCCTTCATTGTTGGAGTATTGTGTAGAATCATAGACTGTCAAGAAATGATAGGTGTGTGCTGTGGTGAAGGGCACCACCATTGAGAAAGGGCAGCAACTCTGGCAATGTGCTACATCAAGACAAACACTTGGAAGATGAGATTATTTAAACACAAAACATTGTCATGTCTTTGGATAAAAATAAGAACAGTTTTAGGAATTCCAGTTTCTAATACTCCTTATTTCTATGCATGATAAAACCTGGGAAACGAGTAAAAGGAGATCCAGTGATCTCCCCTGCCCAGACCTCACAGCAGTTTCCAGGCCCAAATTCATGTGAAGGCACAGAAAACATAGTGGCCTAAAGGAAGGAAAACAACTTACTTCTGCATTTTAAAAATGCATTTAAACCCTCAGTAGGATTTTTAAGTATTGTTATAGGAGATGATACCCACATAGTGATACCATAAAACTATGGATAAGTAGACAGTGAATATTCATTTTGCTGTTTTTGAAACATACTTGATCTGTGAAATCAGGACGGTAGTTGAATAACAGGGAAATATATACACTATAAATTAGAATTTTGAATTCACTAATAATGTCTGTCCTAATCACACAGAGTCTAAAATCTCTGAGAATAAAAGCAACAATCTGGTCAAAATGAAAGTTAGATTTACCCTCAGTCCTTTTTGTGTCAGGAAAGATCTTGACTCCTTGCTTGCCATATGAGTGACCACAAGGCAGGCAATGCCCTTTCAGAGTCCAAAGCCCTTTGCCTTTGTAGCTTATTTTGTGAAAAAAAATTCAGAAGCTTCCTTGATTCCTTTTTCTGATTTACTGTCAGATTTCTTCAATTCTGTCAAACTCTTTCCTTACAGTTTCAGGGTTTTCAAGCCTCATAATGACCTTTCTAGTTGACCCTGACCTGTTCTTCATGTTTTCGTGATGTGGTGTCATACTGTTTCCATGAAGTGCATTCCCTGAAGGGGTTAATGCTCCCTGCCATTCAGCTGTTAGTTTCTCTTGAATTTCCCACTAGACTGTCACAAAGGATAAAAGAGATGTAATAAAAAGGTCACGCAGGTGCTACTGCAGAATATGTTATCAAGTCCTACCAGTGAAGGAATGCAAGTAGGCCTATTTGAATGAACAATGAGGAGACAATAAAAGCAAAGTCAAATTATAAGCAACAGGTAGGTTTGAACTGTAAGAGTAAACAGGATTTACTGTATTCAAAGAGTCTAAAAAATTGCACTCATTAACCATGTATCAAGGAAATCGATAATATCATTATGTGTTACAATGAGAATTAGCTTTAACAGCTATTTCATACAACTCAGCAGGGACTCACAGCTAATTCAATTTCTATTGCATTGTATTCACACTAATATTACTTCACAATGGTATTATTTTTGGTTTGCCCTTCATTTATCTCCTCACCTTACTCAATACATCTGAGAATATAAAATATACATCCACTAAGAGGTGTAGCCTCAACATAAGGTTCATTGCTACTGCACTTTGTGTCAAAATGCTGAAAACCAAACCTTTGTCTTACATACTCCCACTGATGCCTTCATTAGCCAGTCAGCTTTCTATTTTGCAGTAGATCAATGACAGCTCCCAGTGATTCCTTAAAACAGGTCATCCATGAGGAATGCTGCAGTACGGATCCTTCTGTCTACCTCTCTCCTTGCCTTTGCTTTGTCAGAGGTTTCCTGGATGGCTATTATTCTCAAGTGCAGCAGCTGCATGCTTAATTGGGAGCCAGAAAATGAAAACAACTTGATGTTCACACCTTTACTTTACAGTGCTGCATGGCCTAATTTAATAAATAAGGGCAGGAAGGAGGAAAGATACAAATGGGTGCTTTGTGAGAAAGTATCCAATACATGTGGTTGATGTGCATAGAAAATTCATACACTATCGACAAAACAGAATAAAATGTAAGTAGTGAATTGTGGCAAGACAATATAAGAATGACATTTAAGGCTTTCAGTGTGCAAGGACTTGTGGCAGAAGTCTCAGCCTTTATGTGAGAAAAATCAGGACAAATATTCAGTAAAGCAAAACCAAAAAAGTATGTAATAAAATGCCAACAGTCTTCCACAGGGTCATTTCCCTTGATAAAGAGATCATAATAAATTTATTTTATGATCTAATTTTGTTTCTTTTACTACACGAAGATTTTCTAATAGAAAGTCGTAGGCACACCAAGTCTTTTTGTGCTGAAAAAAAAAAAAACAAACAAACAAATTTCCAGAGAGAAAATGAGGAAACTAGAGAGATTTAGGGAGGAGAATTGTATCTTATTTGATGCATCACAACCATTGCTCTTCTAAAATTTTGTTCTATATCTGACCATCTCTTCCTCTAGACAGGCATCCAAGGTACTAAACCCTGAGATACATGAGATTACTAAATCTTACACAATGGTCATTAAAGTTCACATCCACAAGCCATTTCCAGCATCTTAGTCTATGTTGCAAATCAAACATACATGGCAAACGTGCAGCCCAGATTTCAAACATTGCTTCATAACATATTTAGCCTATGGTAAGGCTAGCAAACACTTCTGAGTTGCTTCTTTTGCTGAAATTTGAGGTTGCCTTCATTGCTCGTGTGATTTTTATCCAAAATGCACTTTTATACCACTGTAATTAAATGATTGAAAAAACTGATATTTCCTATTTGACCCCAAGTGAAAGTCCACCAGTGATCAATGTTTAAAATTGCTTTTTAGAATTCATTTATTGAATTTTTTGTTTGTCTCAAATAGCAAATAGACTGAGAAAATTATGCACCTATGAGTCCAAAACCAGGATAATAACTGCTGGTGATTATTTGGTCATTACTGTGCATTACAAAATAATCCTTTATTCATCTTTGTCAAAAGCAAACAAATAATTACTTCTCATATGCCATACAGTGTGCGCAGGTTTTATTTGGAACTCAGTTGTCCTCTCAGTTTTTATGTATACAGTGATTTTGGAGGATCCACACAAACATCTGGCTTCTAAACTTGCTTGTTGCAGATCTTTTGCACATGATTGTGTTTTTAAAGTTTGGCTGAATAATAATAAAGTAGCTATTAGGTAGTACTGGGTAGCTAAAATACAGGAACACAGGTGCTATTTTTAATGGGTTTTTTTGCTGTGGGTTTGGGTTGTTGGTTTGTGGGTTTTTTTCCCCTGAGGGAATGCCTGACTGGGCATGGGGATGGGGAGGCACCTCTGCTGCAAGCTTGAACTGGTGATTGTTTTCAATTGAAAACAAAGTTGCAGAAGGTCAGAATGGGTCAGTTGTACTATAGTGAGTGTTTCTAAATTGGCTGTTTTCTTGGTGGCTTATTAAGAGCCTGGCTTAATGCCAATCTTTTCCATGTAGAATGTTGCCATAAGGGACATGGTATCAAAATGCATAAGAAACTGTCCTACCTAGGCAAAGCACAGGGCTGCAGTTTTTATTTTGTTTTCACTTTTCACTGAGCAACATTGCTTGCTGTCAGAAGACTGAGTAGATTGCTTAATACAATTTATTTATTGAGAACTGATGACATCTGTACGTTACATGTTACTTCCATTGAAAGTATTAATAAAATCTAATGAAGTCTTTTTAAAAGTAGACAGAAATTGTAAGAAATTCATTTTGAGAGAAGTCACAAAGCATGAAGCAAAAGCCTCAAAGCAGATGAACAGAAAGAAAGAAGAAAGAAAATAAGATCGGTGTTTTCGATATGCACTGTGAATAAACCCTTCTGCCACCTTGCCCTTTTATATCCAAAATTGCTGTTTGGGACCACATCCTCCCACATATTGTTATTAGACTGTTATTTGACCAAGACAAAATAACAGAAACCCGCAAGATGGTAACATGCAGACTCTGCTTCTGTCTTCATCACTCTCTAGTTTCGTGCATTCATTCATCTGCAGCTGCCTTCCCTCATCTTTGAGGCTACATCAAGGCTTCCCGCTGCTAGGCTGTGGCGAGACGTCTCAACTCAGACATCCTGGAGGCAGAATGAAGGCACCCTTGAGTGATTGAAGGTAACAGATAGATGGACTGAGTGCTCATTAACAATACGTGTGCCTATGAAAAATCTGGTGCCCCAGGCCAATTGTCCATTTGGCCCAACCCCAGCATTTAACAGTTGCTCAAAAATATTTGTATTCCATTATAGTTCATTTTTTCCACATATTTAGTGTAAAGGATTGCCATAATGGGTTCCAGCTTTTGAACTGGATTGACCTATCTTGTCAAAATTAGAGCCATATCAGCAGAAGCTGGAGACTTGTGAAAACTACATGTGAAGCCTGCAGCACATGATTGATTTCAATACAACTTATTTTCTCTCCCTGTGTAGTCCACTGCCTGATGAGCCCAGGGTATTCTGTGAGGAATGTGTGTGCCGTGAACAGCAACAGGACACAAGGACTGCCAGCTGAGTTATAAACCATTTTATTCTAGTAGAATGTACCTTGTCTAACCTTCACTAGGTACACACAGTGTTTGAATTGTTGATCTATTCCTCTTTCTTATAACTTGTATTTGGTGAAAAAAATAGGCCTAAAAATGAGCTGTGGCATTCTCCTATTTTTTAAGACATTACTTTCTGGAGAATAACTTTACAATAAACAAAATACTGGAGGCTGGCTTGCCAGCTAACAAAATTAATTACATGAAAAGATATAACTAAGATTCTAAGAATGCTATAGTTTCAGAAAATACAAGAAGCGTTTGATTATGTGTGAATTTCCAAACACTTTTTGATAGCTCTGCACAGAATACATGAGTATAATTCTGTCAGACTTCCAGTTCTCAAATGACTTTTGTTTCTGTCAGACTCTGGGAGTTGATTTTGTCATGTGTGAACTCAAGAAACTCATTGTAAAGGCATGTCCTTCCGACAGCATTTGTCTTATCTTACCTATTCTGGACACTGGTGAGAAGCATTGGCCTTGTTGTCAGCTGCTCAGAGGACTGCTACCTACTAGTTCATGTCTCTACACACAGTTCACTTGTGTTGGGTCTCTCATTTTCCCTGAAGGAGAAGGTAGAACTTTCAGTTCTGCCATGTTTATTTTCTTTCTGTGATTATGTTGAAAAAAGCAGGCTGAACAAGCAAGGTTGATGATGTTTGAGGTACTTCTTACTTTCTGTAGGTGTTGAGGCTCCAGCAGCAGTTTGCAGTGATCCTCACAGCCCCGTTTCCTGCACAGTCATCTTCCTGCTAATGGAGGAGCTGGGAAGCAACTCCTCAACCAGAATATTCCTCCTGGAGCCATGGGCAATTTTTTCATTTGCTTGCACTCAGTATCAACACATTGTAAGTCAATATTTACTGGAAAACTGTGCAGGGAGCAGAGGTTGCTGTTTTTATAATATTTTATAATATTCTAATTAGCATAAGAAAGCAAATAAAGCCCACAAGATGAAATTTCTCTTCAGACACAGGTTTTTAATCTATAATAAATTCTACTTGTGTCCACTTCATGACAGCAGATGTCAATACAAGGGGAAATACTAATAGACTTCTATTACAGCTACACTTCTTCCTCAAGTTGTGGTCCCTTGCTCCATAGGCAAGAGAACTGAGTGGCTCATGTCCACTCTTTCCAGGGTGAGTCACTCTAAAGCCAGCAGGTCCACTTGTCATAGCTTTTAGTCCAGGTCTGTGTGAGCTTTTATGATGCCCTTGTAGTGTTATAGGGGGTTTTGTTTGTGAAATCATTCCTCATGTCGCATTATAGTGTCACCCTAAGGTTGCGTGGTATGTCCAGCAGTGCCACTAAGGGGAGTGTTTGGTATCCACAGCAGAAGGACTGCTGAAATAGCCTCTTAATGCTGAAAGGTTGGAAATAGCCCAGCCAGGTGTAGCTTCATCCTTTTACCCTTGCTATCAGCAGCGAGGGGTCTCTGAAGCAAATTATCCCTAGAACTACACATAGATTTCCTCTCAGAAAGGAATGCAGACATAACTGAAAGTTAGAATGTGAGTTATCTGGAGCGATGTTCCAGTCTAAAGTTGTCCCATTACATCTGTGTGTTAACCGAGTGTTGAGCCAAAAAAGTTTATAACACTGGGAGTATTTCCAGGGATAGTACCATAGTTCTACATTTTGTCCCCTGTTCACAACTTTTCATGTATAGTATTATCTGTATGGTAGGTTGTATGATGGTACCATCTTACTATAAAACACTGTGTATAAAAGCAAATGCTAATTTCATTAGATACTTTGATGAATTTTGTCCAATTCGAGCCATTATTTGTTGTCAGTATTGTCCTTTTGTCATTCTCACATCTGTTCATAATGTATTTTATAAGACTCTTTTACTTAAACCTCTACAGAAAAGATATCATGATCACAGGCTGGCAAAGACATCATAATTCCAGGGCCCTGTAAAATTACAGGTAATAGTAAATATTAAAATACGGTCTTTTAAGCATTCTTCTTTTTCAGCAAATTTATTTATCATGTATGACCAACTGTTCTGAAGCTGATTTCTACTACTTCTTCACAACAATTGCACTCTTGTCCTGCTTATCTTTCCATTAGTTCCATTCTTATTTTTCTTATAGGTATTATAAACATTAGTATCTGATATTAAATAAAACAATATATAACAAAAATTTAAACTAAAAATTTGTGTGTAGCATTCAACCAATAAATGGTAAAGCTGGAGATAATGAAATTTGGTATTTCTTCTGTTATTATAAAAGAAAAAAGGGAAGCTAGAAACATAACCTGGAATATCTGGGTTATTTTCTATCAGGTAGAAGAACTCACCCAGGTCTTGTACAGAAACTGACATTTGGAGAAGGAGGAATCAAGAAGGTAATGAACAAAGGACAGCTCACAGAATGCTGAGGCCACTTCCATCATCCCACCTTCACACATCCCAGAGGACACCATCCCTGTCAGCTACCTCTTTCCTCATCATGTCTTATGGATATACCATCTTGTAGACAAGACTAATCCATGTCACTTATTGTTAGGTCAAAATCTGACTCTTTAATTACAGCTGAGATAAAGTGGGCAACTAGAACAGATAGGAGTAACTTACATTACATAAATGATCTGGAACAGAAGCAGATGAATGGAATGAAAATTTTTACACAGATGGTGACAGACACACTAACACCACCAATTCAGAGGTAAAATGTGGATAGTTTGAGGGTTTTTTTCAGATAAGTGAATTTTTATGTAAATATGTAGCTCTCCTTAGTGTTGCAAGTAGTCAGCTACCATGGGAATGCAGCATGCAAGGTTTTGCATTTCACCCCAGAACTGTATCCACATATCCTGCTATCTCAAGCCTTAGGCACCTAGAAGAAAGAAAAAAGAAATTAAAGTAAATAATCAGACAACTGTATGACATTAATGACATTAATTTCTATTTAAAATAGACTTTGTAGATATTCTTCAGAGAGCTCTCAAGAGTATCTCGTCATATTGTGAGATTCTCTAAGCAATGACAGATTTCTAATGACTGATAGAGAGCAGTATTACTTTCCAAGTGATCATTGTGGTTTCCTTTCATCTCTGAGTTTCTAGGAAAGAAACCCCTAATTTAAAGTCTAATATCTTTCTTCTGTTCCCACATGCAGCAGATGGCACATGCGACTACATCCTACTTTCTAATTCCTATGTGACATTTATTATTCATCAGAAAGGAAGTTAAAAAATATTATCTTTTCAACTTCTGGTTTGGCTGATCACATAAATTAAAGAAAATATTTTGTGAAAAAAATCATTTTTGAAGACATAAAAACTATTAAAAATATAGAATAGGGGCCACCCAGTGGGGCAGCAGTATATTGTTCTATCAAAGAGTAGTTCAGTGAAGAAAGCACAATTTTTGAAACATCTTACAACCATTTTCTACTATGTATTTTTGTGTTCATCTGATGATATTTCTTGATTAAGTACTAGGGGAATTGGAGCAATGTTCAAGTACCAGTGATCGTATATTCAAACATACTCAAGTCCTCTATTTGTGATCACAGCATCATTTTATGAGGCTCTAGAGAAGTGCTTATTAATGCCTCTTTCCAAACTTCAGGCAAGGTTTTCACTTATTTTTACAAGTAATTATCTTTGCATGTATCCTTAATTAAAGGAAGATGTTATTGTTCAAGTAAGTTGTAAATCTGTATTTTTAAATGGATATGTCATAATATAGCACATCAGTAGTATAGTACATCAGACATAAAGAGTGGAAGAATCTCGGACAGCAAGGCAAATTTGGCTGAGAAATAAAAGAAGAATTCCATGCTGGTAGGTAATTTTTCTTTAGGTTGAAGTAGTTCTAGTGTTGGGTCATCAAAGACACTTGAATTTTTTAGAAACACAAATTCTTGGTATTCAAAAGGGCTTTTTTTTCTAGTAAATAACATAAAATTGTTTAAATTGCATTGTAAAAACAACAAGATCTTTCTCAGCTCTCAGGATATGAGTTCTAAGTTTACCCAACACTGATTTCCATGTAGAAGTACTGGCCCTGACCTGGAGTTTGTACACTTTCTAAACTGTTTCTGTTGCTAATAAAGCAAAAAAATTTGGAAGTGCAATTCAGCTTTCTGTTTTGGTTTAAAAAAAAAAAAAATTGATTTAATCTAGAATTTGGTGTTGGTTTAGTTTTCTAAAGTAGTAAGGTGCTTTGGACTATGCCTTCCTGCTGTATCTTCAGGTCTTGGAGCCATACTCTTTGCCAAGAGTAATCCTTGCTAAACCTTGTAAAAATTTCAGCCAGAATATAATTACCCATAAATAAGTAAGGGAAAAAATATATGATTTCTTACGACCTTGAAAGTTTTTATATAAATGTGTGGAATTCCGGGAGAGCTTTCCAAAAGAGGTGTCTTTGTGCAAGTAATCTTGAAGCATTTGGAGTCACCTTCAGAGTTTTTTTTAAAAGTAACAAACAGAAATCAGGATGATCACATTGGGCTAAGTGGTTCTGTCATGACCCAGGTCTTCACACATGCTTTCTTCTCAGTGAATGAGCTTATGAGACTCTGACTCCTTAGTTTATGAAACTTGGATTAATTTTCATAAGGCTTGCAAGAGTTATTTTTCAAAAATTTTAGAATCTATTTGAAGTTGGCTGCTATCTTTATCTGTAGAGTATAGCTCTTTTTTTTTAATTTTCAAAGTAATGTTAACACATAAGAAAGCAAAGTATCAAACTTTAAGAATAAACCTCTTGCATGTAGTCCTTTTAAAGTTCATGTGGTAATAATACTTACTATTAATATTTTTTATCAAAAACAGTACATGTTTTCAATTTGAATCATTTTCCCTATGTTCCCATCCAGTTCGTAACTAGTTATTAAAATAACTGAAATTTATTTTCTTCAATATTAGAAAAAGCTACTGAAAGATGGATTAATAGGATCATACTCTTCAAAGCTCCTGAAAGTAATTTGCCTCTGAGAGATGGAAATAAAACAGTAATTATTAATCCAAGGATTCTGTAGGTTAATCTAATTAAGAATCCAGACTTGTTACGTCTTGGTTGGAGTCCTAGTACCAAAGAAATTTATAGCTCATTTCACTAGAATTTTTTTTTGCCATCTGCCTACAGAAAAAAAAAGATTGTTACAGTACCTACAGCTTGCATCACACTTCCACAATGCATCATATTTTTGCTACTACATCCAGATGGGCTGCTCATTTGCTATGCAGTTAGTAATATTCTTCAGGCCTGATCATAATGGGGGAGGAAGATTTGTAGTATATCTTGCAATTTTTAAATGTATTGTTTTAGTATATACCAAAACAGAGTGGCCTTGACCCTCTAGCTCACACTTTCTCCTTTTCCCCAGCTTTCCCTGTACCTCTTTCTAACACTGTCCCTCAGATACCACTGTCATTCATAGTCTGATAGAAGTCTTGGTAGATATTAATGAGATAGCACAATCTTTTGTGTCTTTATTTCCAAAATATTAAATGTTTTTATTTTATTGATATGCGTGCATATAATTTTCTTACTAAATTTGATTGCCATATAGTTGCAAGGTTATTTATGTGAATTCTGGTCACGGTACTTCCATAAAATTCTCATCTGTTTGCTAATAACTGACTTGATATTTATTATTTGCTAATACTGTCATTCTGAAAATTTAAGATAAAAATTGATTTAGTCTTTTTCAATAGAGCCTTCCCTATGAATGCTCTTCAGATACAAACAAAATAATCCGTTATTAAATTGGCTTAATTTGGTTTAGATCATAGCTTTCACTGAAAAAGTATTCAGTAAATCTTTTGGTGAAGGAAATATTTGTCATGCATATATGGGTGGTTTTTTCTCTCAGATTTTCTGTACATTTCCTACTCATCAAATTTCAATCTACTGACAGGTAGGGTGGAGCCTAAATATCATGCTTTTTTCCACTGATGTTAGGCTGAGAATTAAAAATCGAGATACAAATTCCTTCAGCCATTTCTGAACAAGCTTAAATGTTTCATTTAAACAAGACAAAAGAGAAGATAGACAAAATATCTGCATTTGATCATACAAAATATCCGCATTTGATCATACAAAATTTGTCTTCCCATCTCCTTTAGTATGATTCCGGTTTTTGTTTCCAGTTTTGTCAAAAGGAAAGGAAAAGCCTTGTTTGACTCTTCCAAAGTAACTATTACTAACAAGTAACAAATGAAGACTTTAATGCTTGAAAGACAAACATAATCTAATCCAAATGTTTTATACTTCATAGCTCCCACAGAACAGTTCTTTACTTGGTCAAACCCCAGTC
Source organism: Myiotriccus ornatus (assembly GCA_036023395.1). Taxonomy (NCBI): domain Eukaryota; kingdom Metazoa; phylum Chordata; class Aves; order Passeriformes; family Tyrannidae; genus Myiotriccus; species Myiotriccus ornatus. The sequence goes on from JAYRBT010000139.1 coordinate 57,482,395, forward strand.
TGGTCAATGGACCTATTTTTTCTACAAATACTGTAATTCAGTCATTGGTAACAGAGACCTACTGTATGTTTATGGTGCTTTTCATTTTACCCTTTGTTTTTCCCATCTAAATTAAAAAATATAGTCTTTGAGCCACAAGGGCCCTTCAAGGCTCCCTTTGTCTCTATAGTCATTGATGCCTGCAGGTACAACAAAATCAAGGCGAAATGGATGCTATCATTCAAAAACATATGAGCTTCAATTTATAGCTAGTTGTTGAATTCTCCTTCCCAGCAAATATTCACTTTAGGAATCGGGTGTCCAAAATTAGTTTTGGATTGGTTTATATGCTCTGTGTTTCTAGAAATCCAGCTCTTTGAAAAATGTGAATTAAATTGAAAAAGACTCTCTGAAGCACATGTGCACAAGGCACCTTTTAAGTCTGATCAGCGTGTAATTGTTCACAGCAAGATTGCTCCTATGTTGGTGCAGTGCTCTGCATCCATAGATCCAGAACTGCACTGATGCAGATGGAGCACTGAAGACAAAGCTGCCTTCCAAATCCATTGTTTTTTGTCCTCTTAATAAAAATTCTCAGAAAGTAAAATCTAATGAAATGAAATTAAATAGTTTCACAGGGTTTTGTCTTTTTATCCCAGTAATCATTTGGCCTTTCTACTGAGGCTTTATTATTCTCAAACATAATTCTATGATCCTCATGCAGATGAAACACTAACACAGATGATAATGTAAAACTCTCCTTATTATTCTTTATAAGAACTTCAATAAATCATTATAGTGTTATCATTATTCAGACTTGTTTTGACAAGGCTACAACCTTCATGTTTCAAAATGAGTTAGGTCTGAATTTATCTAAGCCCTGGGTACTTTATGTGTTCTGAAAATGTCATGAAATTTTCGCTGCCATATATCTTCATAGTGCTAATTTACCACCAGAACCATATGTTCCTAATCTTAGATTACAGCTGTATAAAACACTCAAAATTGTGCTCATTAAAAGTATGCCTGTGGTTAGGTCAGCCTATCTATATTTATTTTAGGTATGAGGTAGAATTCTTATTCTATTGCTAGTCACTTGGTAGGGACTGTAACACACATAGGAATGGCACAGAGGAACTAAGAAGAAAAGCAAATGTGAGTACAAGACATTTTTTTGTCCATGAAAGGAAAATTCACATTGTTATTCAGAAGGATGTGTATACATTAAAAGTTTGCTCAATCCCAAAATATAACTTCAAGGTTGGCATAGAAAGAAAATGCCAAAGGTAATGCTTCAAAGTGTGAATTCCTTTTCATAAACATTCAGGGTTATAGTTTTCGTTCTGTTTCAGAAGTTGGAGAAAAATATTGTCAAGCACACTGAAGCAAAAGAGCATCCAAATGAAAAGCATCTGGGAAAAAAAAAAAAAAATTGAACCTGTGAGCTTATGGTTGCCTTTCCTACTCTCCTCTCAAAATCGTGCATGATGTAGGGAGATGCTTGCATATATATTGTTATACGTAAGAGAATTCTTCAAAGGGAATTCCAGTGCAGTGTGTGTTACGAGAAATACCATGTAGTGATGTTAATTTATTTTTGGTGTTGTTGTTTAAGCAAGTTAAATAGATGCATAAAACTTACATGAGTTGTTGGCACGCAAGTTATTGTTTCCTGGGGACTGCAGCAAGTTACTGAAACCTTTTTGAGATGATGTCATGATTTTTTGTAATTGAATATGCATATTTTACATGTTGGAGCCTGCAACCCACTTTTTTTTGGCAGGCTCTTTCAACAGATGCACGTGCTGGGGCCCTATTCTAGGAGGTCTTACAGCATACATAAGTCAATATTTGTGCATAATTTATAAAACTGAACAGTGGAACATGGCTTTTCCATCAAATTTACACGATCATATTTCCCTCACTTTGCCTTTTGCTTAACAGGATGTAGAAGCCCCAAAGACACCAAGATGTGGGAAAAAAAAATTATAATATAGTATGAGAAACTAAACATTATTAACTAATTCTAGTAGACATTGGCATTTTTTTCTGAAGGAAAAGTACAAATGGAAAACAGAAACAAAGGGGAGTATTGAAAACTTGTAATTAGTCTTTCAATCCATACTCCCAAGTCTCTGAATGTTTCTCTTTAATTAGCCTGTCTTTCAATTTCTTTCAGGTTTTGATGAAAGAGATAAGAACAGGCAAGGTTTTTCTGAGCAGAAACCATTTTCTAAACATGTCTGAAGTGTTCATAATATTAGTTAAAGAGTTGTCTGCGTACCTTGCAGTTCTTTATATCGCCTTTGTCCATTTCAACTATAAGAAAGGGAAGACACACAATAACCATGCTTGGGAGAAGGTGAATTGCTGTGTCTCAAACATGATGCTATAGCGACTGAAGGTCGCTGAATTCAACCCACTAATTTCTGCAACTGCCATACTGATTATCCATTGAAAAAAACATGCGTTTAATACATTATCAGCCATTTTCTGTACAGATCAAAAGTCAAGTAAATATTAAGATAAACATTGTTTGACCTTTTTCACTTGCTGCTGAATTATCAACAAGGAAATTATACCAAAAAAAGTAAAGAAAATTTTAAAAGAGAAAAAAGATTTCACAGGATAAGGATGTCTTATCTCCTGTATTTTTATAAGCAAATAGTAAGAGTCATATATTGCTGATCAGAGAATCAATAAATGTAAAAATGAATACCAGCTATATCCAGTATTTCAGCTATATCCAGTGCGCACATGGTACAGAATAGTTTACATATCCATGAGCACACTAAGTTTCTAGAGCGTGCTGGCTTATTTTGACTCATGATGACAGCAAGTGATTGATTATTTACTATTTAGAAAAGTAGGATGAGGAGGAAAACTGAAAATCTAATTCTAATCTGCCACCAGATGCTCTCAGATGCTGGCTTGAATTTACTTCCCATCCAGAAAAAAATGACATAATGATGACCAAATTTTGGAATTTCTCAATTCAGGAAAAATATCCATTGGTCAATACATTAGGTAAAGCTTTCTGATATACAAATCCAAGAACTGGATTATTAATTTATTTCTGGTGTAATAAAAATCCTGCACTAAGTGCCCTATATATAATATCTTGTTACTTCTCATTTTGGAAACAGAAAATACTAAAATATTTTTTAAAAATCTGAAAAAAAGAACTTATGATTTTTACAAATTTAGAAAATTTCTTTCTTTGGCTTTCTTTATATTACACAGATTTTATAATTAGTAAATAGCTTTGCTTAGCAATGAAAATATATTAAATCTATTTATTACTCCTGCTATCGAGTAAAACTCTAAATATCAAGCTTGTTGGAAGTCACTAAAAACCATAACATTGGAATGAATCTAAAATTCTTTCATGTAAACTTGAGTCAATACCCAGATCTTGTCAAATGAACACTAAGTTAATTGCTTGACTTAAAACTAAGAGAAAAATTCTTCGGTTTCAAGTTAGATATGCTTTTGGTATGAAGATTTACTTACATTGCTCTAGTTTTTAGTTTAGCCTTCGTTTTATACACTGAGTAGGAAAAACTTTTGGTAACAAAGATTTATTGCTCCGCGGATAACAAATGAACAACCATTAGGCAGTATCACAAGAAGCTCCTGTTCTAGCACGATGATGAAGAGCTATCCTGGTGACAAGCAAGGGCTGGCAATTTTAGTAACAGTTTTCAGTCACAAAGTTTAGATTCAGACATGAACTTTCTAAAGAATATGAAATAATCAGCTACAAGCCTTTTAGTTTTGGCGCCTTTTAATACAAGGAAGTGGAGGGTTTTTCACAAAATACACTAGGTATTGTGCTTCTGTGCACATTTTACCTGTGAGCTGATGTACATAATGACCCCAGACCACACTGCAAAAATCTACGAGCATTCTGAATATAAACTAGTTGTTGTCACTAATTATAGCCACCAGACCTTATTCCCATTAGTCAAAAGACTTTTCATTTCAGGAAAGATGTCTGGAGGTCGACACTAACCAACTGTTGTTTTAAAACAATCCTGTCTTGAAATATCTGAAAGAATAACTGGGGAAAATAGACCAAGACTTAACTGCAGCTTTCACATTCCTGGCAACTTTTATTGGCATTCTACTGCAGACACTGCTTTTAACATCTTGCCATCCTAAATTTCAAATAAAATTATAATGATGTCAAAGATATGGTGTTAGATCTGGCATCAAGAACATCATTTACATGTACAGTGATAAGCTTCCTTATGTAATAGAGAGAAATAGCTAAGAATTCAGATTTATCAAGCGTATCGTAATACAGCTAGAATAATGAGTCTAAGGACAACTTCCCAGTATGCAGATGTGATTAAATTGGGTGGAACATCAAGTAATGAGAAGTAATAAAGAAGGACTTGAATCACTGAAGAAATATGCCTGAGCTAATTTAGAGTAAATAGGCTTTGACAAAGACTGATGTATTGTAAGTTGCTAAAAGAAAACTCATCTGTGTGAATGGAGTGGTGCAGAAGTCTTCTTATTTTAGACAGACAATCCACACCTCTGCCAATACCCTACACAGTATACTTTACTTATATAAAGGGCACTTTATATGTAAATATTGTTCCAATTTAATGTGTCATGAAAAGAAAGACAGTGAAGCACCATGAGGAAGCTAAAGGAAATGGGGAAAAAAAAGAAAAAACAGGAAAAAACAGGAAAAAAAACAGAAGTACAAAGTATTTCGAGTTCTGTTGAAACCTCCAAAGCTAGATTCAAGGACAGATTGAAGAGAAAAATCCTGCTTTAGTAGGAAGAGTCAGTAGATTGAATACTTCCTTCTTTTCTTTGTTTAAATCCTTATTATTCTTCGTGAGATTACTGAGTTCTGGGGTTTTTTTTCAAGTGGAAAAATGTTGTTAAATGTTGTTAAATGTAGAAGATTTTTCATCCTCTCTCTTTTTTTCTGCGTTTCCTTAACTTTATTGAAAATCTAAGTCTCAACAGAAATGGATTTTGGAAGTTTAGTAAAGATAAGTGTTTCAAACTTTAACTGCTTACCTAAAATTTAAACCAAAGTAGCCTAGTAAACTCAGTGAAATAAACATCCTGTACTATGCACATGTACCAAAATATACTGGTTATGTTATTCTGTATGCATCTGGTGACTGCTAACCTATATGTTTAGATTTCACCATGCCCTTTTTATTTACTAAGGGCTCTTCAGTCACTCTAGAAGGCCTTTCTGACCCTTTTTAATTACCCGGACTGCACCCAACTCCAGTCTAATTCTCCCCTTTATTTACCACAGTCGCCACCCTTGTCCTGAATGCAACCCCAATTTAAGAATTAGTTTTACCTTCAGAGTGAGATGTCTTAACCAGTTGCTCTGTCCCATCTCTTCAGCTTGATGTCTGAGCAATAACCACCAATGAAATTTAATGTTAAAACTGTGCCAGTACCTCCTTCACCAGTGTAGCACACAGAGAGGCAACCAGATTCAGGAGAGCTCTCATTTAGCAGCATTTAGTGTTTTCTTCATGGTTCTGAAATGTACATTTTTGAATCCAGAAATGAAATTAAACAACCAAGGGCTATCTACAATCTTTGTCGGTCAATATGCATAATTCTAAAATTATTGAAATCTAATTTAAAGCAGAAGAATGATATTTGTTTGCCTATTCCACTTTTAATTTCTTGATACTTGAATGCATCAGCTTCTTGTTATAGCTATCAATATATCTGTGCAAGAAAGAAAGCAAGTGAGGTAAGTGTTAGTGCTTCAGTTTTCTTGACTATTGCAGCTGGTCATTCGTGAAGCCAACTGTAAACTGGATTACTTTGTGATTTTCTATTTGTATCAATTTCTGGAATAAGTCTGATGACACATTAAGATGACACACAAGTAGAAAAGACATGATCTTCATATAAAATACTGACAATAAGATGAGTGAAAAGCTTAGCATAATAGAATTTATGTTATACTATTTCTTGTTCTGTCTATGCTGAATTAAAATGACAGTTCTTTATGGTTTAGGTTTTCATTGTTAGAAAATGGCTGCTCTATATAATGTAATAGAGGGCACACAAAGTCTGCCTGTCTCATTTTCTCAGTGTCTTTCAAAATAACCTCATCTAGAAGGAAACTAGTTTCTGCTTTGTCTCTATCTCTGAAGTATACCAGCTCCCAAGGGAAGGGGAAGAATCGATATATTTGTCAAGATAAAAACCCACACTAAAATATGTTTTATGATCTTATAAATTAATTTTTATATAATCATTGAAACTGTGTTTACTTGAAGAAGGTGCTGATTATGCAAAGTATAAAATCAGCAAATTTCCATAGTAGTGGAATGCTCTGAAACCTGTACTAAATTAAATTAAACGTAACTTAGTAAAAACAGGGAAAAATTTGTGTTGCCAGGAGTAAAAGTTAATTTGAACTGAACATTATAAAATAACCACATATCTCACCACTATCTTCATACTAACACAATAATTCTTCAGGACTGCTGGCACACCTCAGGAGGATGAATGCACTTCCAGAAAAGCAGCATAAAGCAAATAAGAGCAGTCGAGTTCTACTGTGTTTATATGTTCATATTCCATCAAGAAATATTATAGTTATGGGGTTTCAGCAGGGCTATTTTACTATCAGGGAAAAAGGGAACCTCCATAGTAGAATTAATCTAACCTTGAACAAATATCTCTTGAAAGAGTCATGACCAAAAAAAAAAAAAAGTTGAAATTACCACAACTATTTTATGGCTGTGCTAATACTAGTACTGCTTTTGCCAAGTTTCTGTTTTCCTTTGTTTCTTTCCCCAACTTCTCTGTATCTCTTGGCTAACCTGATGACACCTAGACTGCTGAGATTGTCTTCTTGCTGTTTTGCATATGTCTAGTCTGTTTCTTTGATGTATAGACACATATTTCTAACAGTAATTATTATCAGAAGCGGTGCTGATTAACCACACGTTGTGGTACTTTTCAATTTTCTCAATCTTTTCTAATAAGTCAATGTATGAAGCTAGAGGGAGAAGAAAACTGCAATAATTCAACATCATACGATTTATGTCAGAGAGAGTGCCAATGACTGACTCTGTTTTGGATAAATGCCCTGACTTGTTTATGTTTGGGGTTCAGATAAATTAGTGATGAGAATGGAAGCCGAAGGAAGCCGTAGGATCTCTTCATTAAGAATATTTTTTTCCCCTCCGAACAAACATTTCATCATTCTATAAGACCAAAGATATTACGTCCAAAGAGTTCTATTATGAGCCATTTAAAAAGTGAAGAGACATTGATTTCTGTCAGCCAAGGACACACAATCAAGGAGTGTTCATTACCTGCAGAAAAGTGATACAACTGGCCATATACTGGTTACTTAAGTGCAATTATCTGTACAGTGCTCTGTCTACACCGTATCCATGGTCACTGAGGATGGTACTTCATAAATTATTTATAAACCTGAAGATACTCTTAATGTTCAGTTGGAAAATTAAATGGACCCTTCCCCCTGTCATACTTTCATTTTCTGCCTCTGAGGTATCAGTTTTAAAACACCTGACAAACACACAGATGTGCCTTCGTGCACCAACAGCAGGATTTGCTGCAGTCCTTCTCTGAACTTCACAGTTAACCACTCATTTAACCACCTGACTAAATGAACACATCACTGAGTGCTAGCTCTACAGCTTCTCTGTGTAACTAATGAAACAATTGTCAATGTCAGAACCACATTAAAACCACCATCCTTAAAATGGTGTAAGAATGTATTTTACACCACAGATGTTCAAAATGTTCTTCCAAGTAAGATATCCTGGCTTGTTGGGTTTTTTACTTGTTATTGTTAATAATAATAATAATAATCACCAGCATCACGATCATTTCTATGCTAACTCTATCAAACCCATTCAAACAAATTCTCTTTTCAGATGCATATCCCTCTGGACACATATGCCTTTGAGGAAAATCTTTAAGCAATTCCGGTTTGCTCTGTATACAGCCCAAAGCATATCCAAGGTTGTCTGTGTTCTAATTCCAGCGTGTGGCTACTTCGCAGCATTGCAAAGGGTGTTTGAGCTCAGGTAGGAGTGAGTGAAGAGGTTAGCTCCTTTTTGAACATGCATCACATTTATTTTCCTCTTCAGACACTTGGCACAATAACAAGTTTCATGGATTGCTGTGTTGTTTGGGGTTTTTTGCATAATAAATATTGGTTTGTTTTGATAATAGCTGGAGGGTATCTGTCAGTTTGTAGCATGATCTTGGAAATAAAAGAAGCATCTACTGTCTTGCAAAATAGAAAATAAATCTCTGCTCAATTTATGAAGCTCCCCAAGCTGCTGGCTTTGAATATTCAAATAAATTCAGAAAGCACCAAACTACAAGAGTTTTAAATGTGCCTTCAAGAGGTAGAGTCCTTGCCTTTAAATCCTGTTTTTGACTGTGGTAAAAATATTTCCCATCTTGTTCTGATGAGACTCCAGGAAAATGAAAAAATTCAAATGTCAAATAAAAACCTAAAATACTAAGAACTCATTATAGCACTCTCCTCTGTGAAGATAAAAACAATTCTACTACCTGATGACATCAAGATGAGTTGCACAATTGAAAACCATAAACATTGATAATAAGTGTTCTTTCAGCATGTTTAGTGTTGGTAATCAGAAGTGTATTGTGCTGGGATCCTGGATAAGAACTGACATGCTTGTTAATTTTGGTTGACATGAATAAGCAAAATAGAATCACATTTATTACTATCTGTTTTTTAATTACACTTTTACACTAATCAGACATTTCCAGGAATATGGAAAATATTTTTTAATAGTGGTGACTCTAGGGAATTTCAAGAAATTTTACTTTCTGATTCTTTTTTGTCTGTATGTTAAAGTACGTTAAATTCAAAATCTCTAGTACAAAAATTTGCAGTGTTATGAAGATGGAGTTTGATGGAGTTTGAGCAAATTCTCTTCTCCACACTTGACCCTTAGTTTTATAATAAACTAATAGTTTAACAAAGAATTTGACCAAAAGACTGAATTGGTTAGCATCTTCATGTATAAAAATTCTTATATTAATAATTTTGTAAAATATGAATATAAAGGACTTGTAACTGAAACAATTATTAAACAGGAGTACTCAAATCAAAGATTTACTGAGACTGGAGTATAGTGGAAGTAAAACGGAAACATCTGAATCTTCAATGGAATAATGAACTTTTCTATAATTTGCAACCTAATGTTTCCACCCGCTAGCACATGCAGCTCTCTAAGTGACACTTAGAGAATCATACTTTTTCTTACTACAGCTGAAGTTTACAATCATAAGACTTGAAAAAATATGGCGACTGGTTCTCCAAAAGACCTGGAAAACCTGAAGCTATACTATAGTTAAGAAGATGAGTGATGGCAATATTTCATTTCTGAGCTAACACTTTCTTCTTTTATTTGCATCTGTAGGGTTCTCACCAATCACAGTACAGGGTGATGATATGCACTAAAATTGAGTTTTCCCATTGACTTCAATGAAAAGGGATTTTGTCTGCAATTGCAGCATTTTCTTGTATCTAACTATGATCTGTTCCATCACAAGTGAGACATTCCATCTTGTGAGACATGATTTTATCCTGGATGCATTACTATCAAGATATACTGGAGGCTGACTTGAGAGCACCTGGCCCATTGAGGTCACTGCTGTGGAATGTGCTGCTGCTCGTCACTCTCCACAGTGGCAGAGTCACTCTAGAGAGACAGATACTCATGAGACTCAACAGCCACACCTAGCAAGAGCTGCTATTGAATGTAGCTGTGGTAATCAGAATAAAGTTATGGGTGCCAGTGCTATCACCAGCCCGGTATCTATACGCCTTAATGGCAAGCCCGTGACAGTGCAAGGAGGAGGGGTCTCACTAGCTGAGGGATACAGATATGGAAACGCTGGGTATCATCAGAACTTCATTCTGCTGTCTTCCCAAACTACCAAGACACACTGGCCAGAGTCCAGTGGAGGTGCCACCTTCCAACCCAGACAAGGAAGACAGATAGTTCTGTTTGGTAGACTTTATCCCTGGATCCTTCTGGCCCTGTCTCAAGACCCTTCCCTGGGGTGTCTGTCCCTTCCTTCTAAGAGCTCTCTGAAACCACTTCCTCCTTGTCTCCTCTCTTCCAGACTGGCACAATGTGCTGCCACACTAAGGTAACTAGAGATACACCAGCATCACCACCAACTGCAGCCTGTGCTAAGCTGTGTGCTAGAGCACATTGTGTGTAGTGGACACAGGTCAGGTCACAGCGAGGGCCAGAATCAGCTCAGGCATGCTGCAAAATTTGGCAAATGAGAATTCTTCTTGATAATGCTGTCTGTGATATACTACATGTGCCCCAACGAGGCGCTGGAGCCTCGAGTCCCCTCACTGGAGTAACCTCCAGAAGCAAACAAGTCTATGAAGCTTTTGTCTACCCATTCGAAAGAGTGCATTCATTAGACAGCCACAGCCACAATACAGAGCACGTGAGTAACCACAAAATTACTTATTAAAGTATAATTAAACCATGTTGTTCTGAATAATTTGCATCTATTGCATTTACAGGCTTTCTTGTGGGCTTATTTCTTCTAAGAGTCTTTTGGAGCCAGTAAAAACCCAGACAGATTGAAATGATGGAATGGGATTTTGGTCTAAAGATGGAGCTGAAAGCTCCATGCACAGAATGTATCTTTAAACAGGAGCCAGTAATCAGTATTTTGAGCTGAATACGATTTTTTTCTTTTAAATATTTTATAAGTTAAATTGGAATGTATGAGCTGTGACAAATATTCTATCGTTACCATTTCTAATGATAATTTTTTAAAATTTTTGATGTTTAATATCTTAATTGGATACTATATACTGAAAAATTTTATTCCTGTATATATTAATTGACCTGTCATTGAAATACGTATATTGTTTCCCAGATGTTGATAGTTGATTGTTCATTTTACATTGTTCCAGGAACTCAAAATAAAGATCTGGTATTTTCTATATTTCTCTTGTTTCCAGATATTTCACTGTATGCTTTTGCTATTCAGTGGAGCTTTTGTGCAGCAAAGTTGAGTGATTCTTGTGTGTCCCATCCAAACTCAGTATATTCTGTGATTCTGTGAATGCTGATTTATCTGCAAGACAATCATGGAGGGAGAAGTCTCATCAGGCACTTGGGGAAGAAAGCACACTTTTCACAAATGAACTGTTAATTTCTTTCCCATTTCAGCACCCATGTACTCCAGGACACTGGAGCAGCTGTGATGAGAATGATGGATGTTCCAGATTGGTTACCATTGAACTCCTACAATTTTAAAAGGTCACAGAGTGAAGAAAATGAAAAACCTTCGTTTTGGCAGAAACAAAGTTACCCTGGCATGGCAATCAAGCCAAGAAATAGCTTTGTGCTCTTATCACACAAAATCCTAAAACTATATCTAAAATATTTTTCATTTTTATAAGGCTGTTTTTAACTCTTTGATTTATTATTACTGTGCTTTCATTTATCTTGTGATCAAAATTTTATCTCAGTGTATTTATATACTTCTAATCTCGTATGTATACATATTTTGCATCCCTCAAGTATCCAGGTAGCACAAGTATTCCCACACAGTCAGTTAATTAATTCTCTTTTTACCGCTCTTTGTTCTGTATCAGTTCTGTACCTATGACCATAGAAAGATAATTGAATTAATATTTTCCTTTTTTTTCAGCTGTAATTCTTGTTCTTCTGTAAATTCTTGTTCTTCTCAGCACTAATCGTTATTTTCTTCTAGTTGTCAGTCATATTTCTGTGAATGTTTAAAGACAACAATACTTTCAGCTAGTATCTTACATGAACATCTTCTACTCATTGTTTTCTTTTGATTATGCAGCCACAGAGCCATGAAGGTAAATATTTGCCTAAATTCTGTTTAGGCCTGACTTGCTGATTAAAAAATATCAGAATACAGACCCCTGAATAAGAATCAGATGCACAAATATCCTTATGAATTTTCATCAGTAAAACAGATTCCACTGAGAGTCTGGTAAGGATCTAGTAAGTGGTGACTCAGAGGATCCTTTGTAATCTGACATTACAAAGAATTCATTTTTGTCTTAGTGCCCACTTACATCTTTGTTATTTTTAAGCCATAATGAGTTGAAGCTGTTTCAAGGCTCTTTGTTTCACATATTCATACTGGCAGAACTCCTAAAGAACCCCAGAACCCCTACCTCTGATACAGATAACAATACTTAGCTGCATCTTTTATTCTTCCCCTTTCACACAGCAGAGCTTTTCTCCTCTTGATCATTATAGCTGTTGGGTTTGTTTTTCTAAAAACCTTAAAGTTAACCTTTATTGAACAAGAGTGATCAGAACTTTACACAGTATTAAATGAGGATTAAGTAATATCCAGCACATAGTTTTACTGGAAACCTTCTTACATGATAGGATTGAATCTTCTACAAGTGAAACAACAAATATTTTGCTGTCATTCTGCACTCAACTAATATATCTTGATTTTTGAATCAAAGGTAAATATCCAGTATTTGTAATGAGTCTTGGACCAGTTTACTTCGTAGGAAGAACATGTTGTGGAAAAGTGTTGCCGTGTTCTAATGGAGGAGATGGTGACCTATCAAGCGCAGTGTTCTCCACACAGGTTTTAAGACATGGTATGGACATTTAATAAATGAAGAGAATAGATACCAAAAGAACTGAAACTGGCTGTTCTTATCACAGACCTTGTGAGATGCTAAGTGAGACACAAATACTAACAGCATTGCCTCCCATAAACTATGCTTGCCAGCTTGGTTGCACTAAACCCAGTTGGGAAGTGTGAGGTGAATATACGCAGGTGTTCTTCCCAAGAATGCCAGGGCAGTGGAAGAATTAAAAAAAAAAAACAGTTTATTTCAGATGCAAGGACCACTTTTTTTACAATGCAGCATGCACTGGACCTTCAGGGGCAAAGGAAATGCCCTGCCTCCTCCAGCCTTCTTTTATCTTCTCTCTCTCTTCCTCCACTCTCTCTGGCCCAAGGAGGCCTTGTACATGTCTGCAAACACATTATCTCTCTGCATACCACAGAGAGAGATATTTTGCTCACAGCTTTTCCCTGTAACTTTCTCTGAAATGAAGAAGGCAGGAAAAAAATCTAACCTGTTTGAAAGGGCATTTTGCAGTTTTTCTAAGCAAAACATGTTCTAGTTTTTCATTACAAATTCTTGCACAATTGCACCTATCCCTTCAGGAAGAAATGTCTTTCAGTGACCACTGGCATCCAGAATTAAATATTCATATGGTCCAAGAAAATGGGAAGGAGTTCTTTGACAGTTTGTGATTGATTTTCATCAAAAAGCAGGACAAGACCTCTTCTCACTGTCTGAGACAAATATCTTATCAAAACAAGCAAAACAAACCAAACCCCACTAATTAGTCAATTCTAGTCCTTCCCTCCTCCACAGATTACACCTGAAGTAATTATGTAAATTCTCTGGAAGGGAAGTCTTAATGAAGTAACAATCATCTAACATGTCTAGAGACAAAGGGTGCTCAAAGTAGAGACTGGGGACACTAAGGTTTTCTGAGAGGAGTTGGATGTATTAATGAAGATTACCAGCCAGACATATTGTGGCTGCAGAAGGAGTATACGAGGTATGCACCCTGAATACCCAGAGGAAGCAAGTAATCCGCTCTGCTCACACCCATGGTCTGGCCACTTCAGTGCAATTTCATGTAAGCAGAACTGGGATGATTCCAAGAGAAGCCATTTGTAAAGACACTGCCTCCGGAACGGCATAGCACTACATCAAAGCAGCTCCATAGAAAGACCTTTGGGTTGTGCTCACCAAAAGATGGAGAAGGGGAAGAGAGATGGGGACGAGAAGCCAAAAGCACTGGAATGTTTAATGTTACTATAAATTTGCTAGTAAGGCACTGATTCTCATCTGCCTTAAGATGAAGTAAAAGGGTGTAAAATAACAGCATATAAATTTGACTCAAATATAACTGTTTTTCTGTTTGTATACTTCCATTTGCTATTTAGAACTAGGACTTCATTTGTATAATAAATTTAATGCTGCAGAAACTATTGAAACAACTAAAGAGAATGTCAATTCCCTTTTAATGGATTAAAATTAAGAATCACTTATGAATCCAGACAGTTTTATAACTGAACACTAACAATATACCTGGATAAAGTATCCACCACTAACTTGGCTTTGTAAATTCACAGTTAAGAAATAATTTCCCTGACAAGGATTCATCAGAAGACACCATAAGGAATAAAAAGCTTCTGCAGATGACTAGAACCTTTCTAGTAAGTACTTTTACAAGTGAGATATAGGTCTAAACATATATGGTATAAATATATATGGTCTAAACATATATGGTCCAGTCTTAGATGGGACAGAATAAATTCAATTTAAAAATAGATTTTTTTGCCAGAACATCCAAAGTATATTACAAAAAAGTAAACCTGGAAAAATATTAAAATTAAGAATCACCAAAAAATATGATAAAGCAGCAAGTTAAAAAAGCAGGAAGTAAGAGTATTTTTTCACATAGTATGTGAGTAAATTGTGAGATTTATTGTCTCAAAAAGGGAAAGACCTAAAGTATATGTGCAAAAAGTAATTAGACACATTTATTGAACAAAAACCAGTTAGGAGCTCCCGAAATTGCTTGAGCTGCAAGGTTACGATTACTGTCCGTAAAGAGTACAAAAGTATTACTCTTGCTTTTTTTCACTAAACATCTGCTGTGGGTCACTTTAAGAGAGTCTTGGGATAGATCAAAACTTATCTTGCCTAATGTAGCTGCTCTGCACATGCTACGTGTAAATCCAGGAGTCTGACCTCTTGGTCCAGCGAGATACTTAGTTCATCACCTTTGGGTCTACTGTCTGGACTCAGAAAGTACTCAATACAGTTTCCATAGCACTTCATTTCACCAGTACCCAAATTAATCCTTATGATTCAGTGGAAAATACTCAGCTCATGCAAGTCTTAAGCTTTCCTTCACCTGTGGGTATCCAATGCTTCAGTTAGTTTTTTCTTTAGTTTAAATGCTGTCAGATACACAAAAATATGGTTTAACACATTATAAATTATCGTGTTTGGATAAACTGTGATCAAATCCCTATCAAATGCTTCTGATTTAGCTTTTTTCTTACAGCTTTGCTAATCTTAAGGTTTCTGCAATAAAGGCTCGAGAGGTTTTACAGTTTTACAGCTGTATTTACTTCCCTGCTCCCTGTCTTGTGCATTGCTTTTGGGAGTCAGAGGAAATAAGATGATCTCAGAAACAGTTTCATACAGATCAGGAAATTATGCCTAATTTTTTGAAATTCAGAGATTAGTAGGTTTTATTACCAGGTTTACGTATTTGTTGAAAGGTTTTGCTAGTAGCTAATTTTACCTGCACAAATTTAGGTGTGCTTTGACATCAAAAATTATTCAATAGGAAGCCTTGCAAAAGAGACAATGTCTTCCTATTTCCAGTATTTTTTGCAACTAGATCTCCACAAACTTGTATTGACTTTCTGAAATAGAGTTTGTAACTCAAAGAGCCCAATTTTCCCAAGGTCAGATTGCTCTGCAAACTCAGATATGATTTATGCATGGTAACATAGATCAAAAGTGTGTCTGAAGAAGGACATAATTATATGAGACAAAATATGAAAAAATAATGAGGTCACTTCCTGTTCAGGTATCTATATACAGGTCTTAATCCTTTCCAGGGAAAAGAAGATCAAAAACGGGGTATTTCAGATGCAATTTTATGTCCTGTCCTCTTGATTCTGCGATAAGGCTTTTAAAAATAAATTAATTAATTAATTTTGGACTGCGCTGACATTTTATCTCTGAGAAATAATGGGATATAAATTAAGCCATATATACATAGACAAATATAAAAGTATAAATATATATCAGACATAAATACAGACCCAAAAGGTCTGTATCTATATCTGGATGAGCACAATCTTGAATACAGTAATAATTAGTGAAATGTATGAAAATCTCAATCTTGTGTAATCACATGAGGATAGATAAGTAGATAACAAAGGATTTTGTTAATATAACTGGAAAATATACACTTTTTCATTCATGAAAATTAAAATCATATAAATACAGTGTAACTTTAAAATTAAGAATTAGGAACACAGTAAACCTTTAAAGAGAACATGTCACGGACAAAGTCATATGCAAGTTATAATAACGCAAACATGACCTTTTAGTAAGATATATTTGAATAATTCCAAAATCTGAAAAAAAATTGTACTCAGTACTGTCACATGTGAGATGAAGTAAATCCGTAGACAGTGAAAATTAGAAACCTGAAAGATTCCCTTATGCCTCACTCATTTACCTGTCACACCTGCTCACTGTCTCCCCCGACAGCACACCAGGTTCCCTAGGTCTCCGGTGCCCAGATGGGAGGTGGATGCAGGGTTCGGGTAAGGGTCACGCAGGGAAGTTGGGCAGAAAGTTGTACCAGCACGTGTTGTGCTTGGACATCACCAGCCAAAGTCCCTGGACATCCCCCCGCATTTGCATCCACTCAGCTCACTGATCTCTACAACTTTTCCCTACTTCCCAGATTCCTTGTCCTGCCGCGATCCTCACCTTCTACTTCCTGTACTTCCTGCCTTTCTCCCTGCCTATTTCCCCCTCCCTCCCACTCCCCAGTGAGAGGACTGACCTTCTCAAATCTCTTTTTGTCACTTGGTAGATTCAGGATGTGACACTTTTGTTTAGTCCAGGTGTTACAAAGAGGAATAGCCAACCCATACCAGCTGCAGCTGCAACCTTCTCAGACACATACAGACAATTGTCTTCTGCCTGGTAGCGTTCACATTTTGAGCCACTTTTTTATCTACGAATGTGCTCTTTGATTACTATCCTGCTGAAGTCGAACAGCTAGAGTTTCTTTCCACAGATGCATTATAAGACCTATTCAACTCAGAAGAAAGAGCTGGAAGGGACAACAGTATTTTATACTGCAAGCATCTGCTATTCTATCATAAATGAATATATGGCACACCTAAGAGTTCGACTGTTAGAGAATAAATGAATCATATTAGACAGTATAAAATATATAGTCACAGAACGTTAGACTTGAAAAGAAAGCTCATTTGCTTACTTCACCCTCATGGAAAGCAGAACTTAACCATGTATTCTTTTGAACTTTATCCAGACACGTTTTCACATGTCTGCAGTTATGAGATTTCCCTTACTTTTCCTGAAAGATTCTCATAATCTAGTATCCTGGAATATAGTTCTGGTACTGATGATTTTTTTCATATAAATATAGGGAGTCCTATTGATAGTTGATGTTGCACAGTAATCCACCTCATCAAACTTGGTTGGTTTTGGCTAGTAACATTTATGATGTTGAAAATATAAAGGTCTTTTTGAAGCAGATGCTCATTTTGCACTCAGGCAAAGCAGACGATTAGAATTGTCCTTTACGGGCTAAAGAATACAAAAATCTGTGAAAAATATAGCTGTAATCTTGTACACTGAAGAAGAACCAAAAGCAAATATTTTGTGTGGAAATTACTCTTCAGACAGATTGAAAACATACACAAAAGTTTGACACAATAAGTCTATCCCATCTAGTTAGTTCTGTTATCTTTAAATATTAAAAATCTCATAAAATATTAATATCTAAAAATTAATCACTGCAAATATTTCCCAGTAAACTTTTCTTCTCATCTCAAGACCTTGAGATTCATGGAGGTTTTCATTTTGTCAGTTACTGGTATCAATTCAACATTTTAGCATCTAAAAATTAGTTACACATCAGGACACTCAGCATGCAAGCTAAATATTGCACAATGAGAAGGAATTGCCTACACTCAGAAAAAAAAAAATGCAGAGGAATTACTCTGAACTTTTTACCCAAATTAGAGCTTCTTCACGTCTTGGAAATTTCAAGTACATTTCACTTTCAGCAGTGCACAAAAGAGGAAATTACTTTTTTCATGGCATCTGTATGGGTAAAGAAAGTAGGAGAATTTTTTTCCAGGCAGCCTTTCCACCTGGAGATGTGGGCCCATAATTTCTACTTCCCCAAGGCATTTCTTACTGATTAGACTATTGAAAGTAGCCTGAACCAAGACTGAGGACCTTACAGACAGTGAAAGATAACTGAACAAAACAAAACAAAACAAATAAACAAAAAACCAACAAAACAAAACAAAAATAAAATTAAAAACCCAACCAAATAAAAAAAAAGGCACAATGGAGGCGGGCTCTGCATCCTTCTCTAAAACACAGAGCTGGTAAAGTGAGGGCACGGTGCTGTTACTGCATGTTACTATGCAATGGTATATGGTAGGGCAAGGGGTGATGGCTTTAAACTGAAATAGAGGAAGTTGATATTAGGTATTATGAAGAAATTCTTCACTGTGAGGGTGGGGTGCACTGGAACAGGTTGCTCAGAGAAGCTGTGAATGCTCCATCCTTGGAAAAGTTCAAGGCAAGGCTGAATGGGGCTTTGAAAAACTGGTCTGTTGAAAACTGTCCCTGAGAATGGCAGGTGGTTGGAATTAGGTGATTTTTAAGGTCTCTTCCAATCCAAATAATTTTATATTCCCTGATTTTACTGAAAAATGCAAAATCTAACAAAGATGAAAGCCCAACACTCTCTCACAGTTAAATGAGAGATTCTACCATAAAATTTATGCATTTCTGATTTTTAAATTATATTTTAAAAGCTGTGCAGACATTTATTTCATGCCACTTCCTTTTTTTTTTTTTCTTTTTACATATCACTCAGTTTGTAATGGAAAGTAATTTGGAAATTATAAACTTGACAAGAAAGGGATATTGGTAGTTTTCTTTCTAACAATATGTCGTGTTGTACAGATGAGCCATTTTTTGACACATTATCCAAAATGTGTTGTGTCTCTTAATTCCTTCTCTGATGACTTCTGCCATCTGTCTGAAGTTGTAAATATCACTTGGGACAGAAAAATAATAAGGGAGAACCCTGAAATCCAAGTATCAAAATATCAAGGTCATAATATCAATATTGAAAGATATAAGAAAGTTTAAAAGAGATCAATAGAATTTATTAGGAATATAGTTTTACAGGTGATAGACAGGAAACAAATTTAAGGAAAAATTAGATTCAATACAAGGAAAAAGAAATACTGAAAAATGCATCAGAAGAAAGAGTGCAAAAGCCATTTATGTGTTTATATATTATGGAAGCATTGAAATGGATTTATTATGGAAAGGGGATATAACAACTCATCTATTATATATTTATGACACATAATTACAAGAAAAATAATATTGAAAGAGATTTACAGGTAAAAAAAGATAGTTTCTACTTGCTTTAAAAATATTTAATTCTTAAATCCAGGTAATTCTCTTTAGGAAAATCTTACCAGATCAATTTGAAAACTTTTGAGAAGTTATCACAATAACCAATCAAAGCTGACAGCCTGCATCTTAAACCTTTCTGGAACTTCAAAATACCTCGTATGTTTGTAAAACAAGAACATATTGGCAATGGATTTTTTTTTTTTTAATCAAACAAATCTTTGAAATTTCTGTGCCACAGCAAATCACAGTTGATTATATCATATTACAGTATGTGTTGATGTAACCATAGCAATAATTAAATTCACTCTTGGAATTTGTAGGACACATGGATTCTCCAGACTGTTCAAACATTTGTTCTAAAAGTGCTACATTTTCCTTTTTAAAATCATTTCTTTTTAAAGAAAATTCAGAGTTTTTATGGAACGTTCAGACATTAAAGGAGTGGGTTTTCATATCTAGTCTGGTCTAATGTACTTATTTCATGCTTACATTTCTCATTTGCTGTTAATCAATCTGAATTAAGCACAATCCATTGTGCCCGCTACACATGATGTCTGGCATTTACCAATTAACTCCACACTTACATACTGCATTAAAACTTGATCTGGAAGATATGAGCAGTAATTCCCTGTGGAGAAAAGAGTCAAGACCCCTCAGAAATACAACAGTAAGTGACAAATTAGATTGTTTAATTATAAACATGAGTGTAGGTTATTTATAATCTCAATAAAATCATGCAGCAATATCTACACTGGGTAGAATTTTAATTCACCCTGTCAGGGAAGAGCCCTAACCTATAATTTGCCTTTATTGAGCAGCTAATGGGAAGATCAGATGATAAGGCTGAAGAGAGAATACTCAGGTGTTAATAATAAGTCTTTTATTTCACTTTGCAATGAGAATTTTTAAATACCAATATCTAGGACGTATTGAACTGATTTACTATTCCGTAGCATTACAATTGTCATAAGGAATATAAGTGTATAGGTACTTGTTGAGTAATGTTCAGAACCTTAAAGAGTGGCAGGCAAGACAACCATGAGATCTTTGGAAATGAAAATATGGGATAGTTTTCTAGAACATGCTTTAGTTTGGTGGGATGAGCAGAAGAGCAGCACCAAGAGTTTTGGAGTCAATTCTCAATTAATTCTGTGATGATGGCAAGTATCTCAAGCCCAAATGTAACACTGCATGTAATGATGATTTTTTTAATGAGCTTCCATATGACCAGTGGCTTAAAAAAAATCCTTATTGTGTAGAAGATAATACAAAAATAGGACTATCTATTATGATCAAAGTTTACATGCAATTTATTACTTTCAAACAGTATGAGATAGGGAACACTTCAGAGTATGACAGCATACAAGTTCTTTTGTTCTTTTTTGCTTGCCATCTAGTCTGTGCATGAATATCCACATAATTTTGATCAAAAACCACTCAGGCTAGAATTTTAAAATTTGTTTTCTGAAAGTGGGCTACTAAAATATTGGCCTAATTTTGACTTCTCATAAATATAATAAAATTCAGCAATACCTCCCCCTGAAGTTTTAATGCTATTTCAAACCACAACAACTCTAGAAACTGAGTTTGTAATACGTAGTAATGACATGAAAAGTAAAGAGTGTGTCACCCTCCAAAGAGGCAGTCTAAAATTCACAAGAGTAGAATTCTTATTCTCAATATCTGGCACCCGGCCTTCATGTTATAAACTGTTAAAGTGGTTAAAAAGTGGTCTGCAGGCAGGGCAGAAAAAAAATAAATAAATGAACCAGTGTTCTAGAGTTAGTGCATCTTACAAGGCTAAGTAAAGGAGTGGTCTGTATCCATCACAAAATGACATTATAAATCTTTGTACCTTGCAAGGCAGTGACATGAAAAATTAGACTGAACAAGCCAGAGATGCACTATTTGTAAGCCTCAAAGGAAAGGTTAATGCAAGTTAAATATTGACATGTCAGCAATAAGGATTATAGCAATTATAAATTTGCACTAATGCCAGCTGCTGTTTAATTATTATGTGACACTGACAGGTCAGCCTGGAAGATTGACAGCTGAAGGCATTTGCCTTACAGGAATTATTCAACATATTTGGAACAGGCTCTAATCTCAGTTACACCAGTTCAATTCTACACACAAATCTTCTAGAGTCAGGGGAGTTAATTTATATTCCCAGTGGCAAGAGCAGAATCTGCTATGTCACATATTATATTTCAGTGTCAGGAAAGTGAATAATTAGTTATCATGTAAACACACAATAGCACATTTCTCTCTTCTTTCCTTTAAGCCACTCTTCTAAGAACTGCACTGGAACATCTGTAAACACTGCTCTGCCTGATAAAAGGAGGGGAGAGGAGAAAGAAGTAAGAAATGTGCCTTTCTACTTTAAATGAGAATGCTTTCAATAATCTCAGTACTAATCATAAATCTTGAGCTTTTGGGATGTACTTAGAAAGAAAAAATATGTAGACAGTGAAGGAGAATTTTACTGGTTTATAAGGAAAAAAACCAAGAAGTAATTGAAACAGAAGAGTATTTCTGGAGTATAGGGGAAATGGCAGATTCAGCTTCTCTGTTGAAATATACTGGGCCTGATTAAATTATTCATCTGGAAAAATTAATTCAATGCCTGCCATTTTGCTGCACTTGCATTGTTCACTAAGCAATCTTGACATCTAAAAGCACACTGAAATTATGGCAGTAAATGCCTGCAAATGATCAACAGAATGCCCATGAATCAATTAAATTCTAATTAAACGTTAACAGACTGAATGAACAGGATTTAGCTTGCGGAGAGGTCTTATCTTAGTCCCTCCACACACTGGTGCATTTCTAAAAGACTTTAAAATTGAAAATTGGGACAGTTATATCTTTTCTCCCTTAAATTGCATAAAAAAACTCCAACCACACAATTCAGTGATTTCAATGGGAGAAGATTAAAGCAAGTCTTGTCCCTTTTGAACTTTCTAGATCATTCCTTTTCTATTTGCAGTATCTAAATAAATCAGGAAACCTGTCCCAAAGCCCCATAGAATTCCTGATAAAGCTGCAGTGTTCTGACTGACCTCTGTGGTTTTGGGTAGTTTCATCTGTTTACCTGTAGTAAGACGTGTTTAATTTTTAATAGAGGAAATATGTTGAAGTTCATCATGTGACATCCTCTTAAACACTCTGCTTCAGCTGTCTCAGATTATTGGAAGGAGCTGCTAGCTGAGTCTCAGCCAGTAAGTGAAACTGTGTTTCAGTTCTCGACCACCATTGTTGCTTCCAATCCCTCAGGTAACATTTTTTAGAAAATTACTGGGATTTTTGCCTTCTCGGTTTGTTTTGTTTTTGGGTTTTTTGGGTTTTTTTTTAACAGGACATTAGAAATTTTAGGGAAAATTATTTCCAGAGGCTTCTATATGCTTCCATTTCTATGTTTATCCTTTTCTTACACCCAGTCTTGTACGTTCACTAGTGTAATAGAATTAAGGTTTAAACCTTCCACAGGATTCTCTACATCTCTTCTTATATTCCAATCCTCATGTCTAATTCAAATGTTAAATTTAGTTCCTGGTAAGATGAAACACATGAGCACAGTGGCACATGATTAAACTGTAAAATATCTGGCTTCAAGCTTGAATTGTTGGCATTCTTCTTTCTTCATAGAAAATAGGATCTTTCACTCGTTAAAAGAAAGAAATTTAAAAGTATCCTCCAAGTAATTTCAAATGCAAAACTATTTCCTGTTAACATTTTACTTTTACAAAATTGAAACCACCACAGCAAAAGGACCTCTGAACTTTGGATTTAGGTTAAACTTCCAGTATAGAGTACTCAGAAAGTGTTGCACATGTTCAGTATTGTAAAGAAACAAATTTACATCAAGCTCATAAAAGAAGATAATTGCTCCCTGCCCTGAACAAAAGCTGAATGAGTGGTGGCAGTCAACGTATTCCTTTAAAAAAACCCACCTCTGGTCCAAACTGGAACAGCAACATAGACATGTCCTGTAATATCATTCCACTGTATTCTTCACAATAAATGAAGAGCTTAATTGAGACTTCCTTACGGCAATATACTGTGACAGCACACCATCCTGGTAGGAACTCCAAAGCAGACCAAGGACGAGACTAAATCAGTGACTTTTACCTAGATGTTTCTACAGCTTTGGAGAAGAGATACTAGAGATATTTTTACACTTCAGTAGTTAAAATATTATTTTAAGAGCTTTTGTGTCGTCAAAATGTAACCAGGTTTTGTATTATTATAAAAGTTTCAGTATCAGTAATTAGCCTAATATTCGCAAGTATGCTGATAGAATGAACTCAGAGTCCTCTCTTACCAGATGAAAAATAAATTAATCAGATGGCTATGGCAGTTCTTTTTCTCCCGCACCAAAACTAACAGCATCATCATTTGATTTAAAACAAATATATTTATAAGTGTACTTTTAATTAAATGGAGCAGACTGTATTTTAATTACGTTTTCTGAATTTCAATGCACAAATCCAATTTGTGCATAAAACCAGCAACATTTCTCCAGTTTGAGAAGTTGTAAGGGAATTATGGCACATATTTCAAGGACAGAAACTTTTAAAAGATTGACCAATCTCAATTATGTTGTTAATTCCTAAGTGTGCTCATATGAAAAAAGTCATAACGAGATTCAAGGGAGTTGGCAACTGAGAGAGTGCTTCAGCACCTGGCTTTGTACATGCTCTGCATCACAAGCAGGCAGGAAAGTAGAACTCTGCATTTTGTGGATCACTTCACCCAGGTATAACAGTAGCAGTAAATGCCATCATGAACGTTTCAAGACAGGGAAGAGATTTCACTAATGTCCAGTTTGGAAGGCAATTGTAAATAAAACTGGTTACAGCAAAATTTTTTTGTATGATTTTTTGATACAAAGGTCATTAAACTCAAGCAACTCTAAGCATGTCTTCATAGTTCTTCTTCCAATCCTCATTTGGTTTTCCAAGGTTTAAATATTTTTTTGTTTGTTGTTTAAACAGTTTCATGTAGTTCAACTACACGTAGATCATGTACGACTACATGTAGATCAACTACTCCTCCACTATTTGGTAGTTATAGGATTAATAACTCTTTCCAAACTTATTTAGTCAGCCAGAAAAAAATATTTTTTTTGCTGTCTTTGTGGCTTTAATTAAAAAAAAAAATCTTTTTTTTTTAGAGCGTAAAATTTTGGCTTTTAAAAAGTAATTAAAAAAATGACTATAGTAATACATTTCTAAAACCAAAATGGAATTCAAAATGACCAGATATATTCCTAAAGATGTTTGTTCCTGTAGAAAAAGTGCTCTACAGAAAACTGGGAACTGCCAGGCTGGTTTGTACCTATCATGTCTCTAATCATGCATGCTGTCTAAACAGTGTCTAACACCAGTTTGCAGGTGTCATTTTATCTACGCCACTGCCATTTTCCTAAACAGGTTGAATCTTCTCCTCCTTTCCAGTCAGACATCACAATTATGTGGGCTTCTGATGATGTGCCTTGGAATCAGGATGACTAGAGACCCCCAGGAATCTTTCCTGAGTTGATGCAATGCACCTGTAATGTGCATAGGAAATTCAAATAGTCTACTCTGCTGTGAACTAATTAGTATTTTTTAATTCTGTTTGACATTATGCCACCAAGTTCCTATTCACATAATCCTCTAATATTTTCTTTTGGCTTTCCCTGGTTTTGACTATTCCTGAAATAATTTCAATAAAAGCTGCATCACTATTATCCTGAACATTTACAAATATATTAACATTGGACTTTTCATGGAGATTTGAAACTTTTCACTGGTAATCTGATGTGACACAACCTGACCATTTAACATCTAGTATGTTTCCTCTTGCTGTTTGTGGAACACTTCTGATTAAAGGTTTGTTCCAATATATAATTATTACTTCACAAAAATGTTCTGAGGACTCCAATAATACATCACTTATCAAATTTGTTAGATCTGATACCCTGGAAGAGACACCCTCCTTCAAAAAAAGCAAAACTGTTAAAAAAAAACTTCTTAAACTGACTTTGATATCAGTAAAGTGGAAAAAAACAAATTCTTAGTCCCAGATAGTTTTCTATCTCTATTGTGAAGGAGAAAAAAAATAATTATCCCTGAAAATCCTTTGTGGTATGGAATGGGGTTAGAAAATCATTTAACTTCTAAGCAATATCCTTAACTTCTTTCAGTGTTTCCTCAATCACACTTAAATATAAAATAAAGGCTCTGAACAATTTGGTCTGACATTTATTGTGCAGTTAGAATAACTGTTATGCACATGACACTGAAATGATGAATAGAAAACTTTTATTATCATTTACAACTTTGAACACAGAAGAGTTTAGTAATGTCAAAGATAAGAGCTGAGCCTGACAGGAAGCTGGAATCAACAAAGGGCGGAGGCAAATCATGAGCTGAAAAAGATTTTTTCCAACTTTTCATGTCCCTTTATGTGTGAAACTCCCTCACATATATTATGTGTTTGCAAATTACAGGATTCAGAATATTTCTGAAATTGCAGTAGAAAAATGGTGACTGAGAGGTAAGGAACAGAGAGAGAATTTTCTGCTTTATTGGATGACGTGATGACTCTCTGCAGAAGGCAGGGAAAGGGTTCTGTATGCCTCATGCCTCTCTGCTTTCCCTCTAGTCTGGTGAGGGCAAGGATTACCAGAAACTTATTCTTACCAATGGTACTTTTAGAAAACCATCTTTCAGCATTCTTCCATCATGATTCCCACCAAAGCAGGGCAACAGTCAGGGGGGAGGTGGTATTACCACTGCCCAGTCTATCAGTGAGCATCTTTCCTTTACTCCCTTTTTCATTACTATCCACTGGTTTTTCAGTGATCAGATGCTGTGTCTGTGAGGAGAGGTCTATCCTGTGGGCACCCACATACCTCGATCACCAAAAGTGTGGCTGGAGCTTTTATTATCTTTTGGATATTTATTCTCTATTTATCCTCAACAAAATGGAATTCAGTTCGCATGTTTATAATACCTACACACTGCCATAGTTGTGATGATCACTATTACAATATCCAATTAATCTAACAATAAAATTATATTTGTTGAACAATATATTTCCCAAAATTTTTTGATAGTTGGCATGAATTGTTCTCTTTTATTTCCTTATCAAAAGTTTATCTACTTTTTCATAATTAAGGACAAGAGATTTAGGCTTATAAGTATCATACTTTTCACATTTGTCATTTCTGAACTTTTGCACAACTTCAACTGTCCTTCATTCTTCTGGACTTTTTTCTGCTATCCCTCAGATTTATCACAAATCAACACTATCAGGCCAGAGATGTCATCAACCAGATCTTTTGTATACAACTCTCACAGCTTGATGATTTCAAATGTTTATCACCTCCAGATGTTAGTTTACATACATACAAGTTATTAATCAACAATATCTATCTAACCAACAAACATAATAATTCTTTCCAAGTGTAGGAATGTTTCTAAGCTCTTTGGCTTTTTTATTTCTTAAAACATCTCAGTCTTCTCCATGTAGTGAATGATTTCTCTTTCCTAAGATTTCTATTCTTCTAATTATCTTAATATATATTATTTTTATAGATCTTAGCACAGAATATTTCACTATTAATATTCTGACTTGAAAACATCTATTTTTATTAGTTGAAATGTGATTCTGCTTTTAACATTTTTTTTGTATTGCTTTTACCTTTTCACTTCTGCTTTAATTTCACTACCATACAAATATTAGGCATGCAGCAAGATTGACCCCTTTCTCATTTTCAGAATCATATTTTTCATTAAATAAACTCAAACATTCTGAATTTTATTCACATGGTCTTTTGTGTTGTGACTCCTGACAGAATTCTTACTGACAGTTTGTTTTCTGATCTGATTAGACATTAGTAGGACAGTGGATACTAATGGGTTAATACCTCTAAAAAGGAATAATACCTTGTTTAAATAAATTTAAAAGAGAAATGATTGGCATGATGTATAACGGAAAGTCACAGAGATGTGAAGGAAGGCAGTATCACCTGTCAGTCTTGACAATTATGATTCCCTAGTCTAAGTCAAACCTCATATATTATTTGAATAAAACTATTTCTGAATTGATATCTTAAATTTTTCCTGCCCAAGGCTAAAGACTCGATAAGTTCTGGAACTGGTCCATCTCTAGTGTTCTGAAGCTGCTGCTCCACAGTAGTCTGAAAACTTCCAAGTTTTATGGCCTGGGGTGAAAAGCAGCACATTCTATGTGGCACGATTACATCAAAATAAATATTAACTGGCTGTAGTGGTTACAAACCCTTCGAACTGCTAAAAACTTTAAATGGTTTATGACAGGCAGAGTCAGTATTTTGTTTTGATATCCTTAACCTATTTTCCTTATCCTTAAAAGTACATAGAAACTGTGCTGTTCATAAAGTCACATGTGTGCATAGTCTTAAAATCTGCTGAAGCACTTCTGCAAGATTTCAAATTTGTAAATTATAGTCTCATTCTTGCAGATATTTATGAAGATATTTAGTTTACAGTAAGTAAATAAACACATTAAGGATAATGAGACCACTTGCTAATTCTGTTTACATGTTGAGACACCTGTAATAGTTTTTCATAAAGGAAGTATTACTGCTAACAGTTTTCCTTTCTATTAGCCTTTCACACACAAGCACTTTTTAATAACTCTCTGCAATCTCTTTGACTGAGTAGGACATGCCTTTCAGACAGATACAGCCTCAGAAATACTCTAATTTGTTTTTTCTTAGCTAGAAACATGACAAAAAGTAGATGGGAGTCCATTTGGAAACATGCAACAAAATGATCCTGAAATATTTCAAGAAAGAGAAGGTATTGAACATGAAAATTGAATACCTGAGCTGCAACCAGCACATCAGCTCTTTCTGTAGCTTTTCAGTGTTGCCTTTGATTTCTCTTCTAAGACAACTGGAGGTGATAGGATTGTCTAGAATGAGAGAGTAACTGACAGTTATGCTTATTAACCGAAGAAGATGGTTTATTCCAGACTGACTCAAGAAGGAAGGATTTCCACAGAGTCTAAAACCCATTTCAAACCAATTTTCTACGCAATACATGGTATGCCTGAAAATAAGGTTATACAATACTGCAGGTATTAAAAAGTAGAAAAAAAATTTGCTAGAATCAATTTTAGGATGATTTAAAATATATTATTTTTATGGTATCTAATCAGATTTGGAAATGGAAAAATCAAAATATCAAAATAAGCAAATGTTAAACATAATTTGGTAGTTTACATAACACTTTTAAAACATTTACAGTAATTTATTCATGTCCTTACAAAAATTACTTTGTCCTAACAGGGAAAACTGGTTTTAAATTAGTTCAGTTAGTTTAAAATCAAAACTAAAGAGTGCAAAACAGTACCAAGACTAATTCAGATAAGTATTCCACTTCTAATCCTGGATATTAGCTGAAAACAAAATGGGAATTACTCATTCATGCTAGTGTCACCAGAAAGGTAAAATATTAATGTAAGGGCTTCTTCATAGTGCAAAGTCTGAGATGATTCTTACTTTCTAAATGGATAATACATACAAAATAAGAAGCTGAAGAGCTCCCCGTGGAATGTATAAATAAGCCTTTAATAACCTGTAAGTTAATAAAAGTATTACAGTTAGAGTAATTTGCTCTGCTTTGAAGGGGCTCTCCCTA
>JAYRBT010000139.1:57511483-57535992 GCA_036023395.1 Myiotriccus ornatus
GCGCTGGTGAGGATCTTTAACAGTGGTCCCAGGGCAAAAGTACGCTTCAGGAATTAGATTTTCAGAGCTGCTTAACATTTTAGTTGGAGAAGGAAAGGAAAGGAAAGTTTTGACTTAAAGTATCATCTTTTCTAGTGAAAAATGCATTGTTTTTCCAAGATTTGTATTTTATGTCTTAATACAGAAGCTTATTAAGCCCTTCTCACTTCTCTGCAAATGAACTTTGAGACTCTAATCTTTTTGTGCCAGTCAACACAGAGTACAATATCCTCCCTCAGGTACAAGTCCATACCTCAGCTGAGGTATCCATACCTTATGTGGGTTAGTATTACTCTGAGCCTGAGAGGGAAAGATACACTTTGAACTCCACCCACCACTAACCAGTTGATCTGGAGATGAAGTTGAGTGTGTTTCCCCCTTGAAATTTTTATCATTGTACACATTGTGGCTTTTAAAATAAAAATAAACCCAAATCCCTCAGAAAACTTCCTTATTGAAAGGCTTGGCAATACAAATGAGTGCAGCGTGATGAATGGCTGTAAACATACATTTAGAAATGTGCAGTAAAATGCAATTTTCACTGTTATGTACCTGCTCATATGATAAGTTGTATATTTTAAATAAAAGTCTGGAGGACAATGTTTTATTGTTTTCATTTCAGATCTATTTTAGTATCCATAATATAATCTTTAACATTTCATCCAAATTTGAAAATGCTAGTGATGCTTTTTAAAGAGGATAACTAACATCATTTTACTTTTTACTTTTTCTAAGATAACTAATTTTCTTTGTAAAGCACCTTTTGACTAGGTAGAATGTACATGGAAACTGCATTATCCTTCAATGAAAACACTTTTCTCTTTATGGGAATGCAGTGATTCTTCTATTTCCCCAATGGGATTTGAACTAGTTTAGCAAAATCCAGTTTACTCATAACAGCTGCAGCTTGCACCTGTGCAGTATTTCAGAAAATCATTAGGAATTGTATATTACTTTTTCATTCCTATGTTGTGGGGGAAACAAATGGGCAGAAAGTGATTACTGAGACCTAATGAATAAGAAAGTAATGCAATAAGAGTTTGAAGAGGTATTTTTTTTAGGTATGTAACTAAATGTACAAAAGAATCAAATTTAAGGAACAAAAATACCATGTTTTCACAACTTTTTCTAAATTGAAACAGCAGCCAAGCTAGATGTAGAATATTTGATGCTTCTAATTTTTTTCAAAGCGAAGTTGCAATCTTTTTTTACTATTATTTTGGTGTTTTTTTTTTTTTTTTTTTTAGAATCAGTCACAAAGGTCTTCATTCCAGATGGAGAACCCTGATGTGTGGTGAATCAGTCAGTGGGTAAATTAAGCTCCCATGGTGTTATAAACAGTGAATCAGACAAGAGATAGTGCAATGAGGGATTCAAAGCTTCCCAACCTACACTGAAGTCATGGTGAGCTATAAGTTCTCGCTGAACTAAGGGATGTGCATTGTGTTGTATCCAACCCTGTTTAGAGGGAGATGGGGGATGCCCCAGCATGAACCACACCAGGTCAGAAAGCACAGGGTGCACATTTTGGCTGATGGAAGGGGACAAGAAACAAAGAAAGCCACAATGCTACCCCCCAGACACATCCGTGTTTGTCTCCTCTCTAATGTGTTTTGTTAGAGAAAATATCACATGGCACAAGCCATACCTTGGATATCCAATCCTTTCCCTGAAATCCCAATCTCCCTTTTGGTGACAAAAAACATGAGACGATGAAAATTTCTAACAGTATTTTTGTAACACTGTTTGCAGCATTTTACCATTTGTTCAAGACAGCAAATAAAAATAAAATAAATATATTTACTCCCATCCATGGTCTCTGGCAAGTTGCCCTGCAAGTAAATGTAAGTGCATCCCAGTTTCAGGAAAAAAAAGGAAGAAAAAGGACAGAATATGCCCCCATTAAGTGAAGATATAGTAACACTCTTATTTTAGGTTTTTCAAATAGCTACAAAAAAATCACTTAAAGCATAAAAAGAATGAATGCTATTAAAGACTGTCACTAGGCTTGACAAGTTAATGAGAGTTAGATTAGGAGAGTATTATTGTTTTAGCAGAGTATTATGTTCCACTCATATTCTCCTCCTGACTTCATAGACAAAACTTGCTCAGAAATCTGTGCCAACTATTACATTAGGTTAATGGGACCCTGACACGCAAAACAAGGCAATGCAGTCCTGTTGACCTACCCCATGGGAAAGGCATACTGTAGTTACAAATTCAGAAGGGGCACTAGACAGTTTTATTTTATTCTTTTGAAATGTGAGAATGAGGCTAAATGATTAAAAATGTGTCTCATGCAGAGAACATCGGTTAATTAATTGTACTCCAAGAATAAACTTCATTGTGCTTAAGTAAAGCACGCTTTCCCTGCCCCTGTAATTTCCTTTTATCTTTAAAAAAGGTGGAATACTTCCTAGAAGACCCAACAACTGAGAAAGTCTCCTGAAGACATGGTTTTCATTAGTACTTTCTTGAGAACCTGAAAATATGTACCTTTGTTTTCCTTTCTTACCTTAAAGGACAAATATAATGCTTTTGAGCCTAGGCACGTGAATAGCACTTCTATAACCTGCTAATTTCATTAAGTTCTGGACAAAACAACCACAACTACTTAAGCTTTTGTTCAAAACCACAGCTGTGGCTTTGTTGC
Source organism: Myiotriccus ornatus (assembly GCA_036023395.1). Lineage (NCBI taxonomy): Eukaryota > Metazoa > Chordata > Aves > Passeriformes > Tyrannidae > Myiotriccus > Myiotriccus ornatus. Next base: position 57,514,176 of record JAYRBT010000139.1, read on the forward strand.
AATTTTGTTTCATATAATCGTTCTGTGGCTAATGCATTCCTCTTGAATGCAGTAATTTACATTGAAATGTCTTCAGCCTGACAGGGTTTATAGCCACAATCTGAATTCCAGGAACTGAAAGCCTGAGCTGTCTAGTCCAAGCCCCACAGAACAGGCATAGCCAGTAATTTAGAACTAAGTATGTAGAAGGTATGAAGGACACCCTGGTAAGCGGTATTGGACAGGAGAGGACAGCATTGCCAGCCATGCTCCTGTGGCAGGGCTGAGCTGCACTGGGAGTTCACATGAGTTAAATGGGCAATTCACTAAAGCAACTGCTATCTTAACTATCCTTGGCAGCTGTGGTAGATTCAGATCTCTCTTTGGTTATGTGATCCGCGTCCTATATCTAATGGAGATTTTAATGCCTTCTTGGGCTTGCATTCAGCTGAAGAGTTTCATTCTGATAATTTTTCATTTGGCTACTTAGGAGGAGAAAAGGTTATGAGAAAGCCAACTCTAGCCCACCAGACATCCCTCCCAAAAGAATGGCTGCAGGATGTGCCTTTACACATCCTGTTTAGGCTCTGTTAAATTCGTTGGCCCAGAAAGGGAAGATTACTCCCCTGCACTGTCACCATGTTGTTTGCACAGAAGACAGAGATGGATCTAAGTGTTTTTTCTGTATGTTATCATGTTTCTTTTACAATTGTCACCTGTGTATGTTTGTGGTTATTGTTAGTAGGATGATCTGCTTTTCTTACTGGCTGTGTCCTTCTACGCCTTCCCTATAAGGCTGCTCTGCTGCATAACTACTCAATAATACAATTTATATCCTTCATTTTGGGCTTTATCTGATTTAACCCCTTAATCATTAACTGTTCTCTCTTCTTTTTGGCACATAGTTTGCTTTATTTCTGTCTTGACTGCTGCACCTATTTGAACAGCTATTCCCTTCCCCCTTTGTGCCTGCTTATACTCCTTGTCTCTCCTTTTCCCTCAGACACAAGCAGGCTTTTGTTGTCTTGTCATAGTTGAGATCAAGGGGCTTCAGCCAATTTCTACAGTCCTTAATCAATGACTTACAGGACAGACACTTGATTAAGGAGTGAACTTAGGATCTATAATGTCTGACAGTGCCCATGAAGCTTGCCTGTATCCAGAAAAAGAAAGATTACACTAATCTTACAGCTAACATGACTGTTTTCTGATTTTAGAAATATATGTATTTTAATGATGCATCTTTTCCTACCCTTTTGCACATTCTCGTGATTTTAAAATCTAATAAAAGAAAACAAGGGATAACTATATTGTTTCTAAATAGTTCAATATTTTAAAAATTAGATATGTATCCTTCTCCATTTTCCTTTACAACTATTCTTTTCTGTCCTGTATTTCTTCCATTTACAGGATGAGAATAACTCCTCTTTGGAAAAAAGACTAGTTTTATGCCTGTATACATATTCAAATAAATTAGAGAGAGAGAAAAAAAGTGAGTTAGAATTGCAGAAAAAACTTTGGTAAATGAGTGTCATATACCTTGTTAAGCAAAGAAGATTATTAATGAAAAAATTGAACTACTCCAAACAAAGATTTATGAATGGAACTGTATGTGTGGCAAAACTAATTTCACCTGCTTTTGTAGGAGAGTTTGGACTTTCAAGCTGTGTCTGGGCAAAGAGCCATTTTGAAAGGCTTTTAAATCATGTCAACAGAATGCAAATCAAGCAAGATGTGAAACACTGGTATACTAGGTACAGCAAATGTTTAAGCTTTGTGCAACATTCGATTTCACCACAACACTGTAACATTTTTCACTTACCCAGAATATTTCAAAATGGTAACACAAGAGCATATGAAATTTTTCTATTAACTGCAGGTTGATCAGCTTTGCCTTGGCAGCAGCATTTGTTTAATCAGCCTGCAATGACATTTTGTGAAAGACTCATGTGCCATGGTGTCCTGAGAGCGTGGTCTCTCTGGATTTTATTCTTGTTTGATCGTTTCTCAGATGTGCCCCCCACCCCATTACTCCTTAAGCTATGCTCTCTGTTTTTTAACTGATGGTATTTAAGCTGACATAGCAGCCAAAATGACAAGGCAAACAAAGCCACAGAAGCCCCTCTGCTTACAGCCAGCCTCATCCTTGACAGCTGCCCTTGTCCTGTTAATTTTAACTGTCATGCCAATTGGATTTGAGAGCCAAAGCACAGATGAAATCAGTAATACATAAAATATTGTTCACATTTTATGTCCCTGCTCCTGTTTACAAGGAGAAAAGGTAGAAAGAAATCATGTTGCTGAGTCAAATTTGAGGATATGGAGATCGTTTTGCCAATAGATGTATTCACATGGAAAGAATATTATTATGTTTCAGTCTGTGGAATAAGCTTATCAGACTGCAAAGAATAGATCAAGGTCTTCTGTAGGAGCAAATTGTAACTGTAGTCCTATCAGCAGGAGCAGCTTCTATAAACCTCTTTGATGACTGAAACAATACACTGTGATTAGCTTCTGATAAACAATGTAACAACTGTTTCTTCATTATATCTTTCTCATAAAGTTTCTTTTATGGTTTTTGAAAGTTAATTTGGATATAATTTGTTTCTAATCATTCTTATTGTTTTCCAGCAGTGCCTCTCAAAGGCATAATTTTCTCTGCAAATATTTTATACTCATTTAAATATATGTGTAGTATATATTTATATATCTCTACCTAAAATTCAGAAACTATTATATTTCCTTTTATTTTAACATTTGCTGAAAGCTGTAAACCCAATCTAATTTTTTTAATAAAAGTTTAACTTTTATAAGAATTATATGGATAAAATGTTGAGTTTCAGGTAGGCAGATGAGAAGTGAAATACAAGTACAATTTCTTTCTTATTAAGCTTTACTGTACTCAGGGAATTCAATAACTCTGTACCATCTAACATGAAAGTGTCACTTGAGATCCTGTTACCAGAAGAAACAGGAAAATCGCTATTGCCTCAAGTTAAATTAGACAGGAAGACAGTAAAAAAAAAATTAGATATGAAATAGAAAGTAATCACATTTCTCTATATTCTGTTCTGTCTCAGCCGCCAATTTCTTCTAATTAATCTGCTGAGTGAAGTGGTATTTATTCATGACACAAATTCATGGGAAAAAAAATCTGGCTCATGTCACTGGGGACTTCCATATGAAAGTTCCTGGTTTTGCAGGAACTAGAAAATCTCATGTATCTGTTATGCTTAAAAGTTTTCACAATGAATTAGAAAATGAGGATTTTTTTTAATGTTTTCTGATAGAACAAATATTGACCAAATCTAATACATCTTCCTCTATGTTTGTACTCCTATTGAGTTTGTGTTTACACATGGTCTTTTGTTCTTCAATAAAATATACAAAGGAAACAAAAACAGGCCTTGAACAGTTCCCTATCCATCTGTCTACAGAGCTGTCATCTCAATCAGTGACTGACATATCCACGTGTTTCTGAAAATCCAAGAACCACAGAGATTAACAAATGCTGGATTTAAGGGAGATTCAGGCTTTACCTACATGGTAGTAACAATATTCAATTCACATCTTGGCTTTTAGTAAAGGTGCTATCATTGTGTTATTTTGTTTATATAGTTTCCTGATCCCTGCTGGAGATTCTTAAATGAAACCACTACAGAAATTAGAAGTAATGATTCAAGCAAAGGAAAGGGGTTTTGTTGTCTTTCAAACATGCTTTTTAAAGGTACCATCATGTGGTTTATGGCAGAGGTCTATAGAGAAAGCTATTTTATAAGCAATGGCTTTTGAAGAAGTGGCAAAGATACAAAGTCAGAAAAATGTTATAAAAAAGCTATGACTTATATGAGCAAAATTCAAATATGGTCATAGTTCTGGCTGATTCTTTTCTTACAACATGCCAAATTAGGAGTCTGTCACTCTTCCCTAACTCTATGGATTTCATAACTGTTGGAATCAGTGGACTTGCAAAGGTATAACACTGGTATAAGGGAGAAAAGAATCAGACTCTCATTTTCCTGTCTATATGCAATCTAAAGGATTCAAAGAAGCCTTTCCTTTTTTGGTCATACTTTGACCCTAACATATAAGAGAAAAAACAGTCCTGTTCACTTAAACAAAAAGTGTTGCAATTCAGTTGATGATAATAACAACTTAAACCTTTCCTTTCAACATTCTTGGAAGCAGAAGACAACAAAACATAGAGAATAATGAAAATCCTGGGACTTTCTTGTCATGATTTACTTTTCTGCAGAATACCACACTTTCACAGAATGAAAATTTTTACTAACATGACCAAAATACACCATCATAAACCCTATATGTATTTTTCTTTTAGAGATAAAACTATGCAAGTTGAGTGGTCATGAAATTTCCTAGTATCTCAGATATGATCACTCCACCAATCTTTTCTCTTAAGAAATCTGATTTAACTTGAAAAAAAACCAAAAACTTTAATCTCTTTTTTTTTATTTTAAATGTTGTTCAGTCCTTGAGAACCACTTCCTTCGGATCTTGTTCCAGGGACCAACCATCTTATCAGTGAAAAACCTTTCCCTAGTGGCCAATCTGAACTTCCCCTGATGCAACTTCATTCTATTTCCTCATGTCTTGTTACTGGTCACCAGAGAGAGGAGATTAGCACCTGCCCCTTCACTGACCTCTTGAGAAAGCTGTTGACCCTGATGAGGGCACTGCCCAGCCTTCTCTTCTCCAAGCTGAACAAACCAAGTGACCTCAGCTTCTCCTCGTAAGTCTTGCCCTCAAGGCCCTTCACCATCTTGCTTGCCCTCTTTATCCTCATATTGTGGCATCCTAAACTGCATACAGTGTTCAAGGTGAGGCCACGCCAGTGCAGAGTAGAGTGGGACAGTCACCTCCCTAGACCTGATGCCCCTTAGGCTCTCCTGGCTGCCAGGGTTCTGCTGACTCATATTCAACTTGCCATTGACCAGGATCCCCAGATTTCTTTCCACAGAGCTGCTCTCCAGGCTCTTATCCCCTGATTTGTACCCCATCCCATGTGAAGAATCCATCACTTGGTGTTAAACTTCGTATGATGGGTGATAGTCCAGTCTATCCAGACCTCCATGCAGGGGCTTCTTTACCCTCGAGAGAGTTCACATCTCCTCCCAGTTTAGTATCACTGGCACTTCTAACTAAAGTAAATTCAGTTCCTGCATCCAGATATTTATGAAAACATTAAACAGCTCTGGCAATAAAATGGAGACCCAGGGAACCCCACTGGTGACTTGCTACCAGCTTGATGTAACCCCAGTTACTATGGTTCTTTCAGCCCCACCTGTCAGTCTCACCATATTATAGACTTGTCCAACCATGTCCTGAACAGTTTATCCAGAGAGATACTGTAAGAGACAGTATCAAAAGTGCTAAAATCCAAACCCACCCTATCTTCTGGCTTCCCTTCATAAAGTGGCCTTGTCTTTAAAGGAAGTTGTGTTTCTCAAGCAGGACTTTCCCCTGGTGAATTTGTGAAATTTTAAGTATATTACTACTGCTGCTTCTCCAAAATGGTCCAAAACAAGTGTGTTTTCTGGAAACATGATTTAATAAGATGACTTCAAATCATCACCATGTAAACACATTGTTTGTGATATGACTGTACTAATTACTACAGCAAAGCTTTATTTTGCATATACAGAGTTAAATTACATGGGTGCTATAACACCAAAACAGATTATCCTTTACATTGTCTCTGCTAACTTGGGCATATTTACTGTAACTGCAGGTTTACTTAAGAATTACTAAGGTGATATGAATTTTAATGAAGCCGTGTTTGCTTATAAAAGTCATTTTCCCTTGCAAGAACAGGAAAAAAAATTACAACAAATGAATAAATGTACTCAGTAATAACCTACAAAATTGAGGCTAGGATGACTGAAGGATGAACATTTGCTACCTATGTATTCTCAGTTCTGCAGTTTCTACTATAGTAGCCAAATCAAAAACAGTATAACACTTCAGTTTTAGTTCCAAAACTTTTGAGCATTTCTTTTTTTTTTGTTTCTTTATTTTTCTTCAGGGACTCATATCCTAGTTATTAGTTCAATATCAATACTGTCACTTAATTCCCTTTGAGGTGTTTAAGTGGGAGGAGTTACTAAAGCAGTACTGTGGCAATGTGGAAGTATATATTAGTACTTAATAGAATCTATAATCTATCATATCATGTCAATTGATAATGCTAAACCACTAAAATATTGAGACATGAAAGCACTGGGATAATTCTTATATACAGCAGTCAGCTTTCAAACATACGCAGGCTCAAGGGAGAGAATTTTAAAGGCAGACTTAAAACAGCTACAAGTTTTAGAACATATGCTTTTTTTTCACTTCACAAGAATCATCATTCAGTGATGTCATATGCTGAAAAAGATTTCCATTAGCTGAGACTGCTTTCTTTAATAGCTTTGTTGGTGCATTGCCTATGTCAGGGTAAATTAAAAGGGAAGTTCCATGATACAAAGCAGAACAGTTTTGTTTGATAAGCACACATCTGGGGGGAGATAAGGGAGCATAACTGTTGGAAAGAATGAGATCCTAGAATCTAGATGTAAATTTAAGTTTTACCTTGCTATGTAAACTTGGACTTGTGCATGGCCAGTCCAGCTGAATGGGCTGAACTACTGAAGTGATCTGAATGTATGTTTTGTGTAATCTTTCTACTTTCTTGCATTCTCAGGTAAATTGTGCACTGCAGAACAACAGTATTTTAAAAATGGAAGACCTTAGGCTATATAAAGACCTTAAAATGCATTTCCATTGTCATCACTCACAGGCTGGACTGTAACATGGGACCCAGGGGACTACTGCAACCTCCTTCTTATTGTTTAGACTAGCTGTGACCAATCTTAGCTCTACTGATCTCAATTCAGCTAGCAGAAAAAACGGAGTTCATAACTGAGCCAGTAAAGAATGATTTGCAAGTAAGCCAGTTATTTTCAATTACACCAGTTAACTGAGATGGTTTTATCTTAATATGTATTCTTGTAATTGGCCATTAGTTCCTTTTCCTAAAGCAAGTTCATAATCCAGCAACAGTCCTGCCAGATGTTCAGGCTCAGAACACCCATTTTCCAGACAGTGGCCCACAAGTTTAAGCCTGTTTTGGGGAGCCATTCAGGATTTCCTTTTCTTTGAAAACAGCCTGGTGTGGGCAGATTTTATATTCATTATATGAGCTCCCCTTTCCTTAGACAAACTTGTCATAAGTATCTGAATAATGCAGAAACCCAAGCTCCTTCCTAGATAGCATTTTTCTAACCAAATCTGCAATGAAGAGCAAAATAGGAATTTAAAACCAGTAGATCAAAGGCCTCTGTAACTTGTAGTAAGAAACCACTAGTTAGAAGGTATCAAGAATCCATTCTTTTGATCTGCTTTACAGAAGTACTTCACACATGAGTGTTTTAATTGTTGGAATCATTCAGTCCAATTTTATTTCAGTAATAAAATATCAGGTCTGTTTTCTTACCATTATTTTTTCATAACAGCATTTTTAATCTGTCAAATAGGTTTATGTACACATATTTTATAATTCAGCACAATAGAGCTTTTTAATAGGCTCATCAATGTACTAACAAGATTTTAGATAGCCCCAGGTAACAGCAAGACAGTGGTGAAGATAGTACTAAGATGGCTTTTAGCTGGTAGTACTCCTAAGCCTTCTAAAATAATTTTGATGCAATTATTCAAAGGACTAATCTCCTTTTGTTGTTTCTACAGTTTTTACTGCATAAATTTTGGTTTTCATCACAAATGCTGCAAGCTATAAACCATATCACTGTAATGTACAATAATCATAAAGAAAAATCTTCAAATATAAAACTCCATGCTGAAATTGTAAAATACTTTTTATTCAGAAATTAATTATAAGCCTCTGAAAGAAACATGGCAGCAGAAAATACTGACCAAGGATTAAAAACATTAAACGCACAGCTCTTCAAGAAAAACATAATTTTTGAAACATCAACATATTTAGTTTTGATACTCTGTTTCAAAATCTTGGACACTTTTATTTCATTCCTTTTTGATTTGGTTTTCTTTTTTTTAACCTCTAAATTAACTTTATGGTTTTAGCATCAAGTATTTAATGTGACTTGGTCTCTATGAACCTGGATCTACCTAATTAGAAAACAACCATGGGGTCTTCAAGATAACAAACAAGAGAAAGAACACAGATAAAACAGGATGGGATATTAAGGTAGAGAAGACTGTACAGCACCTTCTAGCATTTACTCTTTCAATAAAGAACTGAAGAGAACAGAGATATTGCAAAAGATTGTATATTAAGAACACTTGAAATCTTCAGAACATTTTCAAAGTGTCCACAAGTTTAGAAAAGCATTGTGTTCATTCCTTTCCACCATTGCCTCCCCAGTGAAAATGTATTTTAAACTGGAAGACAATTGTAAGGATTTAGATCTTAAAGCATGAAAATTCTAGCCCATCTTACTTACCCTATTGCAAAATTTTTGGTTTCTTCGTACAAATCTGCTTTTCTCTACTGCCATAGCCCACAGTCTACTTTCAGTTTTTCAGTGTATGTCTGTAAACTTTGTCTCAGTTCTACCTGAAGAACTCCAAATCAAAACTCTGCTTTCTCAGATGTGATGGTGATACAATAATTTCATTTTTGTTGTTTGTTTGTATAAGTTAAGTCTTATTGTGGAAAATACTAAGTAAAACTAAGCCAGTAGAGCTACAATTCTCACTAGTAAAGGGTATTATCCAAAGATTGCTACTGTCAGTAGGTTTACAAAGGATTAAACTCAGGGTAATAATAGAGATGGAACAGAAACATATTAAATTATGGGTTTGGTTCCTATATTTCAATATATACTTTAACATAAATATACTGATCTTCATTCTCTAGGTGAGAACTGATACCTAGCAATGGGTTGACCTTGGTGGGCTGCCAGACACCCACCTAGCTTTCTCAGCTCCACCCCTCAATAGCACAGGGGAAGAACACAAGATGGAAAAACTCATGGAACAGGGTAAAGAGCTCGCTTATCAATTACCATCACAAGTAAAACAAACTCGATCTGGGAAAAATTAATATATGTTATTGGTAATTAAAATAGATTTGGTTGTTGGAAACAAAGAGAAAACCTAGAACATATTCCCCCACTCATCCCTTTACCAAGACTCAAACACATACCTGACTCCTCTACATCCCACCTGCCCCAATCAGCACAAGGAAAATGGGGAATGAGGAGCTGTGATTAGTCCCTAATGGTTTCTCTGGGCTGTTTCTTCCTCCTCATGCTTCTTCCCTGCTCCAGCAAGAAGTACCTCCCATGGGACCCAGAGGTCCTCCCTGAACAGCAGTGTGGATACCTGCTCCATCATGTTCTCTTCACAGGCTGCAGGAGAATCTCTGCTCCTCTCCTGCCTGTTCTCTGACCTCTATGCTCACAGGGCACACCTGTCCTCACACCATGTTCTTCACTCCTCACTCCCACACAGTGTGTTGGCTTTTCTTAAACGTGATTTCCCAGAGGCACCACTAGGCTGGCAGACGAGATGAGCTGTACCCTGCAGTGGGTCTGTTGTAGCTGACTGGAGCCAGCTGGAACTGGCTGTGTCTCCTCACAGAGACCTTTGCAGCTCCCTGCTCTGGTGCCAACACCTGGACACAACCTTGGGCCAATACACGCCCCCACTTCAGACAAGCAGGGTCCCTTACCTCTGTCATCACACAGCGCACACAGCTTTGGACACTAGCCATGTTGAAGAAAAGGAATCACAGAATCATAGAATAGTTTGGATTGGAAAAGACCTGTAAGATTATTTAATCCAACCCTTAACCAGCACTGCCAAATCCACCACTAAGCCATGTCCTTCAGTGCCACAGGTGCACACTTTTAAATACCTCCAGGGATGGTGGTTCAACCTCTTTCCTGGGCAGCCTGTTCCAGTGTTTCACAACTCTTTCAGCTAAGAATTTTTTTCCTAACATCTAATCTAAACCTCCCCTGGAGCAACTTGAGACCATTTCCTTTTATCCGTTACTTATTACGTGGGAGAAGAGGCTGACCCCCACCTGGCTACAACCTCCTTTCAGGTAGTTGTAGAGAGCAATAAGGTCTCCACCAAGCCTCCTTTTCTCCAGACTAAACAACCCCATCTTCCTCATCTGTTCCTTATAAGATTTGTGTTCTGGAGCCTCAACCAGCTTCCCTGCCCTTCTTTGGACACACTTCAGCACCTCAAAATAAAAAGCATTATCTATCCAGGATGGAGCTAATAACATAAATATACGCTTAAATTACTTTTCTCACCTCCTATATTTCTGATTTAACAAGCACAATCCACCTCTCTGATTCCCATGGCAAGAAAATGCCCAAACGCCCTATTCCTCATCGGAGCCGGGAAAGCATTTGGATAAAGAGCAGTGATGAAATTATTGTTTAGATACATGTGTTTTTATATAACACATTTTGAGGTTAAAACAAAATATCTAATCACTGAAACCATGATCTATTAGCCTCTCTTTTGAGATTATTCTGAATTTTGTGAGGTAATATTTTTAAAGAAGCCAAAAGAGAAAAAAAATCACTCAATTTAAGTAAAACAGAAAGCAATTAGAGATGTAGCAAATGAAAAAGTACCTAAGTGGTAGAAACCATGATCTAATTAAGGTTTATAATTAGAAACAAAATGAGATTGAAAAGGGAAAAATACATCAAGATGCTTAATGTCAGAAGGAAATAGTTGTCAGATTAGTTAATATATTCTCAGGGGTAAACAGGCTACCAAGCAACTAAGGTAGAGTAAGATATGGATTAATTTTGCATTAAATGTAACCAAAGACATAGAAGAGAGGAGAACTCTGCAGCTGTATAATCTCAAAAATAAAAATAATTAAAGAACATGAAAAATAATGAGGGGAAACAGGAGGTGAAAGAAAATAGCTCGGAAACTAGCAGTGGAGGACAAAATCAGAAATTTCAGTCTAACAACACAGGACACATAATGGGAAATTCCACTGACGAGTAGCAGTAGAAAATTAAATACTTTCTAAAAGATCTCTAATGCACTCAGTGATCAGCTTTTATGCTAAATTAAAACAATTTTCCAACTTATGCTATTCTATATTTTCACATTTTTAATTTAGCTTTTAATTTCACATGCTCTAGTCTCTCTTTAACTTTACCTTGAAATCAAAATTACACACCAATCAAAAATATTTAGAGAAAAATATGATAGAAAAGGCCTTTTATCCACATAGTGCAACTTAATGTTGGGCTATGACTTTTTTAAAAAATGTTTTTCACTTCTTCTTGAAATCAGTGTTCTGTTGGAAAGAAGACATTTCACTGAAATTATCATCTTGGCCAGCCTGACAGTGCTGGTCAGCCTCGGTCTTTTTAGACTCATAAGATCCAGCTCTCCTATGCTGCTCAGCAAAATTTTATTTCCTGCACAGTTAGCTGTGTCTATACTTATTATTTATTTATCTAGTAGACAACAGAAATCATGATCCCTCTAGTATACTACAGATCCGAAAATCTGTGGATACATATAAATGTTATATTTTGAGGTTATCACAATGAAAGGAAAGACAGATCTTATTCCTTCGCAGAAACTGCCTCAGAAAGACAACAAACAAAAAGATCCATAAAGGCCTACAAAAATCCATACAGTGGGAAGAAAATGTGGCTAATACTAGGTGACATAGTGACTAAGACTTGCTCCTAAATGTCAGTGTAAGTGTACTGCAGAATTGTCCTGCAAGACAGCAGATGAGACAATATTAAGTAGTCCAAGCCATGAGGTAGGATTTCAAAAATGAAAAAGTAATGTGAATGCTTAAAATTTCGATGAATTTGAGAGTGTTTAGTCTGTTAGCCACTCACAGAATACGTGACCAAAAAAATTGCATTTTTTAGCAGTTCTTCACTACCAAAAATACATTTTCCCCCTTAATTTATTCTGCACATACCATTCCAGATTCTGGAGCCTGCAGTTACAGTGCACCATTTCTAAAACATAAGAATATATATGTATTTTCTTCAAGTAACTTACTGAAAGCAAAATTGTAATATAGTAAATGATGATGTCACCAATAAGGAATCATGCAGAAGAGATTTGACAGGTGGAGAGGATGACAAACATGGTGAAACCTGAGCAGGTGAAAAAACATTGGTTAAATATTTGTGAGGCACATGAACATAGTATGCAAATCCCATCCCCAGAATCTGCTTAATATAAGTGGTTTTAACTCAAAACATAGTAATTTAAATGACTCTATAGTATATGTTTGAAATAATAAATACATATATATAACAGACTGATGTAATAACATGAATAGATGGAGATTTTTCTTTCATATTTTGGAACAGTTAACATTTACAATTAAATACTTCTAATACCTTCAGAAATACTACTCATTCAGGAGTATGTTTTCTTCCCCTTGTATTTAGTACTATTTTATTAAATGAGTGACTGCAAAGATTCCAGGTTTTCATATATCACTAGAACCAGGATTCAGACTTTCAGACACTGGACAGGACTTGAATAAATACCAATCAACAAATCCATGAACCAAAAGAAAAAAATCAAATCAGTCTGAATATATCTTAACCTGCTATGAGTGAAAATGAGTTTGGGTCATAATAAAAATAATAATAGCACTCTGAATATCACCATGAAACTCAATTTCTTCAATATTCAATTTATTCAATACCAAGCACAGCTAATCTACGGAATTGCTGGGTGAGACTTTTATTCTCTCTTTCGATCTCTTCTTTCTAACACACTTATTAAGTATTTTAATAATAGTATCAGGGTTTAAAAATTATCAGATCATTGTAACTCACCTGAGAGGACTAATGGATATAAAGGACTTCATCCTAAGACAATGGCATACGCATGACATGTCCATCTGTCATGGTGATTGATCAGGATGTCCTTGACATTAAGACAATCTATGGATCTTCCCAGGTAACACTAAATTTAGCTGATACAGAAAGACTTGCTCTTTTTCAAGTGTGTACAGCATGTTTATTGGGACTGGGATGCAACTGGGCTGCAGCAAAGTATTTGTACATCCTAGTCCAGTCTCTGCCTCTCCCATGATGAGGTTTGGACTATGGGCCTCATTAGGATGAAATGTGTTTCTTTGATTGATTAACCTTCCTAAGCTTTGTTTGCTCCTAATGAGAAACCAAGAGCGTAGACAATGTTATTTAAAATGAATATTCTATAGATGCACAGTGAAGGTAAAGCAAGAGCAAACTCAGAATTATTTTACTGAATCACTGGTTAATGGACAATAATATCAGCAAAAAGAAAATCATGCAAGAAAAATAAATCACTATTTCTAAGTAGAAACTGTTACCTTGGCAAACAACATCTATGCTGATACAACAGAAAATCCCCACCTTTTTCACCTAAAGCTCCCTTTTTATTTCTTTTATTTTTGTTTTAAAATTAATTATGAATACTCAGGATAGGAAAAATTTTGCTGATGACAAATGTTGTCCTGTCATACTGATATTTAAGTCATTATCCTGAATTATCTGTAACAGGACTAAACTTTTAGCTAATATAAAATGAGTGGAACTTCAGAAAGTTGAAACAAACAAAGTAATAATCAGGGTCATCTTCTCTAATACGAGTGGTATTTGGAGGTTGTCCAAGAACCTGAGTCCATGCCTGGGACCTTTTCTTCAGAGTGGTGCTGCTGTCATTGTTTAACCTCTTATCTATCATGAGTCTTAAGGAAATCAAACTCAGTCTAAGTTTTCCTTAAAGTGGTATTAATTGTAGGTTTAAGTCATGACTTGGATATTCTCTAGAGAGACATCTTCATAGTCACAGAACGTAAGGCCAGACAAGACTATGACAGTAATTTAATTTGACCATGTGCATAGCACAGGCCATAACTTTCACTTCACGATGTTTCTGTTCAGCTTAGAGCATATGTATTTAAAACATCAAAACTTGATTTGAAAATGCAAGGAAATGCAAGCATATATTTTAAAAGTTACATTTACTAAAATGTGCACCCTGTCTCCAGGTTGGACATTTCTTGTCTTCCACCTTCTGTCTCCTGGCTCTCATTATTCTTTTTCTCTGTTTAAAGGGTCTCTGTGGAGAGAAATTTTGCCTTGTGTAGATGCTGTCAAGCATTCTCGTAAAATAGAGTGCTGGAATTTCCTGAAACCTATAAGGCAACTTTATCTTTTTCACTCATAAGAGCCCAGTTATGCTTACTTCTGTCTTTGCCAAAAATTACCCGTTTTCCATAGCATATGTTGACTTAGGATCAAAATTTCATGGAACATTCAGGTTTTCCTGGAAAAGACTATAAGAAAATTAGTGATGTTTCACTCAGTAAAAGGTCTGGCTTCTTGCTTCACACTGTAGGAGTTTACTGGATTATGCTGTATCACTAAATTAGGTGAGGGTCTGAGGAACTGAAAGGAGAGGCTCATGGCTAGGATGAATTACAGGATCACAAAATAGTTGGGGTTGTCAGGCATTTCTGGTCCAGCCATCTAGTCCACCCTTCCCTCTCAACCAAGATCATCTGGAGCAAATTATTCAGGCCCACATCCAGTTGGGTTTTGAATATCTCCAAGGAGGAGTTTGTTTCACAAATGCTTAACTGCATAGTCCTCATTTTCTGAAGCTGTGGGGTCCAAATGAAGAACTGTTCAATGTTTTCCAGCACAAAGACAATAAGGGTAGTAATTTGAACATATGTTATATGTAAACACCAGCATCCTAAAAGTATCAGGGCAGTGGGCAACTTGAACCCTAATATGTTGGAACTTCATTCATATATTGAAAAGGGTATAGTACAATCCACTTCTGTTTTTACAGGGTTGTGAAATAAAATTAACTTTGTCAAGTGCATGCATTACTGTGGTGAGTTAAACAGAAATACCTGCCATTAATGTTAATTAAACTTTGAATATAGAATTTGAATAGTACATGTAATAACCACACTGCAAAACCACAATGTGGATAACAAAAAATTTTTCTGTGTGCATGAAGTAAGCATTAATTAGCCTGTGCAGTGAGTCAGACAATTCTGAGGGGGAAAAAATTGCATCTAACCATCCAATTTAAACCATAACATAATGACTCTGTAGATAGGGACTGAACTAAATTAGCCCAGAACGTTATTCGTATCAACATATCAGAACATTCTTCATATTAACCGTTTGGGGGGAAAGGGTAGTTTTGTTAGTTCCTCTAGTTTTTAATGTTAGACAGCTTTAAAGAAGGCAAAGATTTCCTTCAAGTATTTTCTGAGGTATTTCCAATTCTGCAAGAGCCTTTTGAAGTCTGAAGACCAGAACTAGATAAAACACTGCAAAAGTACGACCTTAGTAAATCTATCTTATTATTCTTTTATATATGGGAAATAAAATAATTTCCAAGACAACATTAATTTCCAGGTTCTGTGGTTTGCATGAGCACACGTGTTCTGACATTCTTTGCATTTTAATTTATTGATGAATCATCCCGAATAGGAGTCCAAGAAACAAAACAACAAACACAGCATTAAGTATATCTTCTGAATAAAGAGCTTAATTAAAAGAATGTCTGAAATAAGCTTTTTATTTGTAATGTTTGGAATTTCTGTTTGGAATGCAGTAGACTGATTTTCAAACCATGGCTAAGAAACATTGAAGGAATTTTAAGTATATGAGAAGGCTTCGGGCATTTTTTTTTAAATATTATTATTTTGAGAGTAGACATTTCAGAGGATCTAGAACAAATTAGAGAGCTGGTGAAATATGGTGAGAGAAAGAAGTTTTGTTGGAGTAATAAAATGTCATTTCTTCCTGGTATCCCTAATGAATCCTAAAATTACTTCTGTTTTGCAAACAGACTTACAAAACAGACTCCTCCTGAACATTAAGTTTCTCATAAAACACGTTTATTTCTCAAACTTCTCTTTCTGCTTTCTTCAGTGATGACCCTAGAAAACGATGACAGAAGGTGCTATCATCTGCTGGGAGACATGGACATGAGTTTACAAACACAAAGAAAGAGTTATTCACCAAAGATAAGGTTTAATAACAGCAAAGAGTCTCAGAATCTTTTAATAAAGAGGTAAAAAGATGATGGGAAAGCATTTCCATTTCTAAGTATCCACCATCTCTTTTCCAGTCTCTTGTATTCTTTACCATATTTTCTCTCTTCTCACAAAAATTCTTACTGTCCCTTGGCTCCCTGAGGGAGACAGAATGTGCAAGGAAGCACTGCTGTCAAGCTGCAAAGTGGCGTGAGAGACCAGTTTTCTCAACTGGTCTGCACTTAACACCTGGTATAAAATGTTTCTCATGCAGAAGGACCTGGATGGACCTACACCTATAGAGTGAATTGATCAGTCCAGAAAATAAAGCTGTTCCAATAAGGAGCTAATTACATGTAGTGCAAGGAATAAAGACCTTATGAGTCAGCACTACTAGCGTTGTATAAAATGAAATAATGTTAATTTTTTAATAAAAAATGTTAATTTATAAAATACATTTCTCACAGTTTTCGTGTGAAAGAAGATAGGGGTTTTATTTAATTAACGAAAGAATAGATTCTCTTGTGATTATAAAAGACGTTTTCTTTCAACACTGTACAATTATCTCATGTTAAAATTTCAGAAATCTGGTAAAAGTTGGCACCGTTTGCTTTTTCTCTGTTCTTCTTAAAATCAACAAGAAATTCCAGCAATACATATTCAGCTAGGTTAATTTCCATCATCAGTAAAACATCAATTACTGAATCATTGCCCTTTTCAGGTACTCCTCAGTGAAAAAAATATATACATTTTACAATATATTTTAGTGCCTATTTAGTAAAGAAACCCTGCATTATCAGTATCTGTTTCCTAGCTTTTCTAGGTCTTGGTCTAGAAGCTATTCAGGTCAGCAGAATTCATACCAACTTAATAAGATTCAGTCAGGCCCCAGTGAACAAAAATACACAACACTAAATAAAATACACGTGTTCACTTGTATTGGCAATGCACCCAGGAATTAAAAAAAAACAAACCAAACTCAACCTGCAACAGTAAGCTCATAGGTACTATATTGTTGCACTTCAAAACCATCGGGGTTTTTCATTTGAGGTATTTTTAAACAAAAAATAGCTTTTTCTCAAATAATAATATTTCTTTTGCCCATTAGCTTTTAGAACATATTTTATCTACTCTGTTTACTGAAAAAATAAATTTGATTAATCACAATGCTACCTTACCCAAGTGATAAGACTTGGCTGCCACAGGCAAATAAAAAAAGAGATTGTCTTCAAGATTGTCTGTATTTCTAGTCTACACAAGACTTCAGAAGCCTCCAGATCAATTTTTCAGTACTTGAGAAAGCCTCCATGGTAAAAAAGATACTCAGGATATTTTTCTTTGCATAATGTATCACATCACTCAGTTGTGTCCCATTGGACTACCCCAAACAAAAAAAAGTTCTTTTTTTATCTTTAATTTTTCTGCTCTCCAATACTCCTAAATGACTGCTAAAGTCCCTCTTAAATGATCTTATCCAAAGTGAGGTGTGTTCAGAATGTTAATAACATGGGTAAGGACTCTTTTCTTTCCATTAATTTTATCTAGGTGTGTTTTTTTAATCATGGACTGGGCACCAAATCAATAGACAGTGAAGTTCACATTTTCCTGCACTCTATTGTCTTGGAAACCTTAATGGGAGTCTAATGGGCCTTTCAATACCTTTGAGGAGTTTGAGAAAACCAAGCCAGAACCTTCACAGTGGTGTCTGACAGCAGGACAATAACAACATGATACAAGTTCTGACTGGATATCAGTGAAAACTTTTTACACATGAAAACAGTCCATCAGTGGATAAGGTGTCCCAGAGGGTTGGTATCATCTTCACCCTTGGATGTTCTCAAGACCTAGATGAATAAGATCCTAGAGTAATCTAGATCCCTCTCATAAATGACCCTGTTTTGAGCAAGACGTTGAACAAAAGTAACCTTCTAACATCACTTCCATTCCAGGAATTATCATGCTTTTCTACATGAAATAATGTGGAAGTAATCAAGTAGAGAAAAAAGAAACAAAGGAAAGCAGAAAAATAAATAATTTGCATATTCAAAGTTTCTGGGGGTATTGTTGTCTTTTTACCATATATATAAATTTAAGAAGTAAAGCCATGAAAATAAGTTTTTGTTCCCTGAGGGAACATTGTCTCACCATCACCGAATAACAGTTTAAAAATGCCTTCAGGTATTGGGAGAGAGGAAAATTTTTTAGGTTTTTTTCTCATAATTAACAAACCATGTAAGATTTCTTTGTAGGACTCTCTTGTTGAAAGAATAAAGATGCAGGTAACACACATCTACACGGCTCATTGGAACGTTCAACTCTCTTAGCCCTAACTGTTGTTAAAACTTGTTTCAAGAATTGCAGTGTTGGGCTATTAGGAACTAAATGTAAGTCACCATTAGGCCTGAACTTAGTATTCCAAAACATGCAGCATACATTCCTGGTTATGTGTGTGCATTTTAATCCAGTCTGTCTCTGTGCTTGATCAGCTACTTAAACAATACTAATGACTACAGGAATTCAAAGAATGGAACTTTTCTTCTGAGAAGGAATTGTTTTATTTGTTTCCAGCTACGTTTTACTGAAATAAATGTTTAATTTTTTATTTCAGTGATAAACATATTAGAAAACATTCATAACAACTTTAATAATTTAGGGACTTATTTTACAAAAACATTCTCCACTTTGTCAATTATGTCTGAATACAAATATGAACCAATTTATAACATAAACAAGTATATAGTTTAAAATTTTAAAATTACTTATTAACCTAAAAAAATAGGCTTCCTTTAGTGTCATGATTTTGGTTACATGGACATTCCTATATCTTCTTCAATTAACTGCCCAAACAAACTCTATGCGATTATAAAGGTCAAGCTGTTTTTTCTCTCATATTCAGCTTTCAGTCACATACATGAGACTCTGCTGTCTGGCTGCATGGTTAAAACTGGTATGATATTCCTGCTCATACAACAGCAAGGTCAGAATCTCCGGGTCATAGGCAAGGAAAACTCAAAACTTACTTTTCCTTTAGATAAATATGATCCTGAATATACCTGTGCAATAGCCCCCTGGATCAAGTATTTTTAGAAGGGAAAAGATGCTATTTCCATATATATGTATATGCACATATATCTATGACACTAAATTTCAATAATACTCTTCTGAGAACTCCTGGTTCAATAGTTTTAAAAAGGCCTTGCCTGTCAAATGTATTAACTGACTGTCTCAACAAAAAATATACAGAATAATACATCTGTCATTACACCGCATACTTCCTTAGCTCACTAATAAACTGAGAGTCAGACTGAGAAACGGTCACACTGATTGATGGCTCACATTAAAGCAGTCTTCTCCTAATCAGTCTGCCATGGCACTCAAACAGTGAATGCCAGGAATGTGCAAGAATTTTTACCAGTGCCATCCTTAGCTCAGCGCTATGGAAATGGTTCTTTAGGGGACTGGTCATGGCAAGGCCCGGAGGAAACCGCTATGGAGTGCTTAGCTTCTACAACTTACAGTCACTCAGATGGGAATTAAGAACATTGAGTCCTTGGAAGGCAAGCTCCCACTCTCTGATGTTGCAGCTTTGAGAACTAATGTGTGCATTGAATGTACTGTTTCTGAACTTTTTATAGATTTAAAGATAAATGCCTTTAGCTCGGAACCGATGCCATATGATTATCTCTAAGTAAAAGAATAGACATTGTGATTATTTCTAACTTCTCAAAACATGAATTCATTGGGGAAAACTGTTGATGTGCTTTTTCAATTCTAAAGTAAAGATATATTGCTAAAAAGAGATAAAAAAATTGTGCTAGTTTCAGTAGGGAATCTTTCATGTCTATTGCTCTTCGTGCAAAGATTTATGTGCTTTGATGGTGCAATTACCTGCTATGAAGGATCTGCACAGAGACTAGAATGTTTGCTTCATTTTGTGTTTCAGTTTGTACTTGAAACATAAATATGTCAAAGGCCAAGGATCTCCTCTCTGAGCTCCCTCTCTTCCCCCTCCCCTCCCGTCTACTGGAGAGTCTCATAAGCCTATACAATAGGCCTCATTTATTAAGAATTTAGAGTTTGCTGCTATAATTACAAATGGGTCTAGTGTGAAAATCTTTGATTGCTGAATTTCAATATAATGATTAACTCATAAAAGCTATTATAGAACATGACCTACTGGCCAGATACACATAAATCAGGAGTCAAGACTTCCTTACACTTGCTCTTAAACACAACAACTTCTTAAAGCAAGAAAAAATGGAGATTTTTCAAAATGTGTGTTTAAAATACCTCATAAGTATTGTTAAAGAATTAAGTGTTCTTTGTTTCAAAAGGATTTGTGTACATTCAGGTGCTGAAATATGTAATATACAAATATTATGTGCAAACAGAAAACAAAGATTAAAATAATTTAAACCACTCAGTTCAGGCCAAAACTATGAAGTTAATCTCATTAAAAAATAAGTACACAATAGTAAGGGAACTATGAGTAGTCATACTCATAGTAGTCAGCCAAGACTTTTGTATTTCCTTAAGGAAAAGACAGTGTCATCCTAGTGATAGTATGCTGTCTCATGTTAACCAAAAACCACTGCTAAGCAATATAAATGCTCAACTCCAAGGCTCCTCAGGGACATGAATCTATAAAGCTGCAAAAGTTGTTATACTGTCATGGGCTATGAAAGAGAAATCATCTCTCTAATTTACTTTCAGTAAAAAGGAAGTGAAAATTTATAAGAGAAAGGAGGGAAAAATACAACTTTGGTAAAATGTATATTGAATGGAAAAACATAGACTTTCTCAAAGCTTCTGATTTTGTTTAGTAACATTTGGTTTTGTTCTCAGCTGAAGTGCTATACCAACCTCAGGACAAATCAGGCAGAAGGAATTAGCTTTAGTCTCTCAACACCTCTCTTTTAATATGGAATGCGAATTAGAGTGGTTAGGTAGTACAAACAGGCTCTAAATGTCATTAATCTTGCTGTCCATTCTGTTCCCAGCTGTGCAGTCTCCAATATGGCAATCATATTTTGCTCTTAGGCAGCCACCATTTACTCTGATTTCATTTATCCTAAATTAGACATAGGACAAATGAAACCTCCCACACAACTGTTCCAAATATCAGCAAGGGGTTGTTGAATTGATGTATCTCCATGGCTATGACTGGAAAGGATCTGTGCTTCCCTTCTCTACTTTGAATGTGACAGTAATCATGTGAGAAGAATCATATTAACAGGATTTCAAACCAAACTGGCAGTCACCTCATAAGAAGCACTAATCTCCAGAGATTTCCCACCAGTTAAGCCAAGAAACAGTAAGAAATATTTACAAACTTCCAGCTAGCATGTGTGAGTCTAAATCTGCATCCTGGCCTGAATGAGAGCACTGCTTCCCTTGCCAGTTTTTTCTGTATGTGCACATGCCATGGCTGTTTCATGGCACCAAAAAGATAATAAAGTAAACCACACCATCAAAGTTTAAAGTAATGACTATTAACTCTCTTTGGCACTTCAGAACTAGTTTGTAAAGGTATGATGGCAAAGTGCTGTTAAATAAGTAAGTAATAGCATATAGTGCAATAATGAAAGAGAATGAATGTGTAACAAACTGTATAATATGTAGAAAACACTGTTTGCTTTATATGTACTTTTAGACAAGTGAACATTAACAATAAATTGCTATTTAATTCTTCTTAAAATTATCTTAAAAATTCATGTCATCTGCAATATGTGCAGTGATGAACAGTTAGATAACACACGTTGTCATTGTCAAGAA
>JAYRBT010000139.1:57536092-57551848 GCA_036023395.1 Myiotriccus ornatus
TTATCTTAAAAATTCATGTCATCTGCAATATGTGCAGTGATGAACAGTTAGATAACACACGTTGTCATTGTCAAGAAGGAACTTATAAATTATTGGATAGAGATATATGATTAAGAATCTTAATTAGAAACTGGATTAGCTCCACAAAAGTAGAGAAAAATAAGAAGAAAATAATTCCTAAGAAATGTCTGTCATTCCTCAGGTTGATGTGTCCAAGGTAGCTGTCACAGGATTTTCCCAATCTTTCTTGCTATAAACACTGATCTCCAGCCTGTCAGGGCATGACTACAGCCTTGCCCTCCTATAAACCTTGGGCTTATTCTATTTGACTTGCTTGACTTGTATCAGATGGGGGAAAGGTTTTGTTTTGCTTTAAAGAAGGAGCAACAAAAAAAAGTACCCACCAGCAAGCAAAGACCTATCTAAAAATTAGGTGACAGAAATGAAGTCTCTTCATTTTTCAAGACAGTTATGGCAAATCAAGTCTGAATCAAGTCTGAATATTGTTCAACTGACCCCCAGTTTAGGTGTGTTATAAAACCTGCGAGGAGTGTTTATTGACATATAATAGGTCAATATGAAAGGTACTTTTCTCTGGAAGAATAAATGTGAGAAGAATGAGAATGGAAAATTGAACTATGCGTATCCATAAATTAAACAGTTGTCACAATGAAAGATTAGATAATTTTCCTGTGGTTTGTAAGAAGAAAATGCATAGACCCAGCCCACTCGGAGTGTAGGCTCATGTCATCAACAGCAAGCAGCTTGGTTGGGACACCGTTCAGCTGCCACATCAGTTTTCTCTTCTACTAGGAAAAAAAAAAAAATCATCAGTATCAGCATTGTAAAATCTATGTAGATGGAACTGTTCTATTTTTCATGCACAAAATAATTTTAATATGTAAAATAATTATATTACATTAGTGTATAAAGATATTTGAAAAAAAAAATGTCACTAGTTAATAATCACCTTAATTACATCATCCCATACTACAACTCTCTCTGTCTGTGTTTAATACCATAGTTACAAACAGGAGACATGGGCTCATCTGTTTAGGATTAGCACATTGCATTGTTGCAACAAGAAAAGAAGCAGCTAAGCTGTGAGAAGAATATTTGCTTAAATATCTACTGACTCTTTAGCAATATAAAGCTATCTTTCTTTGGCTTTGCTATGATTCCTTTTTTTTTTCCCTTTAGCTCCTTTTTGCCTTGCTGTAGTGTAAGCCTACCTGGCTTCACCCAGTTATTGAAATCTCTTGGGAAAAAATAATGTGAAATATAATCTATAATTTGGAACACAAGTATGACATAACCAAAGAGTAATTCTAAAGTCATTTACATTGTTTACACTGATGGAATTAGAACATTTCATCTGTAAATTCAGCAGCTACTGTTATATATAAATTATAAAAAATTAAATACCTATGCTCTAACCAGTATGAACAAAAAAATCAATTAGCATAAGTATCCCTGAGTTTCAAAAAAATGTATTGCTAGAGGATGTTCTAAGTCAACTATCTAAAAACCAAAATGTAACCAAAAGTAGTAGCTTGTTTAAGTGCACGTAACAAAAAGAATTATAGTCTGCTACCAGGTTTCTCTACTCAAGACTCACAGTTGCTCTAACATGCATATCCCATCTGATGTGTCAGCTGTGTCTCATTATAAACAAAGCATACCAACTAAACTGAGGGATTTTTCTGTTCTCTATTTCTAGTCCTGCCTTTAATTCTCAAAACATATACTGATTTTTTTTTCCCAATAAACTTATTAAAGGAGTCATTGTTTGTTGTGTATTTATGGTCATATCCAGTGAAATATTTAAAAGGAACAATACCTAATATTATATACCTTGCAAAAAGCATTAAACACAATTGTCCTGACACCCTATACAACATATCTAAATATCTGGACATTTATAAATCATAAAATCATAGAATCATAAAATCAGATGGGTTGGAAAGGACCTCTGAGATCATCAAGTCCAACCCTTGATCCACTACCTCTGCAGTTACTGGACTATGGCACTAAGTGCCACATCCAGTCTCTTCTTAAATACCTTCAGGGATGGAGACTCCATCACCTCACTGGGCAGCCCATTCCAATGCCTGATTACCCTCTCTGTAAAGAATTTCTTCCTAATATCTAACCTAAACCTCCCCTGGCAGAGCTTGAAACCATGCCCTCTTGTCTTACTGATAGTTGCCTGGGCCTGGGAGAAGAGACCAACCCCCACACAGCTACAGATCTTCTCAAAAGAATCTTAAAAAAAAAAAAAAGACTCTGTTGATCTGTCTGTAAACTGTTGTGTTCATGTGCAGGTTTGTGTGGCCAGATTTTGGTAGCAGGGGGGCTACAGGGGTGGCTTCTGTGAGAAGCTGCCAGAAGTTTCTCCCATGTCCAGCAGAGCCAATGCCAGATGACTCATGGGCTGATCAGAAAAGGTGGTAATGCCTCTGTGATAACATCGTTAAGAAGGAAAAAAAAGTTATTGAGTTATTGCAGAGATGTTATTGTGGCCAGAGAAGAGCTGAGTAAGAACATGTGAGAACAACTCTGCAGACACCAGAAGTGCAGAAGAAGCAGGAGGAGGTGCTTCAGGCACCAGAGATGAGATTCCCCTGCAGCCCATGGTGCAGATCACAGTGAGGCAGCTGTGTCCTTGTAGCCCATGAAGGACAGGGGGATGCAGAGATCCATTTGCAACGTGTGGAGGAGACACACTGGAGGGCGTGGATGCCTGAAGGAGGCTGTGAACCCATGGGAAACCTGAACTGGAACAGCGTCCTGGCAGGGACTTGCAGACCCATGGAGAAAGGAACCCACACTGGAGCAAGTTTCCTGGTAGGATTTGTGACCCAGTGGGAGTCACAGGGCTGTGCCTGAAGGACTGTTCCCGGGGGAAGAGTGACCCACGTTGCAGCAGTTCATGGAGAACTGTTGCCTGTGAGATGGACTCATGCTGGAAAAGTTAGTGGAGACGTGTCTCCCATGGGAGGGACCCCACACTGGAGCAGGAGGAGGACGCCTCTCTGAGCAGTGGCAGTCGCAATCTGTGATGAACTAATTGTAATCTCCATTCACCATCTCCCTGCACCACTGACGGAGAGGAGGAGAACTTGGGAAGGAGGGAGGGTTGTCAGGAAGATGGGAGCTTTTTTTTAAGACTCATTTTCCTTTTCATTATCTTGCTCTGATTTTGTTAGTAATGAATTCAGTTAATCTCCCCAGTTCAAGTCTGTTTTGGCCGTGAAGGTATTCAGTGAGTGATCTCTCCTGAACCTTATCTCAACTCATGAACCTCGATTATATTTTTTCTCCCCTGTCCAATTGTGGAAAGGAGTAACAGAGTAGCTTTGGTGGGTGCCTGGCATCCAGCCAGGGTCAACTCACTACACATTTAATGAAAGGATTAATCTTATTTCTTTTAAAATACACCATTAAAAAAGGAAGAGAGGAGAAGAAAAAGACAGCTTTCTATGTCAAGGCAAGGGAGTTAACATGAGGTTCCTTTTCCTGCCTGAGAAGACCAGCATCTTCCTTCTTCAGTCTCTCTTCCTGCTGAAAAGAGGTTCAAATACTAAGGCATACTGAACTTAAATATTTGCCACCACTTTTTATTCTGTGCAAAACAATATGCAAAAGTCATTGGTTTAAAAGTAGAGAATAATTAACACTTGATTTTATAGGCTCCTATATACAGAACCACATGAAATTTTTAACCTTGAGCTTTGAGAACTATTCCCAGAAAATTTCCTGCATTTTACTTTAAGCAGTCAATGAGTAAAAGTCATGAATGTATCTCAAAAGTCAGAGATCAGAACACAGATTCCTTCTTCCCTCAGTCAGGGATGTAAATTGAGAAAAGTGCTCCATTTTTGTGCCTCCACCATCAAAACAGAGATGTTGATACATGTGTGTGAAGAAATACCTGTGATTGAATCCCGGGCAATGTAAGATAAAAACATACAGAATCTGGGGAGCTTGGGCAATATCAGCATCAGGGGTCAGCTAAGCAGGGGCTTTCAGAACGGTAAGTTTAATCTTAAGTGTTTAGCAGTTGCCTGCATCTCTTGTTGGATCTGGTCCATAGTTTTGTCAAGGAAACTTGTACAGACTTGACTGTAGCTTGTATTTGAAGACAAGTCCTGGGAGAGACCTCTAATTCTTAGCTAAGTTCTAACCTTTTCCTGGGTAAGCAAGCGTGTTTCATTCCTAAATGCGTTTCTATTCATACACTGTGTGAATCTCCTACTGCAGAGTATTAATGTCAACAAAAGGTTAATAAAAAAATAAGGTTTTGAGCCTTTTTTCATGCTCGTCTGCTCCCACCTGATTTATTTTATTACTGACGCCGATGGTTTTCAATAGCACTTACCACAGCAGCAGCGGAGTTTAACTCTCACTTGTTACTGAAAAAGCCAAATCAAGAGCTGAGTAATATCTGTTACTTATCTGTTCTTTTAAAATAAAAATCAAAAGTTAAAAGCTGAAAGGGTCATGGGTAAGTGTTTTGAAAGTCACAGCCAGCAAGCAGTTTGCAGCTGGAAGAAAAAAGTCCTTTCCCCTTCCTTTTTTGTAGTAAGTCATGGTATTTCTATTTTTCAAGGTTTTTTTCTTTTCTTCCCATGCCCTTTAACCAGCACTGATGGTCTGTCTTGAAATAAAGTTCACCTCTCTTACTTTTAGATAAAAGGTAGCATGATCTAAGGTTTGTTCTTGGACCAGGGAACTCTGCAATCTGGATTTTAAACCTCATGTTTCTCAATCACTGTGCCACAACCTCAAATCACTGTGCCACTGATTTTTAATTCACACCACCCCACCCCCCCCCTTTAAATTGCCAGTTTTAGAGCAAGAAGTAGAGGATAAAAATTCTATGGTAAAGTACTTTGATGTCTACAAAGAGAACCATTCAAATATTATTTCTTTAAGGTATATACTGGTCTTGCACTCCATAGAGAAGACAGAAGACAAGCTTGGAGTGTGGAACATTTGGGAGTTCATAGATCATTTAAAAAAAAAAGTCAAATCTATTTTGCAATAAAGAAAATCTGCCAAATCTAAAATGTGTAAGATTAGCTCTGACAAAGATGCTTTTCCACACTCTTAACTATTAGTGAAGTGTTAATGTTAACACACCTAAAAATCACATTGGACATTCACAAATGAAATAAATAATTTGTAGAGCTCATAAGAAAATGGAAAGACAAAGAAAGACACACAAATACTAAGAAGAAGATATGGACCTTTCCCTTTCACCAGTTCTGGATGTTTTAGCAAAAAGCTGTCCAAATGATTTACTGTGACACTAAATAAAGTTTCAACTACTACAAAAAAGATTTTTATCTGATCTTGATATTTAGCTAATCTCCCAAGGTCATTGATGAAAAATCTTTCTGACTGCTAGTTGTAGGAGTCCCTTAATTTTAGTCACATACATAGCTTTGACAAACCACTACTGCACTGGTAAATGCCTCCTCACCAACTCCATGGAATTATACACATCAAGAGAAAGCTTATCTAGACAAAAACTTAGGTCCATAATGGAAGGTATGGACAAAATGAATTATAACCTCCAAATAGTCAGCTGATAACAATGAAACCTAATCAGTCAGTTAAAACACTTTTCGTGACATGAGCCAGACCAGGTTTCTGAATAAATTTTCATCAATTTCACTTTCCCTCATTCCAGGAAAGTGACTTGGCCAAATATCAATATGGTTAAGGCAGAACTGTACTCTGAAATCTGTTTTAACTGAAAAAAATGGTATTTACTTTCATCATGAAATGGAAAAGGACATTACTTTTTTTTTTTTTTTTTTGAGATGTCAGAAATTTTCTGATAAGCAAAAAACCACTTCCCACCTTTCTGTCCTGCATTTATACCTTGTTAAGTACATCAGTGTTAAAAATTGAGTTTGTATTTATTCTTTTTTTTTTTTTTTTCCCAGATTGAGTCTGAGAATATTGGAATATGCAAACTGCCTAGTAATGGCAAAACATGAAAATGGAATATTGATATTTTATTCACAATTCTTTTCAGATCATCAATTACATGTGCTTAACATCCTTCTCTTTGACTGTAAAGTACAGTTCTTTTTAAAAGAACCATGCTGTTTCCTTCACAACTTTCTGCTTAACAAGGTTGCAAAGCATAATGTTACACTTTGTTACTCTCCTGACAGATAGAACTGCCAAAAAGCCATTCTCTCTTTCTTAAGATTCATTGGTGTGTCAGTCTTTATTCTCAGCTGTTCATCCTCAGTTGTTCCCCTTCCATTTACATCACAAAATGAAATGATATTTACAGAAGAGAAAATATTGCTCACATTACAATTTAATTGCTGTTGAATTAACAAGTAATTTTATTAACAAGGTTTGAATCAACATGTTTGTTATGCCCTGGTGGAAATCCTCCAGAATTGATTAAAGCAAGCTAAGGATTAAGCTGGTGATTTATTGACAAGAAGAATGTCACCTTTATCTACAAACAGGGATGTTTGTCTCAGCTGGAGAGTTCCCAGTGCATTTCAGCTCTTTTTTGCACACCACCTTTCTTCTCATTTCCCTCATTTTCAAAATGAAAAAAAAAAAGGTATTCTTAAATCTGGGGATTATTTGGGGTAACTGTAGGAGTAGGAGCTTCATCTACTTGGAGGAGTACACGGTTTCTTGGGCTGATGAAAACAAATTTTAAAGTAAACAAAACCCCAACCAACAAAACAACAAAAAGAACACAACATAACCTAAAAGGCCTTTTCAAATATTTTTTCTCTTCTTTATGATGAGTGGCTCAAAACCCAGAGGTACAAATGAAAAGTTTCTTCCACCAGAAAACTTGACACAGAAAACGTTGATGCCCTCTGTCTTTATTCAGCTAATAATTGTTTCATTGGTTTATATAGCTCTGGTGGACCATTGCTCCTGAAAGGGCATTTTAGTAATATCTGTTTGTACATCACTTAATATACAGCAGTGGTGATTCATCAAAATGCAAATCAGTCAGGAAGACTGTAATAACAGCATAGAGGAAAGTGATTATAAGCTCCTATGAATCACAGCATTGGGTATCTTATGTGTGATATTTTTTACAATAATCTGCTTGACTGCACTTTGCACTAGCCTAACTGATTTCCCATAGGCTGTGTTTCAAGGCAATATCCAATATAACCTGAACAAAAAGAAAACAGATATGAAGGTCATTTCAAGCAGAGTGGGGAGAACTTGCAAAAATCTGCCAGCTGAGCTCACTCACTTTTCCTTATAATTCATAAAATTAAGCTTTCTTGGCTGATGAGGATAGCTTACTTTTACTTTTTGATTTTCCTATAGTGAGGGATAAACGAATATCTTTACACAAAAAAAACTTTTCCATACTCGCTCCATTCAAAAAATTTTTTGCTACAATCAAAACACAGAAAATATACACAAATGTTCCTCTTACACTCATTCTTCTGTCCCAGATTTGCTTGAAATCCATATTTCATGGCTATGCTAAAGGAAGGCACAATATGAGAGTGTCCAAAGAACTCAGCTAAATATTCTGACTCCTATCTTTTCCACCAATTCCCAACTGATGAAGAGAAAGGTCATAAAAAGTTATAGAACATTCATATTATAATTAGAAGAATGTTATTCATACTGCTCTTCATTAAGAGGACTGGACTCATTATTCGAGGCAACAATCTATTTGCAGAAACTGGATCTGTACAGCAGGAACCAGCAGGTCCCGGTGGTCTCCACAGTGCCACACCTTAAAAATTAAACTCTTGTTTCAGGATATAACTGTTAAGGTGGTGAAGGAATTCCATGATTTCACAGAACTTTCCTCAGAATAATACTTGTCCCACACTACAAGGTAGTTTGGCATCACACTTACACTTTGGTGAGCCTTTTTATTCACTTTATTTGAAATATCTGATAAGCAAAATATTACATAGCTGATTTCTGAAAACCAGAGATCTTCCAGAGGGGCACCAGACAGCACCTAGAAATAATATTAGCTCTGAGACTTGCAATCAAGAGCTACTCATGAACATAACATCAGAGTAGTGATAAAATATGACAGCAGGGAAGAAGGATTCCAAATGGTTTCACACTTCCCCTCTTTACTATTATGCTTTGGAAACAAGGGTACAACAGTTTTTTCCTCAGAGAATGTTTAAAGCACTCAGTCAGGGAAAATCAGATGGACAAGCAGACTCTCACTCCAGGGAGCTGTAACAATGAATTACTTCTGAAATCTTTTGACAGACAGAAAAATGTAGGCTTGTGCTGTGTTTTAGACCACTGAGTCCTCTACACGGTTCATTTCTGTGGTGCTGTGTGTAAATCCAAACTCTGCAGCAGTGGCGATAGTCACCACCCACTGATCGCCCAAGTTAATTGTCTCTTTTCCTCAATTACACCCCTCGCAATAACAGCCTTCAAAGGATGGACCCAGAACTTTAACAAATGCATTACCCTCGAGGCAGATTGTCTTTGATCTAGCCTACTCAATACAGAAGTCAGGTTTTATGTGTGAGTTTTGTGAGGGCCATTTGTTCAGTACACTTGAAAACAGAAAAAGGAAAAGGAAAAAGGGAAAAGGAAATAGGAAAGGGAGAGGGAAAGGAAAAAGAAGGAAAAAGAAAAAACTGTTTCCTGATTGTTTCCTAACTCTCAGAATAAAAGGTCAAAATCTGCAAATGCTGCATCTGAGCTGCATAAAAGAAATGTCAACAATTATGATATTTAAAAAACTAAAATATATTAAAAGTCTTAGTCATTCACTCTCCTGGATCTTCTAAATAAATATACATTGTTCTTTGTGTTTCTGTTTACACCATAGAGGGTTTTGAGTTTTCTGACTATCAGGACTTTTTCATTTACTTAAACTGTTTGGAAATGGAGAGTTTGTACCTCATGCAAATGGCAGACTAAAAAATTTACACCTCAGGAAACTAAGTTTAAAGTACTTAATTTCAGGCATAGAAGCACAAGGTTGTTCAAGCTTGCAAAGGAATAGCAAGTTATATTACAGCTTGCTTATTCCCTTGGACTTCAGGGCACATTTAATCATTTCACTCATAGTTTTTGCCTACACTGCAACAAAAATGTGTACAGTATGTCAGGAGTACTTTATTCTCTGGATTGGACTGACAGTCCTGGCCCCCTAAGGTGATTTCTGCTTGGCATGACAGGGCCTTTACTTCATCCTACATCTTGTGTGTATAGGACTGATCAAACAGGAATCACAAATAAGGAAGAATAGTCTGAGGTAGGAATAGAATGGAAGAGTGAGCAGGAGTGTATGGTCATCCCATTTTCTGGTCAGATAAAATGCCCTTAATTTGACTTTTAATTCACATTTCTCAGTAAAAGTATAAGTGTCTGTCTGTTCTTATCATCTTTAAGACCACTGATGAGGGATAGCATGAAAGGTTTGGGGTAGTGGAACAGAAGAGAATAAGGTCAGTCCCTTGCTTTCTAGCTAGCTACTCAAAATATTTGAGTTCTTCCTGAATAATTATGGAACGTGAGAACACAAACCAAAATACTAGAAATCTTTACTTGGGTAGTTTAGCAGGTGTCAGCATCACTACTGTCCTTAAGATTTCATGGCTTAAAGGCACATTCCTAACTTACAGCTGTAGTCAAAGTCATTGGAAAACTGAGAAATCTATGACTGCAAAAGATGGAGCTCTGAAAAAACATGGGATTTATACAGGGCACAAAAATAGTTCAGTATTTTTTAAATTTCAAAAGAATAAGCTATATTTTATTTTATGCCTGTAGTTACATATGCATCTGCTTGAAACATACTTTCCATGTGTCTCCTGAAAAAAGACATTATATAAAGTGATTTAGATTTAGTCATGCAACAACATCCAAAAAGACTTGCAAGATTTCCTGAATACAGGTCATTTCATAATTTTTTTTACCAACATTGTTTTGAAACAAAAATGTTCTTTATGCCCTTATGAATTTCTAAAAAAAAAAATTCAAAAAGCAATAGAAATTTAGAACATTTGAATGTCAGACAGGCAGTCCAACAAATTCAAGAAATATGGTACAAATACTGAGTTAATACACTACAGTTTTACTTTGCTAATTAGAACTAGAATAATGTAATAATTAAATTAAGGTCTCTACTAAAATTGAATCAATATACTAACAGATAACGTCACCGAATTAATACAGCAAGTAATCAGATTAAATTAACAGATTGACTCCACAGTGAATTATTATGCATTGGAAGATTTTAAGGAGAACATACCTCCTCAGTGAAAATCAAATTGCTTTTTCCCAAAAAAAATGAAAAAAAGGTTGGAGAAGAAGACTTCTAGGAATTTTTGCCAAGAAGTTGTCCTCAACCTCTTGGCTGAGGTAAGAGCTATTAAAACAACAATCAACAAAAAAACTCTTTTATGAGACATTTAACGATAAAATAGACTTTTTTTTTTCCATGCTTGCATTGTTAACGGCAGTTATCTCACTGCTTTCAGCATTTTAAAAATATCCTGGACTTTTAATGTCAAGGAATTCGAGAATCAATTTGAGCTCATAAGTCATGCTAAAGTCTGTTGATAAAACATGTGCTGCTTTTCCATTTATCAGAATTCTACTCATAATTAAGCAATTTTCCCAACTATACTCAAATTTATGCTTAAATACTTCACATGATTAAGCACCTTAGTCCTTCAAATGTTGTATCTTTCATTAATTCCTGGCAAGTAATCCCTGGGGTCCCAGTTTGTGGTAAAAACCCAGTTGTTTAGTTTTCTAATTCAGAGACACTGTTTATTTCAAAGCACTTCCTATGCAAGTAGTTATTTTCTTCAGTTAAATCATGAGATGAGAAACCCTGCTGCTCTTGCTGCCTGAAGGTCAAAGGGTTGTGTGGGAGAAAATTTACCATGGAAGAAGCAATCCTGCTTTACCTGGGTGACAGCAATTATGCAGAATGACAAAAGGAGACGTTAAGTTACAAGATGAGAACTCTAATACACTCTCCCCAGGGTCTGCCACTCACTCAGCCATGATAAAAACAATGCCAGACTTCATTTTAGTAGTTATGTCTCTATAACGCTGAGATAGCAAAGCCTATCAACACACAGCAGACTTTGTTGTTTTACTACCCCGGTGTCTGCTCTTCAGGTTGCCACCCTTAGCTTGTCATTCCTTGGAAGAAACAAAGAACAGCCCAATCAATTTTTAATTTAAGTGTCCCCATGAATAGATAGTGAAGTTATAACTCTCCTCAAAAGGCCAAACCTGGACACACCTTTAGCCTGCAGTGAAAGAGAAATGTGGGAAAACATATGGAACCACATTCACAGTATATTAATATCCAAATAAAGAAATAGAAATATCACTGGGGAGAGGACTGTAGAGGGCATGGATTCTTCAACCCTCGCAATAGGAGAGGTGCAGCAAGGGGGAGAACACGTTGTCTTGATTTGGGTAGGCACTTCAGGAGCACATTGTTGGAAGATGTACTCATTCACTCACATTCCCCACAATCATTCCCATTAAGTCCTGAATCTAACTGAAAAGTGAACTACAAATGAAAAATAAACACACCTTTACTTCTTGTTTTCATGGATGAAAGTCACACAAAGGTGAAATTTACTTATTTGTTTTCTTAGGTTGTTGTTTACATTTTTTCTCACGTTCAGGCATTTTTGATCCATTAAAAAGTAGGCAATTTTTGCCATTTTTCTGAAGTCACAACTCCATCCACTCCCCTATATTTCAATCACTCTAGCAATATCAGTTATTATCACATGTAAGAATATTAACAATAATTGTCAGTATTTCCAAGCTTGAAAAAAAAGATACTCAAAAAGGTCAAGATATTGCCTAAAAAATGTGCTGGTTCCATGAAATAAACTTCACTGCCCCATGAAAGAAACTGAAGCACTCTGATGTGTTATCTTGTCTCTAAACAACAACAAAAGGCCAATTGTTCACTGAAGATCACATTACACAATTACTCAGACAATTACTTTATCTCTTTATTAGCAATTATTGACTGAAGCACAGGCTAAAGGCAATGGGAAATCTAAGGAAAAGAACTTTCATACACTTACTGGGCAGTTAAACACTGCTTTAGTTATAATGAAATCATTAGAATAATTGTTTCTATTATCAAATAAATAAGAATATGCAAATATGGATATAAATTAACTGCCACAGCAATATTTAGATGGTTAATCATCTATAGAAGTCTCATATAAAATACACCAAGGATAAAAATATTTTTCCTTAGCAAGTGATTAAATAATAATACATAGTAGATAGTACCAATTCTTTGAATAAGTTTAGTTTACCTTTCCTTAACAAAAAGCCTTTCTCTATATACATTGATATATAGAGATAGAAATACACACATTAATCTTTCATAATCTGATGAATTTCAAAACGTGAATACTCTCAAACTGAGCAATTTCATTAATTTCACTGTTGCTTGATGAGGCATTTTCATTCTATGTGTAAATATTTATATTGATCAAATGGACAAAAATAATGTACTGCAAATCCCATATTTTGAACTAAAGTTTTATGTTTTGGGGATCTTCTTTTGATAAATACTACTAAAATGTGTGTTCGACCTTTTAGTTGTGAAAATGAAAAGCATGTCTTTTTCTAAATGACATTTCCTCTGTGCTGTTTTACAAAGCTACGATATGTTTTTATTTTATTTTTCTTATTCTTCGTTGTTCCACTACTTATTTTCAGCAAATAGAAAATACTTCACATATGGATACTTCCTTTCTCTACTTTTCTCCTCTCTTTACCTCGTTAGGTGGTTAAATATGGAGACTGAAAACTTTTCATGCTTTCATTCTCAACTAGAATATTTTCCTAATGACATTTGCACCTGTGTCATGAGCCATTAGAGAAATCCTGACCACAAACATCAATAATCTGAAAAGCAAGCAGAAAACACCTGAGGTAAAGCCATGTTCTCAGCTTTCATTAGAAACTTATGTTTAGACCTTCCTTCAGAAGGAATGAAAAAAGTTTTCTTAGTGCTTTGCAATACACTTTGCATTTAAGAAACACATTTATGCATGTGTTTTATGACTACATATGGCCACATTTGAATTATGTTACACCTATATATATATATAGGTATCATATCCATGACATATTAAAATTTATTAGTCACCAAATACCCTGGAGGTCTTATAAGCTCCTGGAAGTAGCACCGTAATATTACTGATCTCCTGACATCAAGCGCCATCCTCAAGTCCAAGCCTGCTGATGGAGCAAGCTGTACTCAGGAAAACACTGTTCCCGCTACAGTATGGTCTTAGTAGCTACTAGCACTGCAAATCAGGTAACATGTCACTACCAGCTTAATTTGGAGTCTCCAGGAGTGGGATAAGTGAGCTAAGACTCAAACTGTGTCTTAAGACGTTTAAGTTACCTATGAGGGTTTTAATCACCTGCTTTCTGGAATGCATATGGTTCTGGAAAGCACAAAAAATGATGAAGTTATTGGGCTTTTTCTATGACAGCTGCTCTGCATTACTAATCTTTCTCCTACTTTACCCTCTAAGCATTGTAAAACAATGGGTCATTTCTTTCTCTGATGTAAACTGCCGTTTACCACTGACTTAATGAAGACAGAATAAAGCAGTGGAACCACACAGATATACACCAAGGATCTGGTGTATGCCCTATTTTTAAAGTCATCTTACCACAGAAACAGTCTCTCATTCAAATCTCAGTGAAGAATTTTAGTATTTTCTTCAAAGTTATTCTGTTTGCTGAGCAAAGTGGATGAATGTTACAGCCCAGAAGCAATCTCTCAAGATTTCCCATGTCTGGGAGAAAACCTGTCCTCTGGAAAAATTATTTTTCAACTGTTGTTTTCTCAAAGGTCTGAGTTTATAGGAAAATTTATATTATTGACTATAAGGATCCATTAGAGGATACCCATCCCTCTATTGTCCCTATACACTTACCAGGGCATGAGATATATTTCTCCAGGGGTCAAATAATTTCTAAACCAAACTGCTGTTCTCTGGAAGATACAGAAGTGCACAAATATTTCTGGTCCCTTTGATTTCCCCTTATGCACCTATAATAGTTAAAAAGTAGAGGAAATGGTCTCCTAAGACTTCTGAACTAGATGTCTAAAGAACAAAGTAGGTGAAATATCCTGCATTCTTTCTATACTTGGAAGGTCCTAAAAATACCACATAGGTAAATAAATTCAGGACATTTATAAAAATGCTTTTTCTTGTTGCAACTTTTGAGAATTTTTATCTGTATGAATGAGTGAGAACAAGGTTACAGGTCAAAAGCCATGACTTGGAAAACAGGGGGAGAATATTTAAACTTGCAGTGTATATTGTTCTTTTCTGTGATTTGTTGTTTTTAAGATAATATTCTCCACCACCCTTTTCCTTGAAGATGCATTTATATAATTATTATGTTTGTAGTTAACACATGCACAGCAAGCACTTTCAGTGATATATCGAATTGGAGAAAATCGTCTTTGCAAGGATATTTGCTTTCCCGGAAACAGCTAAGACTGTGTAAATATTTAACTATAATTATGCAAAAGCAGTTTTCTTTTATGCCACAGTCACTCACAAAATACAATCCTATAAATGCTTTTCTCAGGATTTGTTACATGCTGGCTTTCAGTCTTATGGGAACAAATCTCTCTCACTGCTATTGATCTGTTCTTTAAATTATTCTCCCATGAGGTTTTCAGCTAAGAGCATCTTTTCCTTGAATCTCTTTGTATTTTTAATTGGCTTATGTTTGTTTAAACAAAATCACGCCAGTGCCTTAGGCTGCAGCCATCAACTCATTGCATTCAAAACCAGACACACTGTACTCTAGCAGTCTTCACTTCTGTCCTCTACTGGACTCATCTCTTTGGAGATGAAATCTGTCACAAGGACAAAAAAAAAAAAAAAGAGGCATACAAAATTGCCTTTGGATTGGGTTGCCAGGGACATAGCTGGGATTTGCATAATGCTGTTATAGTCCTAAAGATGAAAGGAAGGGTAGATTGTGCCACTTGTCTGCACGTACTGGCTGGCAGGTGGTGAGTAGACACTGCCCCAGGAGGAGCGCTGGAGAGATGCTGCCTCGGGCAGCCCCAGATCTTCCTCCCCACAACGTCTCTGAGTGTGGGGAGAGGTTTTATGTAGTCTGCATTTTTCTCTGATGTGTCACCAAGAGCTCTCTGCCTTTCACCCATCCTGCTCCCTCAGGTGAAGTGAGGCTGTCAGTGCTGCACACTCAGCTTTTTCCTTAGCTCTGTGCATCAGTGGACGAGTGGTTCCCAAGCTCCTCTCACTCAAGGGAGTACAGGAGCTGCTCTTGTGTGCTGCCCTCATGCCACTGTACAAAGAGAAAGAAGTTCTTATTTCCCCACCACCCTTCCTTGGCTGAGCAAGGAGAGTTCAGAGCTAGGACCCAAAATAAGATAGAGAGTATGGGTGGCAAAAGCAATATAGAAAAGGATTTCTTGTCATTCCAGTTTATTCTTATGCATTTTGATCCCAGATTATTTTTGAATAGTGTGAAGTGAGGCATTTTCAAGGACTTCTAGCTTTATCCCATTCTTTTAACTATTTCCAGTCAATTACCAGCTGCTAAAGCACTTTTCTTCTTCTGTGGCATAAAAACAAGAGGAAGGAAATACAGTTCTGCTCATATTCTACTATTTTTCAGTTTAAATTGGTATGAAGCCAAGTCTTTACGGGTCATATGGGCATGCTAACTACACAGTCCAGT
>JAYRBT010000139.1:57552360-57568824 GCA_036023395.1 Myiotriccus ornatus
TCCTCCCTCTAAGCAATTATAAATCCGAAATTAAGAGGCTCCGATTGAAGGAAAAACAAATTACGGAAAAGGAAAAAATAACAGCTCTTTATTAAAAGGTAGTGAGTGCTACACTGTAGTTTCCCATATTGGGATTTATATAATCAGCATCATGTCATGGAATCATAGAATCAGATTGGTTGGGATTGAAAGGGACCTTAAAGTTCATCTAGTTTCAAACCCTCTGCCACAGCGACCCCTTCCACTAGACCATGTGTCATCAGATATTAAATGAGTGGAGAATAAGGCAAATTTCTCACTGAATGCTAGAGTATTAGAATAGCTTGATTCAGTCAATTGATTGACTTA
Source organism: Myiotriccus ornatus (assembly GCA_036023395.1). Taxonomy (NCBI): domain Eukaryota; kingdom Metazoa; phylum Chordata; class Aves; order Passeriformes; family Tyrannidae; genus Myiotriccus; species Myiotriccus ornatus. The sequence goes on from JAYRBT010000139.1 coordinate 57,552,709, forward strand.
TAATAGCTAAAGGAACATACTTCACTGTGCAGCCAGTGGTGAAGACGCAGAAGCTGCTTCCACTGCAGGTTGAGGAAGTGTTCAAACTGCATCAACAACAGAAAGACACTAAATCAAACAACAGAAGGTTTCCTCTGTGATCCTTAACCCATCATCTGTGAGTGCTGGGACACTGCCCTGCAGAGAGCAGCCAGACTCACAGGCTTTCCTCAAACAGACTTGCCTGCTGCCATGTCTGAAAAGAGAGCACTGAGCTACACAGGTTACTGCTTCAACCCAAGTCAGCATTGCAGCTATTCTCATATCCTTAGGTTACGCCTGCAAGTAGCAATTAATATTTTCCCTGCAATCTTGCCTAAAATATTGAAAGGACCTACTGGAGTGACACACTACACAAGTGTGAAACTCAGACCAGCCATGCAAAACAGGAATTTTGCAGACTAAATACTGAAGCACTGACATAACCCAAACCATTCAGAATAAATTCTGAAAGTCTGGAATGTTTGCAGATTAGCAAGGTTTTCAGTCATGCAGGGATGGCAAAAGTTCTTTTCACGGATAACAGAAATCACAAGTGGCGATGCAAATTCACCATCAAAAGTGAAATTAATTGGAACAGGTTGACAGACATTTAAGAAAAAAATTAACTGCTTTGATAAGGTGTTTTACTTCTTGGGTCTTTTATGAGCTCTGGTGACATGAAGAATTAATAATTTTGCATTTCCTACTAAAAAAAAAAAAAAGAATAAAGAAGAAAGAAAATAAACAAAAGATGACTAATAGTTTGCAACTAATGCAGTATAAAGCAAACTTTATCTCAAAGCCCTAGAAGTAAAAATATTCCTGGTCATTATTATCTTGATTTCAGATCCTTTGTTATGCTTCTTCATATGCCATCCTCTAAATAAAATCATTCCAAACTTCTGTGCTGACAAGGTTGATAAAAACATTCAGTTAGTGTCAGGTGTTGAAACTTACGAGGGAAAATTTAATTGAAATTTGCATCTTAAAGACTTGGAATCTGTTTTTCCAATGGTAGAGGTAATGGCTCCCAAGATGCAAAAATCATAGGATATTTTAAAGGAGAAGCCAGGAGGACACCACTCCATAGTTTACTTTTCAAAGGAAGTGGCAAATATGGCTAATTAATTTTAAAGTCTGAATTCAGGTAAACTTTTGAAACTTACTATGTCAACATACATTGTTTCCAGCATTTCCCACTTGCAGAACTCTCTGTAAGATTGGTTACTAGTTAAAATGTGAATTCTTCCATTAAAGTAACATTCCGATGATACAAAGTCAAAGAAATTACTACTGGAAAATGAGAAATATTTGTTGTTATCATCTTAAAAATATACAGATGACAGTGAAAATGCCTATAAGTCTGAAAGTTTTGGATCACTATTATTGCTTCAGTCATATTTTTCCAATTTATTAATTTAAAAAATGGTTTCTAAGGCACTTATTAAAAAATCCAATGCCTAATGATAAGCTTTACATATAGTAATAAAAGTGATATATAGAGAGAAGAAGTATATCACAGAAGTGTGAGCTCTGGAAGTGTTTTACTTAGTTTTAAAAAGCAGGGTTACTTATCACTTGATGACTATTGAGCCAGATGCAGATGGTTAAAGTGACAAGAGGCTGCCCAGGGGTATGGTTGCCTCCCAGACAAATGACACAGAGGGCATACCACAAGAAGCAGCACTAATGCAAGAGGGGAAAAAAAAAAGCCCTCTGGTAAACCTGTCACTGACCATTGTCATGTCCTGTGCATGTTAGTCTTCTCTATCTAATTTTATTTCCTTCTCCGGTTTCTGTTCTTATCTATACTGATGTTTACCCTTGGAATTTTGCTCTGTCAGATCAATCGGAGCTGATTTAAGAGGGCATATCAATGTGATGAAAATGTGCCTTAGTATTTTTGGCAGTCCTAAAAGAAAACAGCCAATATTATGGGTCATACTGGAAGTTCAGTGGGCTAACCAACTCAGCTGAGACGTGGGATAAGCACAGGAGCTAAAGCTTTGTCATGACTATGTGCTTATATTCAACATTATCTTAAACAACTGGTTGACTCAAGACCAGGGAATTTTTAATGCACTAAGATCAAAAAAATCTGTCTTAAACAAAGGCAAAGGATTAAGAATCTAAGCTATGGGATCAGACCAGCAAATTACTCTCACACCCTTTACTATCACTTCAGTCCCATCTGATGCAGAACATGTACTGCAACTTTTGCTCCATTTTCTTTTCCACAGTTCTTTGCACTTGCTCCTTTACTAGCTTATGAATCCATCTTGCATTTGCCAAGTGGATTTTTGGGGAAATATCTGGCTGCTAAATGTGCAAATTGGGGGTATATGGGAAGTACAGCCAGGACATCTGACCTCAGCTGACCAAAGGTGAGGTCACACCTCAGTTTCATATCATACGACATCATGCTCAGCACGAAAAATTGAGGGATGAAGGAGGCAAAGAAGGAAGGCAGAGGAAGTTTGTAGTGATGGACTTTGTATTCCCAAGTAACCATTACACGTGATGGAGCCCTACTCTCCTGGAAATGGCTGAACACCTGCCAGTGCATGGGAAATAATGGATTAATTTCTAATAATTGTTTTGCTTTGCTTGTGTGTGTGGCTTTTGCTTTCCCTGTTAAACTGTCAATATCTCATGCCACAAGTTTTCTGGCTTTTACACTTCTGGTTCTACCCCCAACCCTGCTGACTGGGGAGTGAGCAAGAGGCTATGTGGGGCTTGGCTGCTGGCTGGGGTCAAACCATGACAGTAGAGAAAAACCTTCCTCTCCCTAAGATGCAGTTTTTAATTTTTCTGTTTATAAGGGATGCTTTTAAATAAATACCACCACAGTAATGTAAACAAAGGCCACCACTTAAACTAGAATAACATCCAAAAACTAACTGGTACAAAATAAGAATATAAAGTAGACAGAAGCCTCACAGAAAGTTTAGATGTCATAAACATTGTGAAAATTTGGACTAAAGATACAGTCACATCTGGAGGAGAGGAAATAAATATATGCCCCATTGAAGACAATGCAGATGAAATACTTTATTGCTTCATATTGCTGTTCAATTGTAAATACATTAAATATTTTTCCTCCCTGTCAAATATTATTCCTCACTGGATCAGTGTTTTCATTTTCATTTTCATAGCAATTGAATAGACACAACCCACAGTACCAAAGTCTTATGCCTACAAATAATCATGGACAACCCACATTCAGAAAAACACTTAATCAACTCTGTTCTTGTGAAAATCATTACCTTGTGAGTGAAAGCATCTATGGCAACCAAGGAATCTGAGATAAACCCAATGAGAATTTAAAAGAAAAATAAATTAAATAAAATCTGTTGCCAGGGTTGAACACTGTCCATTCAATATTTGTAACAATTAAGTCTTTCAGCTCAAATGAAATTATAGTCAGGGGTCATCATCTAGCTTATATTTTTCTAATTCTTGCTTTGAAGTGGTTTCAATTACATACTCTTAATAAAAGCAAGTTTAAGCACCTTCTTATTATGTCTGCTGTAGAAGAAAAGCAGACAGAAACATAGTATTTTTGCGTTTTGACAACTGAATAGGAATTTTTCTGTAGAGAATTATTTTTTCTTAATGGTTAATCAAACTTATCAAAAGTGCTAAGGAAGACAAACATCATTCCTGGGTTAATATTCATATCTCTTTGTTGCTTAGAATTTCTAAAGGTCTGAGCACTGCACTCGGTCGCTGAGAACAGAATTCACTAATGGTGTTGAAGGATGCTGCCCACTCAAATCCTGCAGAGGGTTTTTGCACCCTCTTTAAAGGGAGGAGATGGGAAAGATTGTGAGGGGGGTGTTGAGGAAGGCAACAGAGTGCTGAGGGCAGAAGATTACAGAGTGAACTATAAAGTAGAGAGCAATGATAGGCAATTTGCAGCTTACGAGTTCATTCAGGAAGAGAAGTAAAAATCTTTAGACAAGCTCAGATAAGAGAATTATGTTTAAGCTGAGGAAGTGAGTTTATTCCAGATGTGTTTGACAGCATGAGAACAGAAATGGAAGTAGTGCTTTTGGTAAGGAGCCAGTACTGGGGATTAGTCAGGTGGAGAGCACTGAGAGGGGAGTGAGGAGCTGAGAGCACAAGGGTGGGAAGAATTGAAAATACAGGCTCTGGCAGCAAGCAAAGGGAATGAAAACAAAGAGGGAAGGAAAGGAATTAGAGAAGCAGAGAAATCAAAGGGAGGTTTAAGAGCAAAGCCAGCTTTGGTAGAGATCACAAGGAACGAATAAAACCAAGAAGGAAGGCAGAATAAGAGCTACTGAGAGAGGGATAGTGGTGGTTGTGGGGAGGGAATAAAGGGACTGGAGATGATTTGGAGCCACATTCAACAAGTGAAGATGAATCTCTCAGGCTTTCCCACGTTATGCCCTGCAGAAGGGGTTTTATGATCACTGTTGGTCTGTGCATATGTGCAATTAGTTCGGTTGGTCTATCTGATTTTGACTTTGTTTTTCCTTCCATTTTCTCTTTCAAACCTACCCTCTAAGGACTTTATTTTTATAACAGTGTCATTTTCTTATGTACAGTCTTCCTTGTTCCTACTTTTAGCGTACGGTCAATACATGCAAGCTGTATTGTTTACATTTTTGCCGTCATCCTACTTCTACCCAGGAGTCCCTGAGAGGCATTTAGAGGAGCAGCAAGCTCTCTGCCAGTGAAGAGCACTGTGATCAGAATTATTCCTTAAGGCAGAGGTGGCTGACCTGGGCAATGAAGTACATATGCAGTTCACAAAAGAGGAGGTGGTATGCCATCTGAATACATTTTTAAAAAGGATGTTTCATTTAGGCAACTCATGTACCTACACCCATCTCTGCCTTTGGGTAGATTACAGGACTATATTCTAAGTATCTGTCCATCAGCTTGTGTGTATGCCCATGTGATCTATATGTTTTAAACTTTGTTGAATGTATTACACTTCAGGCACATCTAAACTCAAGACAGCAATTGTTTTTCCACAAAGAAGTAAACGCTGGTCTGAGAGTGAACACTTTTACTAAGCAGAAAAATTTTGGTAATATTGAAATGAGATTCTAGTGTCAGAAGAAGGGATAATGCATCCTCACCTTAGTATCTGGACACCTTGATGTCTTCAAAGAAATATTAAAAATGTGGGAGATTTAATTCCATGCAAAGTGTGAGTCTCAGCGCTCATTGGTTTGGACAGTTGTTGACATCAAAAACAGAATAGCTTGTGAGCCCTCTGGTGGTATTTATTTTTTTATTTCTCAGATATTAACAGGATCCTGCCATAGCAACATCATGTAAATGTACTTGGATATATATGCAGTGGTGTGTATCACTGTGCATATTTACATATACATAAACATACCTATAAATACATATATACACATAAATATAAATATACAGGATTAATTAACAGCAGATGAGAGAATCTTGGTGCATTTTAAGAGTCACTGCCAGAGTGAGGGAAAGAAGAAATCACCTGCCATCATGATCTGAGTATTTATGTGTCAGTGTCCTCTGTACCTGCAAGAGGAAATATTATCGCATACTAATACTATTATAAGAAATTTAAGAGGATCTTTGCTTTTTCACATCATGGGCTCTATCTATATTATAGATAGATAACACCCGTTAAAAGCAAAAGAAGTCACTATTATGATCCCAAGGAACAAAATTTAAAATTATTTCCCTATATTTGGATTTGACAAGTATAAATACTTAAAAACAAGACAAATTAGAAATACTTTTAAATTGCTCTAGATCACAGCAAGTTTCTGCTTAATGTAGTAATAATAGCAGCTTTCCAGTTAAGAGCAATAGACAGTTTCCATTTTTCTTTACAACTGCAAAACTGAAATATATCCAAAAAATGTTTTCCTATACTGAAGAATTTTATAATATCACCATGCTACAGACATCCAGACATTGTAACCTTAAGGAAAAAAAAACAGAGAAGAACCTAATAGAATGTCATGTCATTCTGAAGTTGGTCTACAGAAAATTTCAATTAAGTTATAAACAAAGCTCTGTGTTTGCTACAGTAATTCATCACTAGCTTGTCATTATCATCCCTTTACCTAATTTGTGGGGTAAAATTTACATTTTAGGTGTTAGTCTTTGACAAGGATAATAACCAAGTTTCATTTTCAGAATACTCTTTGTTGTTATAAATGATTGGGGATTCCTGGTTTAAATTTAAATTTAAATGTAACTGTAATACTTCAACAATTACTATTGACAGTAAAGATAGAAACTCTGCCATAAGGGAATTTTCATAATCCCTCTCTTTTGGATGTATTTAAGTATCATTTGTCTTTAGGAGGAGCTTTAACTGGTATAAGTTTTCACATTCCTTTGTATTTTCACCTCATTAAAAACCCCAAACATATTAATCAAAAAAGCAGGTGACCGAGGAGTATAACTAAGTTGTTACATACAGATAGGGTTTGGAGGGATTTTCACTGCCATAGTCTTTCATTTATGCCTTTTATTGGTAGGATCTGGAGTAAAGTATTATGCTTAAAAATTGACAAATTTGTTTGACTCTAATTATCCGTTTCCTATTGTCCAGTGCAGGTGTTCCGTTTTCTGGCACAAAGAAGGTTTGAAACGTCAGCGCTGTGCATTTCATTTAATGCTCCACTATGTTTCACGTCTGCTGGGAGTCAGCAGTGGTGAGTAGTTACATCTCCCCAAAGAGCTCTAGGAAAAAGCAACATCTCTTGAGGATACCCCTGAACTTCTGGACTGCATTGTACTGTGGTGCAGCTGTGCTTTTTCTGTTTCTTTGGATGGGAAGAAAATAAATGTATTCCTGGAACTGCAGTGCCTTTGGAGCTCCTGTTCTTTTCCAGGAGGGAATATTTTATATCAGACCATCACTCGAGGCAGCCCCCTTTTCCACCTATGCTCTACACTGTCTGAGGTCTGCTGTTGGTCATAAATACAGTGGGTTGTTATCATGAAATTAATCCAAATAAGTTTTACTATTGGAGTGTGTGATATGAATCAGCGTGTCTGGATGCCATTTTTAGCCTTTTCACTGTGCTGATGAGTGTCATTGGGAAATCACTAATCTAAAAGCTTCAGTGAATTTGGTTTCACGGTCTTTACTCTCTCTGCATTAATCAGTGTACCTGTAAAATGTGTTTAACAATTCCTGGAGTATATCCCAAAAAAGGCTTCCCAAAAGTTTAGATCACTGTCCTTCAGTGTACCAACTTCTTATTTAGTGGTTTAAACTCAGCTAGCCACCAAGCTCCATAAAGCTACTTGCTCACTCCCCACTTCTTCCTTCATCCCCTAACTTTATATACTGAACATGATATCATATGGTATGCAATATCCCTTCGGTTGTGTTGGAGTCACCTGCCCTGGCTGTGTCCCCTCCCAGTTTCCCAAGAATCCCGTCTCCTCACCAGTGTGGCTGTATGAAAAGAGGAAAAGGCCTTGGCTCTGTGTGACCTCTGCTCAGGAATAACAAAAACATCTCTATATTAGCAACCCTGTGTTTAGCACAAATCCAAACACAGCCCCATACTCGTTACTGTGAAGAAAATTAAGCAGAAAAGTAAAACATGGTTGCAATCTTGACAGTTCACACAGGACACATCTACACTGAGCAATGAAGTTAGAAGATTCTTAGAGCGGTAGTGATAGCTGTGACCTTTGAATTTGAACTTTTGACAGATGATTTCACTGAGCTCATGTCTCCACCACTCTTAGTGCAAGGATAATTCCATCTGTTTCAGACAAAATGACACACCTATCTTCTCAGCTCTACCTCATATAACGTAAATGTCTGAGTGGTAAAAATATATGAAAAATTAAGAACTATATTGATAACATTGAACAAATTTCTTTGAAATACTATCCACATAAACAGTGTACTGTATGTGACTTCCTTACAAATGATTTAGTTATTTTGGAATACCGTTTGTGAAATAAATAGAAATAAATGGGCTTAATTTAGTAAAGTGGTCATTTGTCTTCCACAGCTCCAGACTGGAAATCAAAATACAATTAAATATAAAATATTTATTAAATCCAGATGGATCTTCATATGAAAACAAGACCTATGGTAATGACAGCTTTTAAAGGCCACTGCAAACTTAAAAAAACACAAAGCAACTGAAAATCTTTTATATCTTTTTGTTGCAAGTAACCATCTTTTTAACTTTAAAAATATGGAACAAAGGAGTTTTCTTAATTTTTCTATTGTTCAGTGTTTTTAAAATTTCTTAACAGAAATTTTTACTGTTTTTTTCTTTTTATGTAACAATTATATTTTATTTTTCTAATTTCAAAATCTACTTACTGAGATCCAGTTGGACTTACATAAACATTTTAATATTTGTGCAGAGATGTCTAATGGGATTTAGGCCCTCAGTTATTTTGTTTAAAAAAAAAAAAAGTCCTGTAGAAGTTCACAGTTTAAATTTTTCCAAATAACTTCATTTGTCCCTCTGTACTCACAGAATTGCAGCAGTATTCTTTACAACAACCATAAAAGAGAGATATTGAAGGTATTAATTCCTTTGTGGGAAATGCAAGATACTCTAATCCATCAATAAGTTCTACCAAAAGTACTCTCTAATAACTTGTTTTAAGAGATAATATTGTTTGTCTTATTTATTCAGATATTAGCAGTGAGCTGTTTGCTGCTGGGACTGCCCAACAATTTGCAATGATATGACACCCCATTTGCATCCATAACGCAAAGTGACAGAAAGCAAATCGGGGGCAGTGTCATGGCTGGAGACAGAACTATATAAACAGCTTGTGAAACCATATAGTGTTTCATTTGTATGCATTGCATTCGAAATGGAAACATTTCTGTTTGGAATGGGTTGGTATAACACCACTGTGACATACAGAGGTAAGTCCTCTATAGAAAATGATTTAGAAGATCAGCTCTCCTCTGCACACAAGGAAACCATCAAGATCTTCTCTTTGATATTTTACCTTAGGATGATCTAGATTTCTGCTTAGCTGCATTACCATTTTTTTTTGTCATTTCAGGAACCGTAGAGATGCACAAGATTATCACAAACAGATGGCAGCCAGTGAGACACATCACATCAGTCCTTCCTCCTCATTTCTCAGGATAGGAGTCCAGTAAAGAAGTCACAACTTGGCACTTCCTAGGAAATGATATATATTATACTCAAATAAAATTTCAGAAGCCAAAATAGAGAGGCACGTAAAGATCAGGCAGATTGAACTTTCTCGCTGCCACATCACTCATCAAAATTTTTTCTTTTTGTGTGTACGTATTTATATTGTTAGGAGTAGAGGAACATATTAGTTACACAGAACATCCATTTCAGTTCCTACCTTGTCTAGCTGAGGAAGTGTTTGAGCCACGTGTGGTAGACCACATCCTTTCTCTTATGCTAGCAGATGATGAAGGAACACATCTGGATTCAAAATTTCATTTTCACCCTCAACATTTTTTGTATTAGCACACTGTCATACTTAATATAAATTGGAAAACACTTAGTCCCGTAGCACTTGATTTTCTGGAAGAAGACAAAGCATGACATTGTGGAGTCCATAAACAGCAGGGGGTATAATTCATAGTAAAGCTATATAATATGTTCCATATACATTGCAGCTGTTGATAGATTTCATTACATTTCAGTTAAGGGCCTTATTACATTTGCAGGCAAGATTTATTATATTTGGTTGTATTACTTCTAAAGTTCAGGATATTTTCACGTTTGTAGCTGGCTTATTTCATCTGTGATCACTGAGTTTACATCATAACCTTGTTATAACTGTAGGTTATGAATAATGTCACCTGTTGTTATGACGCTTGCAGTCAGTTTTCATTACAACTCTTTCTAATACTTCACAATATTTTGCAGGTGCTGGATATTAGATTGCGGTTTTTAAAGACATATTTTGAAGTCAACGGAAACAAAACAGAGAAATGTCTGAAGTAAAGGCTCTTGCAACACAGAAATGAGAATGCTGGTCAGTAGCCTGAAAAGAGAGGTGGGAGTTTCTGCTTATACTCATGCAGATTAATTAGCTATGTACTTATGAACTGGAAAGTACTTCTAATTTCAGAGTTTTCAGGTATAATAATACGACATAATGACTAGCATCTTATTTTTCTTTGTTCCTAGAAGTCTAAAGTTCACCCATACCTAATGTCGCAGGGCCTTGGTGTGGTGAAGATGTGCTGGGATTTTTGGAACATCCCACGAACATGGCTGTTTTTTATGCCTATCTTTAGCTATCAGGTCCCAGTTTTTGCCCATTAGCACTTAATACCTTCCAGTGCTAAACGCTGTAATCCTGTTTTTCATCAGGAGAGTGTCACAACTCTCTCCCTACTCTTAAATCCACAGATTTTAATGAGAAATAAACCACTTCATAAACAAAAGTTATGAATTGTAACTAGTCAAAAACACTGACCTAGCTGCCCTATACCTAAATTATGATTGAATGATTGAAATTTATTTACATTGTTGCACTACAAAATAAATATTCAGAGGATACAAGTCCCTTTCTTCTAGCTACTTCTTTGTATGTCAAGGCAGCTTTTCTACCCTTTATAATTTTATCTGTGATAAGATGGAAGCATGCTTGCCACAAAAGGCGAAAACAAATGTCACATTGATTTAATGAAAAATCTTCAGTGATTTACTGTGATAGTAAATGTATAGTTTCAAGAAACGTTAATTCAAACTAGTGAAATCAGTTTCAATTGCAGAAAAGACAACCATCAGTTATTAACTGTTTTTAGGAACCACACTAAGCTGCCTAAGAGCATTGTGCATTCACATATTGAAAATTGTTTCAGTATTATGTGGGGAGATAACATGAAACAGCTCTATTCCTTTGCTAATTCCTCCTTTCATTTTACTTGGGGAATCAGTGGTGTCCTTACTATAGGAGCTTTTTCCTACCTGATGACTGGGGCAGAATATGTTGACCAGAGAGTGTACTTAAAGGAATCTGTAAGAACTCCTTCTGCATGCATTTAAGTCCTGTCTTGTGTGGTATAGAAAAAGCAGGAAAAGGCACTGTGGGCACCAGATTAGTGAAATTGTACAGTTCATATCCAGGAAATTGTGCAATTACGATCATCCCTCTATACTTTTAGTCTTACGTATAGCCCTTGCCCTAAACAGTCTCCATGGGTTTTAATCATCTGATTAGACTTCATCTGAGAAGAAAGAAATGAAACCAACATTTTTTTTAAACATGAAAAGTTTTTTAATTGTCTTATACCTTTACTTATCTAAACCTGGTTAGAAACCTAGTCCTGACTGCAATCTAGGAACACTTTACAGAAGAAAGTGCTTCACTTGAAACCATATCAAAGCAACAGGATGTCAGTGCTCACAAAGACAAACAACATTCATAAAGGAAAGTGAAAATCAAAGGCAAAAGGAAGTTGTGATAAAGAAAGGGGATTTGGAATTCTGAAATTATACTGACTCAAATCCTGTAGAACATTGAGAAGGAAGGACACAGAGGAAGGGAATTGCATATAGGTGTGTAATTGATTTATCTAGTGTCCTTTTGTTTCTTGTGTTAATGAAAAAGATTGTAATTTTGGTGCTATTCTTGTGATATATTAATATCTGATCTATCAGTTACCTTTGGAAATTAAAATGTCTCTGTCTTGGCTTTAAACTGAGAGGCTGTACCCAGAAATATGTCAAGAAGGTCAGAAAAGAGAAACTACCTTGATCTGGAGATGCTTAAAACCACTTGGGTCTAATGTGATATGACCTGTACAAAAAAACCCCATCATGCATCTGTCCAGAACTGAAAGTTCAGCAAATGCCATGAAATACATTTGTATTTTCAGTGTATTACCTTTTAAATGCAAAGCTTTACTGTTCCAATCTACCCCCCCAAAGCCCCAAGACAAAGCACTTAAAGCCAACTCCCATGAAATGAATAGTTGCACTAGTTAGCTTCCATCACCAGATTTTTTCTCCTTTTTTTCTTTTTTTTCCTTTCATAAAACTTAAATGATCCTGATTGTGAGCACAAGTTGCAATTCTTATACTTAGAAAAACAGGCTGCACTGAGAACCACTGAGTAGAAGCCCTTCAGCATGTCACAAGCAAAGCAACTTTGCAGATCAGGCCCTTTGCAGATTAATTTCATTCACCTAATTAGTGATGCTTCTTTAAAGAATCCTTCTTTTTTGTCCTTTTGCATTCATGGTTTAGGTTGGAACAGGCTTATGTTTTCCAGTTACATGTTCTCCAACAAGCAGAACAATAGAATTTACATCTGAAAAGTTCACAAAGCACTGTGTTGTAGAGTGAATTAATCACTGACCTTTCACTACCAGAAGTGTGCTTGTCCTGATAAAGCTGAAAGCCCTTCTGGAGGCAGGAGAGGGGAAATAAAGAACATTGTAAATTAAAAGAGGTTGAGACTGGGAGTCTCATTTTCTGTCTTCTGAGTTCAGAGATGACTATTTCTCACCTTAAAGACTAGTCTTAGCAGGCAATTTTTCACCATAGTCAACATATTTAAATGACATCATTGACAACATTTGTTGAAAGGACTGGAGAAACTGGGATGATAAAAGACTTTCTTGCATGACTTTGGTCATTATAGGTCAGGGTTCAGGTGGCACAACAGAAAGTCTGGCACCCAAACTGTGAATAAATGTAACATTTAAGCTGGGCTGCCTGGTCTTTGAATAAGAGGTTCCACTCTTTGTCAGTTTTCTCAGTATTTTGTGTATGATAGCATATATCTAAATAGAAGATACAGCTGGATATTCCCAAGCAGTGAAGAAACTATTGATGGTAATTATAATACATCAAGATAAAATTATCTTGCCTGAGCTGTGTAGACTGGATCAATGTTGCTAGGCCAAGTGGTAGGAAAAAAATTTTACTGAGTCCTGTAGCAAATCTTCATGCCTAAGCTGTAGTGTTATTAGTATTCTGTGTATGTTCTTTTAAAATTACAAATGGATGTATTTATTGTGTCTCAGTGTTTAAACTTTTCAGAGACACAAAGTCTGATGGATTTTACTTCACACATATGTAACTGGAGAGGGCAGGGGTAATCAAGGTGGGGTTTTCCTCCTCTTTAGTTATTCAGTCTCATCTTCTCAATTTGAATTTGCTTTTTTTCTTTTATCCATGTGCCCATAGGACATCTGAATAGTAGTTTTATATCTTTTGCAAGGTCAACCTCAATTTGGATTCTTGTGGTTTTTCAAACTTCATCTCCAGATATCTAAAATATATCTTTTTTTGCTCATCAATCCATTCTTTACAGCCTCAATATCCTTTCTGAGAGTACTAGGTGTTCTTAGCAGATCTGCATCTGCATAGATAGTCTTCTTTTTATTCTTTCTTTGGAGTCTATATTTGAAAAAGTTTATGCACTTCTAAATTAAGAAAATGCCAAGTTTTTCAGTCAGCTTTTGCCCCAGGCTTCTCAAATTAATGATTTTAGTAAATTTCTTACACTGTCAGATTTATTTTTATGAAATTTTGAAGCAGTATTAAAGGATCTACTTTTAGTTTTCCATTTAATTTCTGCTGAGTTGGCATTGGACTGCTCAGTGGAGAGAGGTATGTTTACAAAGAGATTTACAATTTTCCTCTGTATTTACATAACCCATCAAAGATTGCTGGTTTGACTGTTATTTCATAACATTTCAGCAGTCACCTCTAGGAATAAGTAGGAACTAGAATTATCATTTTTCCAAACCGCATTCAGAAACTTTTGAAATAGTTCAAATAATGTTTTATGGGAAACACTGCTGTTGTGTGCATCAACAGAAGCACCAGGCAGCTGGTCGCTCACTGTCCTCCACCTCCCCACAGTGGGATAGGAAGGAGAATCAGAAAAATGTAAAACCCATGGGCTGAGATTTTTTAAGAACAGTTTAATAATTAAAAATGTAAAATAATAAAAATAATAACAACAATAATAAAGGAAAAAGATATAGAGACATTAAATCCGAGAGAAACAAGTGATACACACTACAGTTGTTCACCACCCACTGACCAATGCCATTCCATCCCTGAGCACCAGCCCACCCTGGCTAACTCCCTCCAGTTTATATACTGAGCATGATATTCTATGGTGTGGAATACTTTGACCAGTTTGGGTCAGCTCTCCTGGCCTCGTGACTTCTTGTTCACCAGCCCACTGGCAGAGCATAAGAAACTGAAAAGTCCTTGACTGAGGGAAACGCTACTCAGCAAAACCAAAACATCAGTGTATTATCAACATTGTTCTCATACTGAATCCAAAATACGGCACTATACCAATGACTAGGAAGGGAACTAAGTCTATTCCAGCTGAAAGCAGTACAGTATCCACCCCTTGTTCCAGACTATTTATGTCATGCCAGGTCCCACACTTTTCACTGTACCATCACCTTTCATGTCCTTTTATATATATACAGATATATCATTCCCTTACTTTATGGACCATCCCCATAAAATTCCATTGAGTTCATTAAGTCCGTGACTTTGGGCTCCATCTTTCATAAGTCTTTCAGGGTAGCAAAGATGATGTGAGGTGCTGGATTGTTGCATCCTGAAGTGAGTTCTGATTCCAACACCACTGCTCTTGTCCAGTTTCATTAAAGTTCATTCTTCAGTCAAAAGTACATCATGTTTGAAATCCCAAATCTCAGAAGGCATAGAGGTGCTGTGTGGTGATGGGCATATAGCCACCACAGAGGTGATAATATACAGTGTTATATAGCAATTAACATCTCAAAGCAAAGTCCTTTTCATTGTAAAGTCCAATCCGTGCAACTAGTCATCCTTCTCTTAACCTGAACTCAACACTTTTCACCTCACACATCATTAGGCATAGAGAAAAAATAATTTAACTAGTCATTATCAGTTATGTCTATTCTTAATAATTCATGCAAAGTTTTTTGCACTCCGTGGATGACTGACATGCTCAGGGAAATGGTCAGCCACATTGAAGAAATTTTATTCTCTAAGGGGATCAGGGTTCTGATGATCCTCAAGAGAAGGAGGAGGCCAAGTTACAGAAAATGTTAGAGAGAGCTGAAAAATACTCTACCCACTCTGCCACCAAAACAGAGACTTCAGCCTTCCACAAGTAATACAATGTAAGACCTCAGGACAGGACACCAGCCTAAAGGAGGACTGATTCCTTTTCTGATCCTAAAATGTCTACCTCCTCTGCTAATATTGGTTTAAATAGGTAGAGAATCTACAGCTGGAACCCTCATGTGCCAGTTTTAGGATCTGTAATGAATATTAAATTTTTATAGAGATTTTTCTCAGCTACCATTTAAAAATGGCTCTGCCTGAAGTTTATGTACTTCAGGTAAGAAGTCGTTTGTTTCAGTTTTATCCAGTGTCGTGGTTTTGCCCACCAGCCCGTCCCTGGGGCTGTGGATGGTTTTGTCCAGGTGGATTTCTGGACAAAAACCCAATCAAAACTCTTAGTGACGCCTTTGCTAATTACATATTTAAGAAAAATGGAAGAGAAGGTGGATTGCGCAGTTGAAATTAAGAGCAGCAGCCATGTAGAAGGAGCGGCGGCAAGCCCGAGGAGGGCCAGGCCCCTTCCTCCCCCGGCTTGGGCCGGGGGCAGGTGCAGCACTGAAGCCCCCTTCTTTTATGTAAGAGAGTGGAGAAAAAAAAAACACTTTAAAAGACTGACTGTCTGGATGAGAGACCGCTGCAGAAGAATTCCAGCCAAGAGACAGCGAAACGTCCAAGGTCGAAGCTGGCAGCTGAAGCTGCTGCCGGAAAGAGAAGAAAGTTTCGAAGGGAGGAGAGCTGCTTCTTCTCCCTTTCACTCTTTCCCTTCAGCAGGGAAAAGACTGAAAAATAGATCCCTGCTACCTGTAGAAGTTTGTTGGAGTGAGGAAACCCCATGTTGCTTGTGAAGGAGCCTTCACTGGAGTAAGCTGATGCATGAGAGAAGACTGAAGTGAGGCAGAGTCCTGTTGAAGACTTGTAACCCTGAGGAAAGCCTACGCTGGAGTGAGACGGCCCAGGTGGGATGTTGGGATCCATGTGTGGGATCCATGTGTGGGATCCATGTGTGGGATCCATGTGTGGGATCCATGCTGCTACTGGAAAT
>JAYRBT010000139.1:57569527-57621282 GCA_036023395.1 Myiotriccus ornatus
TTGTTATAGTTATAGTTCTTTAGTAGTTTTTATTTTGCTAGTAATAAATGTTCATGTTATTTTCCCAAATCAAGTCTTTTTTGTCTGCATAAACCTTCTATCAACTTAAAGTAATTGTGTGGGGGGTGTGAGAGCAAATTAGCCCAGGGCAAAACCACGACACCAGTTAGAGGTTTTTTTCATCGATAGGCTCAGCAGAGAAAGCGGTAGCTTTTAACATTCAAATTCAAACACATTATTTTGACCACTGACCAGAATACACCTCCTATTCACTATTCAGCTTGTGAAAGAAGACTGGGAATAAAGCAGAAGGGCAATTTTGGCGTGACAGGGAGCCATAATTCTTTACTGTTATTTTTAAGGTAGCTTTAGTCCCTTTCTTAACATCAACAGATGAAAACATGTTTTTATACATCAGCATTACGAGCCCCCATCAACTCACCTGGTCTATTTACTTCAAATACATTAATAATAGTATAGATAGTTAATTCACTTATAGATAGTTAATTCACCATCAGCTCTCTGGCATGAATCCCCTCATAAGCTTCAGGTTAATAAAGCAATAATAATTTGCAAGATGAGGTTAAAGTATTTCTTTGGTAACTGAAAAAGTACGAAGAGTTCTACAATTAAATTTACTGATCTGGTTTGGCTTAAAAATGAAAACAATAAATTTGAGAAGAATGTTTGACAAAAGTAATCAGTGCACAATCAGAGCAAAGCATATTCAAAATGAAACAAGATGTTTGAGAAGTGTTGAT
Source organism: Myiotriccus ornatus (assembly GCA_036023395.1). NCBI lineage: Eukaryota > Metazoa > Chordata > Aves > Passeriformes > Tyrannidae > Myiotriccus > Myiotriccus ornatus. The sequence continues at coordinate 57,570,289 of JAYRBT010000139.1, forward strand.
TTTCTCACATCAAAAAATTATTGTCAATACTTGCTAGATATAATTTGCTTTTTACAAAGAAACAATATTTTTCTTTGAATAGTTTTCAGTAGCTCTACAACTACTCCAAGCCAAGAAAAAGCAGTAGGGAAAGCAGCTGTACCTCCTCTGAAAAGCAGCTAAATTTGGAACTTTCTCTAGGCTAAACCTGATAAATCAGTCCAGACTTCTGTGAACAGGGACGATAACTTGATATGGTATTGCCATAAGATCCTTATCAGTCAGTCAGACCCGTACTTCTTTTAACAAATGAAATTATAGAACCAGTTTCTTAACAGTAACAAATAATTTAGCTCCTCTAATTCAATACAAGTACTTTGATTTACATGGACAGCCTAGTCCACACCATTTATAACCAGCTTACTTTCCAATAAACCCCTTGAAACATAATAAAATTCATTAGTTTCTCCTAAGAGTGTACATTCTGTTGAACCACTTACACTTTACTAGCATAAATGTAATTGGTTTGGAAGAAATTCAGGCCCCTATGCCTCATGTATCTCACTCCAATGCTTATGTAACTCTATCAAAGCTGGATGTCATCAGACTTTCCTGGTTGTATATTGCTTCTCAGAGCTATGCATTACTGAAGTATAATCTCACAGTGCAATAAGAATTGGATGTTCAACAAGAAAAGAAAAAGAAATGAGGATAAACTTAAATCAGACAAGACATTTTTCTATCATAAGAGAGAGAATAAGGCATAGAAAAAAATAGTTACAAATATTCACAAATTCATTCAGTGATTTCAGAAATCCGTCACTCTAATTTCCAGATGTTTCCACCAGCATCAGTTTCACTCACAGCTGTGCATAAAGGACAACACTTGAGACAGGGACTCCTCTTTCTCAAAGATAGTATCTATCCTGCCCACTGGACACCATACGATGTGTCTTGGCGGGAAAATTATCAAATCATCTTATGGATAAGAAACACCTACTACATGAGCAGCCGCAGCAGGTGACACAGAAGTTGTTCCCCCTGCAGAAGAGCAAGAGGTTTGGTGTTTGCCAGGCTGGCCAGCAGGCAGCTGGGTGAGGCACACACTGTGCCTTCCTTAGCCCCATAAGCAAAGCTGCCACTGCCCCCTCCTGTCAGTTCTCAGCAAGAACGAGAGCCACAGAGCACAACTTCAGAGATGATGAGCAGGTTTGTTTCTGAGGATCTCTCAAATTAGAGATCCTCAAAAATCTGTCAGAACAGTGACCGGATCTTGTGGTTGATCTTGCAAGTCAGTAAATGTCACGCCCACAGTATTTTGCAGCAGAGACTTTCTTTTAAGTTACTGCCTTCCTGGTTTTTACCATAGAAGGGTCATCAGTCCAAAGTTATGCCACCTTCCAGAAAACCGCAAATCACCACCCTGGATGCACAACAAAAGGCTTTGTCTCTGTCGGACCCACAACACACGTTCTGATGGAGGGCCTCTCCCTGGGAACAGCTGCCATGAACCCATTTGCTTCACATACCTCTCCTACAGGAGAAAAGGGCTGGCACTACGGATGCTTCAATACTCTGAACTGCCACACAGGAGAGGCGCAGCAGAAGGAGGAGGAAAGTATAATTACAGGGTGAGGAATAATGGGATTAACCAAGAACTAACGCCAAAATAAAAAAGAACAAAACCTTTTATATGAGATACAAAGTTGGAATTCGGTGGCAAGGTATAACAAAAAGAGTTAAAAATATAAGTATTTTTAAAAAAGGGTTACAAGAAAAAGAGGTTCCAAAGTAATAGAAGAGGAAATGAGAAATATAACCAGGAATGTCAGGCACAATAAATTAATGAATTCTATGTTTTACAAACGTCTAAAAAAATGTTGAATTGTGTTCAAAATTCAAACTACAAAGAACCAAATATTTTGGCAACAGTGACAGGATCCTTAGAATGAGAACCCGTCTATACACCCAAAACTCAAAAACTGACCTAAAGACAGTATTTAGCAAGATACAAAAAAAGCAGCATAGATCTAGATCTCAATTTTCTACACCAACAGTGAAAGTATATATAGGAAATTTGAATTCTAGGTAAAGGTATTCTGAATAGTTGCAGTTACATCTTCAAAATTTGGTTAAAACTGTTCCCTCAAACAAAATTACAGTTCTGAATGGTTTAGAAATTAACTAGTTTTTAAAATTAAAAATAGATGATGTTTCAGTGAAAAATTATCCTCCCCAAATGCATGAGAATAGTCAAGCTTTAGCTTAAAATATATAACACTAGTGAACTCCAGGTGCTTTGCCTTCAGTACATAATAAACTAAGCATCTTAGGATTTTAGGTTCCACTTTCAAAATTTTTATGACTAAAAACTACATTTCCCAATGTTTTGACTATTGAAGGATACAAATAAGTATCTTGTAAGATTGAAAAAAGCCTTTATTTGGGCTAGACAACTAAAACTTACTGATTTGAAGAGATTTTTCTTTTTGAAAATTGCAAGAAATTTGTATTTTTATCTTAAATGCCTATAAAAACTATAAAAATTCTAGTCCCACTGTACTTTTAAATTTTTATTTACCTGCCTTGAAAAATATACTTCTAGAGTAAATTCTAGACACACATCTAATGGTGAGGAAAATACAATATGTATTCACAGTAAGAAATTTGAAATTCTGGTTTGGTGCTTGATTTTTCCAAGTTTTCACTGTAGAAATGTTTATTTCAAGAAAGAATAACAAAGATGTTTACTTACTCAAAAAAAGCATTGTTTTTAAGCTTTAAGGAATGGATTTTGACAAAATAAGAGTTTTCTTTTTTTTTTTTCTGGTGTTGATTTCTGATATAACTCTCATATCACAGTTGTAAAAGGTCAAGTTCAGAGTCCTGAAGGCAAGCTCCTCATTGCAAGCAGAGCAGATACACTCTCTTTCAGATGACAGGTAAGATTTCAGACTTCTAATGACTAGCCAGTTTCATTTTGTCATTCTGCAACCATTGTGTCAACTTATTATGTAAATGATAACACTTCAGACAGGCTCAGAAATCCATGGTAAGGACTGTCACGTACAGAAGGCAATGTCACTGCTAACCTCTAAGGTCAAAGTAGTCTACTATCAAAGTGCTAGATATCTGTGTGTTGATAAGTAGCTTAACTTTATTATTATATGAACAAAAGTCAATCTTATCTCAAAAACTTTTACATTAATTATATTTCCCTCTTTTTTTCTGAAAAATTCTTTCTTCAAATCAGCCACGAATACTAGGGAGATAAAGAGGCTTTTTTTTTTTGTGCTGTTGTATGAACTAGTAAAAACACTAATCAATCTATTTATGTAGGACATAACCTCAAAATTAATTATATATATCCTGATATAATGGAATGCATTGAAACAATATTGTATACTTATTGAGTTTAATCTAGGATTAAATTACTACCATGTAAAAATAGAAAATCTTGTTATAAATTATAGATATTTTGCTCCTTTCCAATCCCCTTATTCCCTGTACCAGGGGAAATCTAAAATGCATTATTGAAAAAGTAGAGTAGTGCATGCTATGTGGTAAATATCCAAAGCATTCAAAGCTAGAAATTGTTTTTCTGGCTTCTGGTATCATTAGAACTTCTTGTTCTAAGTCACAGTAATTGGTGCTACAGCATTATATCCATTTATAGTAAAGGGTAAATGTATAGAACTGCATTTTACTAGCAATTCTTTTTGCTGTATATTATGATTTATATATTTCTCCTGTACCTAGGGTAGGACAAAGTACACTGAGCACTTTCTTGTAATATATTTGTGCTATAGAGGTATTGGCCACTAAACTAAACCTCTTAAAGGCAACAAACAAATAGAAAAGTGTTGTCAAGGAAACAAAAAAGGGAAACAAAAAAGCCAACACCAAAAGATATACAAAAACATGCTGGACAGTATAAGACTTATACACACATTGAAATGTTAGATGTTCTTTCTGCTGATGTAAGTGAATTTGGCCCATGGTCAAGAGAAGTTAAATCTCTCACTAGTAAAAGTGAGAAGAAATGAGTGATTTTAATCAGATTATTTATAAATTTATCCTGACTGAAGTTTTTATGGCACAGTAACACACACTTAAGTATCATGGACCTATTGACAACCAGAGGCAAAGTGACAGTTCTTTTCTCTTTTTGCAGACGGAAGGAAAACATTTGCTTTGTTTCTTCTGGCCATTGCTTCCTTTAGATCTGTACTCTGTCACTGATGCAAGCTTGTGACAGGGGACTTGGAAAATGTACAGTAAATCCAAAACCAGGCTCTACAGAACACTGTAATTACAAGATAAAAAAATTATCTTGATTTTTCTACTCCTCATTACTTTGAAACCAGCTTATTACTTGATGGAAAAGGGATAACAACGGCAAAGCATTTAAAAGGACTCACTGTGGATCCAGAAACTGATGAGAGTGCGTCTTGTTCCACCCACCTGCCAAGGCTGACACAAACTACCCACCCAGATGTAAGTGGGCACCTGGGCACTACAAGTCAACAATGAAGAGTAGCCACAGCTGACAGCAATCACATTACCGGTATCATATTTCTTCTGCAAAACAGGGTTCTCTAGCAATCTTTTCCTAATTAGCCAACCATGTTCAAGTAGATCTGTCTTTGCCTTATTTCCCTGCAGTAAAGGTACAGAACCGTGTCTTTTCTACATATATAGGTTTTTAACTAATTGAAACACTGATAATTTTTTTTCTGTATTTTCATATTTGTAACCCACTTTCAAATGAGTCCTGGTTTAATAAGTGTGTCTTTCTCCTTCCTCCTGCCTGATTTCCCTCAAAAGAAACATCTCTCTTCCCATGTACTCCTGTCTCTAGAGTTCTATAAAAGGGGCATGATCAATGCACAAAGCCAGATACACAGAACAAAAGCTCTAATACAATGCCTCCTTTTTGATTTTAGTGAAGACCGAGCTTCAGAAAACTCAACATGAAATGTAAGAAGATTAACTTCCAATTATTCCTGTCCTTGACCCAAGGCTGGAAAGGAGAATCTAGCATATTTTAAAAATCTTTGCCACATTCAGGTCAGGATCTCAGGGTTGCTTGTACTTATATTGTAGCTCCTAGGGCTCCTTATGGATCCTGCACAGTAGGCAATAACTAGAAAGGAATATAGCCTGTCCCACCCCATCTGTGGCACATTCCTTTTTGCTTCCCTGGTCTGTCTGGGGAGCAGAAATTTTCCAATTAGTAGCATTTGTCAAATCCATTCTCCAGTTCAGCCAGGGAGTACCTTTGTGCAATTAGCATCCAGTGGAAATTCTTCTCATTTTATAAAGATCCTTTATCTTTTCGGTACAAAATTACACCAGTTTAAATAAGCAAGATTAAGACCCACACAATTATATATTTTTCCTCCATAAAATAAAGGTATGGGGTCTGACTTTACTAGTCGTACAACCCCGTGTGTATTCGATGAGTCAGTTTCTAGAGAGGTGATGAAAGGAAGAAAACTCATGAAAAATACACTAATACCTACCACAGATAATTAGCTTCATTACTACTCTGTTTTTTGCGATGATTAAGACATTTCGCCTGTATAGGACAAGTTTCCTATTTTGAAATAGACTAAGGTCCTAATGGCAACCTATTTATTTATTTATTTATTTATTTATTTATTTATTTAATATTGAGACTTTTATTCCCTAAGCTTCCTCAGAGCTTAGTAACCTGCTTCCTCTAAAAAAAGGCCTCTGGTCTAGTCACTGGGAAGTATATCCTACCATATCCTTTGATGAGTGTGAAGAAACACCACTCTTTGAGACAGTTTCTGGCATTGATCATAAGTGAAATTTTGACCAACAGGTCAATGCTAACGAAAAGACAGTGCACATGAAAGCACCATTTTTGCAAAATCTGACCTTGAAAAAGGTAACTGCGTTATGAACAACAGAATATAAGAGACATTTTTTTGCTTAATTTTTTTTTTTTTCACAGAATCAAAAAATCATTGAGGTTGTAAGCGACTTCTGGAGATCATCTAGTCAAACCTCCCAGCCAAGGCAGGGACACCTAGCACAGGTTACACAGCAAAATGTCCAGGTGGGTTTCAAATGTCTCCAGAGAGAGACGTTCCACGACCTCCCTGGGCAGCCTGTTTCTCTGCTCTGCCACCCTCAGTGTAAAGTTCTTCTTCATGTTGAGTTGAACTTCTTGTGTTTTATTTTATGCCCATTATTCCTGTCACTGGGCACCATGAAAAGAGCCTGGCACCATTCTCTTGGCATCTGCCTTTGATACGTTTTTACGCATTAATGAGATCCCCTCTCAATCTTCTCCAGATTAAACAGGCCCAGCTCCTGCAGTGTCTCCTCATAAGAGAGATGCTCCAGACTCCTCATCATCTTTGTGTCCTCCACTGGACCCTCTACAGCATCTCCTTGTCTTTCTGGTACTGAGGAGCCCAGAAATGGACACAGCATTCCAGATGTGGCCTCATTAGGGCAGAGTAGAGGGGCAGGATCACCTCTTGACTTGCTGGCCACACTCTTCCTGATACACCCTTGGATACCATTGGCCCTCCTAGACACAAGGGCTCACAATCAACTTGTCATCCACCAAGAGTCCCAGGTCCTTCTCTGCAGACCTGCTCTCTAGAAGTTCAGCCCCCAGTCTGTACTTTATTCGTAGAGAAAATAACTTATTATACCAATTTCTGGAAATAACTCCTATCTACAGTGCTGGGAATATTAATCCCCAAATACAGAAACTGATAACTGTTGAAGTCAACATCTCATTAGGGCTATGTTTCATTTAATCTGAGATTTTTTTTGTACCCTTTCATACCTATTGATTTACTAATTCATAATCAAGATTAAAGTGGTAGTTAAGGTTAGAACAGGCTGAAATCAAAGGCATTCAGGTGATTCAAAGACAATTGGAAGGTAATCAGGGCAGACTAGCAGAAGCTGCCAGGTGAGGGGAAGTTCTCTGACAGCATGAAGATGTTGGAGAGAGTTTCTGTTGTAGTTTCCCCCCCTGGCTCCCCAGTACTGGGGAGAAGGAGAACAATACCAGAGCTCCTAGGCGGCTCTTCCATGGCAGGACAAGGCCTAGGCTGTTTGCAGCTCTGGAGTGAAACATTCCTGGATTGCTGGAGACAACCTCATTCACTTATTGACTGCTGAAAAGATTTGTTAAATTCTGTTGTTCTTCTTTATCATGGACATTAAACGTGTGTGTTGATGTACCTATATCAAATTCTTCAATTGTCTGTTTTTGATAAATATCCATAGGTAGAACGATTAAAAAAAAAAAAAGTTTAAGGAAGTAACTGAAAGATTAATACATAATTTTTTATCCAACATTTACCACCAAAAGATAAAGCAATATCTCTGAATTTGCTTCTCTCCTTAATTCTTCCTTGTCCTCAAATAGTGTTCTCACTGCAGGAACCCCAGGAGTGACATCCATTGACTATCTATCCAATATTTCGATGAACTGATTAAAAAAAAGTCAGCCTCTTAGAATCTGGTTCGGCAAAGGTCTAAGAAAATGCACACAGAACACCAAGTGGGATTTAGATCATGGGAAGAAAACAGCTCCCAGTAAACAGGTATTCTAAAACTTCCAGGCTCTCTGCTTTTCAGAAAGACAGTCATGCTCTAAACAGTAAGTATTAATTCACAATAACATGCAGAATAATGAAACAAGTCAATAAATAAAAAGCAAAAATAATTTTTAAAAAATTTATCATTGCTATTTATTATTTTCTTATCAAATCTTTAAAGTATAAGTTTACACTGTTTTCAAAATGCAATTCCTTATAAAGACAGCTTGCAGCTGAGACAGGAACATCACAGATGACAACAAAAAAGCCATCACTGTGGCCTTCCCTTCAATAAAAAGCGGCCTCATTTCTTTGAAAAAGCCTACCTCTCAGGTTAGCAGGAATTTGGGTGAAGGTTGCCATACTGATCTCAACCCTTTCCTGCCTTATGTGACCTGTTACACCAGCTGAAAGCTGTGAGAGTGCTCTGAGCATTCACAGAAATTGTTTAGTACAGTCTCATTACGACTATACAAAGTGACAACTTTAGTAACATGAAGTCTCTTTGACAGTTAAGATAGAGCACAGTGCAACCTTCCCAAACTTTATTGCTGGGAAGAAAGAAAAATAAAGCAATGCTTATCATCATAACTTCTCCCAATTAATGAAACCTGTCTGTAGTCAAGTTTCATTTTGTGAGATATAGTCTTAAATGCTCAGTGCACACATTTGAGCTCTCAAGAGTCCTTTTCAAAGAGTTAAAGTATGAATTTAGTCAAGCTATTCAAATTTTTCAGATCAAGGTTTTCATGTTGGTATTTCCTGTCTGGGACTTGTGGTGCAGAGGATTTGATAATGGAGTTTAATTTTAGGACAATTTCCAAATATCAGTACTTGGGAGAAGACAAACTTCTAGTCTAGACTATTGAGGAATGTTACAAGAGCCAAAAGACAAGCATAGCACCAAATTATTCCCTTATAATCCAGGAAACATAAATCTAGGAAAATTTCATCATTTTAGCCATACCATTCTTGTCACTGTTTTATTAAATACCTTACCAGAAATGTAGATATTCCCTTCACCCATCTGATAGAAAACAGAGTAAAATCTAATACGCTGCACCAAACAAATTCCATACTATTGCAATCATAATCCTAAACATTGCTGTTTAGCAGCTACATTTATGTTACCAGAAAAATTTTAAAAAAATAAACATCACTGGACAACTGCTCACAAAACTCCCTGTAGATGCAGCCATGTAAGTAAGCAATACCTGTCTAAACCACCCGCTACCTAAGAATAGCAGGGGTGTCTACGAGCATTAACCCTATCCCACCATAATTTGTGGATTGTGTTGTTTGTTTGTTTGGGGTTTTGGGGGGATTTTTTTGGGTTTTTGAAGTCTTTTGTGTTGTTGTTTTTTAATCAAATGCTGCTAACCTCCCTTTATACAGTCAGGAAATTAAGGACAAATGAAGGACATGACTAGAGAATCTTTGACAGTAATCAGAACAGAGTTGATTTTCTAGCCCCTTTTTAAGTGCAAAACTTGACCCATAAATATGACCAATATACTTGCACTGATTTCATAACTTTTTTTTTGCTACTATAAAATTAACTGGTTGTAGTACATATGACATATGAGACATATGGAAAGGATGAAAGAAAAGTCAGTCATGACACAACAAGAGATGCTCACATTACAAAATTCTGGAATCATGCCTTAGTATGATATTCCTCAAAATTCAGAAACGTTTGGACTCCAGTGTTCACTGATCTTTGAAAGGCAGATCTAACATGGTTCTGCACAGTAACAAAATATGAAAACATTACAAAAAAGCACTTACACATTCTCCTGTGTATAATTCTAGATGTCTCATCTGTGTTAGTTCCTACTTTTTCTCTCTCATTCAAATTTCTGGTTTCCTGCTTTGTATTGGCTTTTTCATATATTAATTAGATTTCAGGTTTTTTGAGTAGATCACAATTTCAGAATTTGTTTCTAAACAAATACTTTTAAATTCTTCTCTAGAAGAATATGGAGGGCTCACTAAGAGCACAACACACCTGTATTCTCAGTCATGGATTTCCACTGAGATACTGCATAGCTTTAGCCATCACAACCCCCTCTGTAAATAGTTATATTTCATTATTGTCATCTTTGTGAACAGCCATTTCATAGTAATAAGGGTTTCCAACTTATCCTAGAGCCCAGTAGTGTTAGGCACTGTATCCATGAGCAGAAGAAGACAACTCAGACCTTGGTACTGTTTAGAAGGACAAGACACAGAAGGAATAGAAGTGGAAAGAGTACAGGGAAGTTAAGTGGCTTTCTCAGGATCTCATGGTGTCGAGTTCAATGCTGTTTAAAGCAGACAATATGACAGCTCAGGGACTGCGTTTCAGCACTTTCACAGTACATATTTGGGCTTACAGATTTCTTGTCTCATTTCTAAAGGCCAGTTCCTGAAATGTGTGGAAAACTTTCCGTGGGTTGAGGTCATTCAGCACCTTGCAAGACTGACCCTGATGTTGAGAGGTGCTGAGCTCACAGAGCTCCTGTTGACTAAGAGTTCACAGTACCTCTGAAAATCAATTCATGTCTAATGGCCTTTTCACCTGTCAGAAATAACTGCTGTTTCACAAGAGCGTACTAACTCAGTCACCATTTTGTTTTTAAAGAATATTTATTTTTAGCCTCCTTGGAAACTGATCTGCTAAGGAGAAATATCAGGAACAAATTGTATCCCAAAGGGAAAATATGTTTTATATTAAACACTAATTCTGCTGATTGTCAATCCTAAAAAATATATCTTTTAATAGTTCTTTCCCTTGTAGAAAAGTCTGTTTAACTAATCTGATCATATAAAAAAATCTTACTTCAAACATTAGATGGTCAGCTGGGTATTCTCTGCTGGGATATATCTTTCAGAGTCTAAGAAAATCCTTAATACCAGTAGAAGCAGAATAACATGCAACAGGGGATGCCCTTTCTTCAGCTGGATCAGTGCCCATGTGTTGGAGAGCCTTCTCACTTAAAGTTATTATCTTCAGACATACTCCTGATGCCTTCCTAGCTTTAATGTTCCAGAGGAGAACACATTAATGTAATTTGCTGTTGTTGTAAGACAGGTTTGGAAATCAAAGCAAAGCTTTTATAGGAGTAAAATGTGTACAACTGAAAGGATATGACATAAGTGCAAGTCTTTTCAATGGAAATTAAAATTCACCTTAGGAAATAATAAGCTGCATGCCTTGGCTGTAATAGTTAATAGGCAGCTCTACTGGGATAGTGTAATGTGTACAAACCTCACAGAAGGTTCTAGATTTCCTGTCCCTGCAAATCTTTCCTCTCAAGGTTAAATGTGTGCAAGCCTAGAGGCCTGTATTTTCAAATGCACCACCAAGGGGGCATTTGTCTTGTTTCCAGAACTGCAGTTCCTTTTTCTGCTAAACCTATATTTCAAGGACAGAAGGAAATTTCACTTTGAGAATTTAACAAAGGCGAAGAGTTATGAACAGTTGATTTTCATTTAAAGCTTTTTAGTCCAATATGTCTTTGTATCTATTTATATATATATATAAGTTCTGAGAATGATCTGAGTGATGTAGACAAACTATGACAAACTGTGCAATACAAAATATCTAAGTACAGGGTTTTGATGCATAGAACATATTTCCGTATGGAAATGCTTCACATGTGTTCCTGGGTAAATGCTGTGGGTATTCAGATTCTAAAAGCTAGAATAGTAAATCAGTAGTGTGCATTTATCATAAGACTTATTAGCCCCTAATGTCTCCTAGCTGTCCAGGGATGTATTATTGCTCATTCCTATTTTCAGGGAAGTCAGTGACTAAATGTTATCAAGGACCAGAGCTCCCTCCCTCATGCAGGTGTTGGAGATTGAAATTAAGAATTACTGCACTTTGTACCCTGGAGGTTGGATGCCCCAGAGCAGTAGGGCTATATCCCAAGGAAAACAGCTGGAGACTACTGTGAGGAACACCTCCTGGGGAAAAGAGACAGCAATCTCAGGGTTTAGTCTATAGTTTTTTCCCGTGGTTGTTCTGACACTGCACACCACCAGCATTCTGCACAGGCATCTTTTCTAACTTAAGAGAGTCTGTATGCTTCTGAAGAATGAATACATTTCCCTTTCACTTTCTCACTTTGACAGAAGTATTAAAAGATCACTTAATCCTCATAGTCCATCCTTGGCCACAGTTATGAAATGAGAAAACTGCACTTGATGATCTGACCATGCAGTTAATATGAGTTGTGAATAGGTATTTCCTAAGGTTTATCTTGATATTTTTATTTCATTTCTGATCTGTTGTTTGTTGTAGTTTGGGTTTTTATTTACGCCTGGGTAGTACTGCAGTGTGTAACTTTCTTTCCTGTACCTTATCCCTGTAATTCTTATTTTGCTTCCTTCTGGAAAGGAAAACTATGCAGTACTATGGAATCGTGATGTCTTTTCTTTCTGACTTGTTCTTTTCATCTCCCATTACCCTGGGGCCATTACCTTAATAAAATAGTTCTTCAACTGAATTAAGAGATTATCTGTTTCATTGCTATTCTGTCTGGATGCCATTCTGATTGAAAATATTCATCTGCTTAAAAATTAACATTGAAAATGGCATTGACTAAATAATTCTGTTATGGATGAAACTGCATGTCAACAGATGTCACTTCAGTTCCTGATTTAAACCGATGAACTTATTGTTACATTAAAAAAATAACATGCTCATAAAGCTCTCTTCCACAGTACATGCATGCACTGCATTGCCACTTTTGCACTTATTTTTGTGTCGTAGACAATATGTATGTCTTCAGCATATATTATGAGAAATGTATAAAATATGCATCTTTTTGGTTATAAAATCTGTCTTCCTACTTCCTAGCTAATAATCCAGGCAGACAGGTATGATGAAATAGACAAAAAAAATGGTGTAATTATATTATTTAGCAATTTTGTTTTATAAGATTTTGTACATTTCATGGCAGTATACCCTACCTCATCTCTTTGTGTTACTGCAGAAATGTAATGCTGGTCCACATAAAAGTCACTTAAATGCACAAATTCCCTATGCAAATATGGAAAATGTAACACTACAATATACTGCAAAATTTCAATCAAGAGGGGTTAAACTACGGATGAAAAAAAAATCCCCAGTAAATATTCCTTGTCTTTTGGTCTTCAAATGTCCTAACTTAATCAAAAGAAAATATTTCTCCTATGGTCTCCATCACAGCATTTCATTGGCAGATTAAAAACAGTTTTTCCAGTAAAACAACACTTATAACCGTTTCTTTACATGCTCCCCAACATACAATTGCAACTCTATGCTAAGAAAAATTAACAGCAAGCTGACTTCTGAAGATGAAGATGCAGTGAATATGTAGTAATCAGGCAACAATCTATGTTTCAGGTCACTGGGAGCACCATGAAGGAGAAACCTTGCAGACTTCTGCTGGATTATGTGAAGCTGAGTGTGTTTCACACTAGATCAGAAATTTTTATATTTCATCTGTCAATAAAAGTGACAAATCATTGTAGCTGAGGAAGCTCTTCCCTTCCCAACTAACAGTATATTGTAGAGGCCAGCTGACTATTCATCCATCTTTACTTCAGCATTTCAGTTGAATTTCTTTGTAATTATTACTGTATCTCTGAAAAATAAAATTTTAGAAAATTGATTTATAGCTTAAGAAAAATGTTTTCTATTTTTACAGGTTTTGACGATTCTCTTTTGACCAACCTGATATAAAAAGAGACAATGCTGTTCCAACTCAATGTCTGTTCTTATTTTGATAATGTCATGACTTTACAGGGATTTAAGCTTGCATTAAAGCCATGCTTGCAATGCAGAAGGGTGTCCTGGTTTCAGCTGGAATAGAGTTACATTTCTTCCTAGTAGCTGAAATAGTGCTGTGGTTTGGATTTGGTATTAGAATAATCTTGATAATACACTGATATTTTGGCTGTTGCCCAGTGGTGCTTACTCTAAATCAAGGACTTCTCAGATTCTCATGCTCTGCCAGTGTGCAGGTGCAGAAAAAGCCAGGAGGATGCACGGCGAGGAGATCTAACCTGAACTGGCCAAGGGAATATTCCATTCCATAGGATGTTGTGCCCAGTATATAAACTGGGGGAAGTTGTCCAGTGGGTCAGTGGGTGGTGAGCAATTAGCGTGTGCAGCACTTGCGTCTCTTGGGGTTTATTCCTCTCTCTGTTTTTCCTTTTTCATTTATGATTTTATTATTATTATCATTAAAATTATTGTATTTTACTTTTTTTAAGCTATTAAATTGTTCTTAACACGAGTTTTTTCTGATTCTTCTTCCCATTGCACTGGGGGCTGGGAATTGAGCCATGTGGTACTTAGTTGCCATCTGGGGTTAAACCACAGCAAAGTGCTGTAACTTGTCCTTCAATGGGAGTCATACTCTGATACTGAAATAAAATTAGTTGAGATGGAGTTACAATGCTAAAAGTGGCTTATATTTTGATGAAGGTCAAACATTCAGTGTAAACTCATTTGTCACAGTAAGAGGCAAAAAGAGTACAAAGTCCCAGAAGTAAAGCTCTCAAAGTTAAACATCTGAAGATTTGGGGTAAATAATGTAAATCAGAGGGGGGAAGGAAAAAAAAAAAGAAAAGAAAAGAAAAAAGGAAAAAAGGAATGCAATCTAACCAGGAGAGGTTACATGGCAAGAGGCCTTTTCTTAAGACTTTTCAAGCGCACAGTGTTCACTGAGGCTCAGCTCAGCACACAAAGGGAGGGAGAAACATTCTCACATTCTCTGAGAGGCCTGGACTCACTTTTCCATCAGTTTTAAGGTCATAGTGCAGATGAGGAAAGAAGTTTCTTGATGGCACTGTTAATCTGCTTCAGTTTAAGGACATTACACAGCTCTTCACCTTTTCAGTTTGAGTCTCAGCCCCATGTATGAATGCCATTTCCTGCACTGAAATGTACAGCTGTGGAATCACCTCATAACTAATAAAATTTTATAGCACTGTATTGTCTCCAGCAGTGAACTTCCCTCACATAGGAGACATAGGTTCAAATCCCATTCCTGAAAGCAGCTCCTGAGTTTATTTAGACTGTTCTCAGCCATGGAAAGCTATACGGGGCAGTACAAACCATGGAGACTTGAATAGAACTCTGCTGAACTGACTGGAGAAGCAATTTCTCAAACCATTCCCAGTGTCTTTTTCATGGAAGTAAGCACCAATTACCTAGCAGTAACTACAAATGTACACAGGTTCAAGACCCTCAGTGGGAGTGCTATAAATGCCACAGGATTTGGACTTCCAAGATGAAAATAGTAAGTGAAGATCTGTAGAGACCAAATTTTCATCCGAACTCCTTGCAAACTTTCAGTTGGTCCTTGGAAGGAAAACAGAAAGGTGATCTAGTGCTTAAAGAGCATTTGTCATTTGCCTCAGAAATAAGCAACATATGTAAAGGTTTCCTGCAAAGAACAAAGCAGCACAATGCAGTCTAAAGCTCCTTTTATTCTGAAATTAAACTTTTCTGTAAAAACCTACAAAAATCTACAAAATACAGAACTGTTTATTCTTTTATAAATCTCTGACTAATGTCAGTGACTAAAATCCCGAGAAAGGAAATCAATGTAACTGGTGATTATCTGTCCCCAGGTGTTATTTACAAAGATTATACCTGTTCTTAACAGTGTCTAAGAGTGAATTTAAGTGTCACATGTATAATTCCATCTCTTCATTTTTCTGTGATGCTTAAAAGTCAAAAGATTGAAAGACAAAGACTGAAATAAAATAAAGATTTCAGGTTTTCATTTTCAGAAGTATTCAGGAACATTTTTAGTTATAGAAAGGGCCCATTCATACGGTATTATGTAATTCTGATTACAGATTTCAAAATGGTAACTAGGGACAGATTTAGGTGTACATGATTATACCAATTTGACTTTGGACACATACCTTAAATTTTATTTTATTTTTAAACTAGTAGAATTCTACGCAATTGAATGGGAAATTTTCATTCAATCTTTCTTGGGAGGATTTCACCTCCCCACTTTTTCTAGGGCTTGAAATATCATACAAATAGGCTTCTCCAGAGATATTTCAACTTCCACACAAATTACAAAGTAGAAAACACAGCAGTACAAAACATATCAGCTAACAAAAATTAGTATATTATCTCTGAACTATGTGGTGTTTCAGACAGAGTCTTCCAATTACTCAGTTTATCCTACTTGTTCCTATGATGCATTCTCACTTTGCATAACATTCTAAAACTTTGTCATTTCTTAAGCCAAAGATAAGTTTTTGCATTGTTGCTCAAATATTTTTCTTAGATTATTGCAATCTTTTTGCAAATACATCTATATATGTATCAGTATCTATATATATATATATATATGGCAGGTTGTCAATTCCTGTTAAAAATAAGGGGTGACAGAATGTGTCCAGGGCCCATGGTCTTCTCGTCTTGGAACTTCTGCATTTACTTGCTCATACAATATTATTATTCAGGTGCTATGATTCATTTTTCATGACACAAAAGAAAAATCAACCCCCACTTCAAGTTTAGCAACACTGAACACTTACAACCCTCATTGAAATTAGTGGTACTTGGGAACACTCTGCCCACAAAACCGTGATATTCTACCAGTGACAACTCAAAATGCCACGTGAAAATTAAAACTGTTTGTTCGAGTCTTTTCTATCTGTACATATGTATTGTATGAGCAAATGCTTTACTACTGACAGACATTAAAATGTTCATTAAATCAAAAACTCCTAGAAACAGACTTGCAAGAAACATTACTAGCATGTTTTCAAACAATAAATCCAGAATGTCTGTAACACTACTCCAGTGTGATATCTTGAATGCTGGGCTTTTTTAAACCAGTTCTTGTGATGTAGAAGATAACTCTTAAAAACATCCAAATTGATGATGGGGGGGGAAACAAACAAACAAACAAACACGGAAAACCTGAAGTAATGGAAAATGCTTATCAGTATCTGGTGAATTGTTTCCAGTGACTCATTTCTGGCCTGAATTTATCAAGTTGCAATTGTTACAATATTCTTTCAAACAACTAGCCTCTTCATCCTTAGACCTTACAGCTCCTTTAATCAAGTTTGTGCTTTCCTTTATTGTAGAAGCTATGCAGGCTTTATCTCCTATGTTAAGATTGCAGATAATATACACAAATCCATCTCCTGTTATGTGCTTTTTTTTCTACGCACCTGCTGCATTCAGATTGCAGATACTCTTACCCCAATTACCACCAAGGTCCCATTTAACTCTTACTGTCTGAGCTCACAGATTTAATTTCTAACAATTCTCACTGCCACGTACATTTTTTAAATCTTAAATAATTCCTGCATATCTTATCTGAAGTCCCTCTAATTTAGCAAGATATTGGTCTCTTATGCGGTGGAATAATAATTCTACAATAGGTCACACTTTAGTGCCAATATAGAATTGATATAACCTTATTTAGCATTTTTCTTTAAAACAAACAATTTAATTCAATGAGTAGTTCTAAATCATAGTAAATAATAGTTTAAACTAAATTGTTTAGTTCAATGTTTTAAGCTAATAGACGGCTTCCAAGGATAGTACCTCCTCTTTAGCTGTCATGCTATACTGGAAGACTGCGCTTCACTGTAATTGGGAAATCACACAGTTAGTTTTGAATCCCCAGCAACAGCTGCATTTTAAGACTTGTCTATTAGATAGTTTGTAATCTGTTCAGTGTCTGACATGTTAATTTTGATCATGTGAGTTGGACTACACTGAGCAGATATGTGAAATGTTTTGGGATAAGGTCTTTCTGTAGTTATTCCTGTAGGTATTACTGATGAAGACAAGCTTTTTTCTTCTAGTTCTTGCAATCTTTTTCACTCATTGTTTCTTGTTTTGATATACTTACTCCTGTAAGAGGGCCTTGTTCCCTATAGAGAATGCTTTAAAAATTCCCTGATTCTTCTCAAGAAAGATACAATAAATGAATAAAGTAAGTGAAAAGACATTACAGAATGAGGAAAGAATGGCTGTGTTTGATATGCATGCCAAAAACCCACATGATGACCCTTAGAGAAAATTCAGTGAAAGTAACAATTCATGAATGCCATTCCTATGGACTTACAGTTAACTTTCAGGTTGGAGCTAACCCCCAACTTGGTTTTAAACGTCAAGAGAATTTTAATATTTTCAAATGTTTCCTGATTATTCTATAAATGTATAATTCAAATCCAATGTCAAAATAAAGGCATTTGGCTTGAAAACAGAGGGACAGAGTTCCTGTCTGACATTTGTATCATAAATCCAGACAGGAATCAGAGTGCACTAGCCCACTGAAAGCTGGAGAACTCTAACGATAAACAAGCACACTGGGAGGCACAGCATTATGGCTAAATGGATTATTTATGCTAGTTCTCAAAACAAGGAAGGGAGGTGAATAATCCTCTTCATATCTCAAGGCTGCTGATCAAATAAAAATTTCCAAGTACAATAAAAAATTTGGCTCCTAGAAATATAATGGAATTCCTTGAGCTTTTCTTCCCTCAATTCAGGAGAGAAAATTGTTCCACAGCTGCAAAGAATCAATTTTTGTTACTCCTGAATTAGGATTTAAGTTCCCTGTGGGACTGCTTAAGCTTTCCATCCCCTTCAGCTCTCTGTGGGAGGCACCCATGGTTCTGAGGAAAAACACTTCTGAGGCCAGGCCAAGTTTGGAGCTGTACAGCATAGCCAGGTGCTGAAGCCAAGTCTGTGAACCTCCATGGCACAGAGGTCCTCCAGACTCAAAAGTGGGGCAGGGCAGGGGGAAGATTCACATCCTGCTTTTCCTGCTTTTCTTCCCACTTGGTGCTGGACTTGGCAAGATCTTGTCTCAGGTACACAGGGGAAGCATGTTTTTCACTTAACTTTTAGTTATGTATAACCTTGAAAAATTAGGCTGGTCACAAACCTGGTAGGTTTGCACAAGATTTAAGGGTGAAATTAGCATCACATGTACAGGCATCAAAAGCCCAATGGAATTTGTGGGCAATTTTCCACTGAGATCAATGGGCTCTGGATTACACCCATAAAGCCTGACTAATGAGGCGTGATGTGAATTAAAGCACAGGTTAAACTAGGAAATACAGTACTTCTGTGCCAGTGGGATTCTGGATCTCTTTGGCTTCCCATAGACATAGCAATGAATAACATAAAGGGAACAGAATGTCTCTTGCAAAGGTATTGCATGCAGTCAGACTCCAAGCTCTCACAGAGCCCATGGGCTCCAGGTCTGCAGGAGTAAGAACTTAGCTTGCAAGCTCTCAGAGAGTGCTTTGGTGTCACAGAAATTACCCGTTTTTCATGAAGTATAACATTAACAGTGTGCCTTTCCTTTTTTCCTCCTCTCTTATGTATTTGCATCTGTTGTGCATGGGAAGGTTACATCCATTTTAAAATGTCTATATGTCTGTAAGGTAGGAAGAGAGAAATCACATTTTGAAGATATGAGTCAACACCTGAAAATCTTGCAAAACAAACTGACCAGACTGGTTTCCACAGTCAGGTATCTTGTAAAAGTCACATTAATGAGATGAGACGTGATAATCTATGGTAAGAAGAATCTTACTGGTTTATATTTAAATGAATTTCACACATCAAAAAGGAATGCCACACTCGTTTTCTACAGATTTGTTATCAGCAGCACTGCTAAGAGGCATTAGATAGTGGTCAAAATATTTATATACTTCTCTTTCTCGCTGCATGTCTACAAAAGTATGATTCAGGTCAGTTAGAGAACAGAAGAGATATTATAATGTCCAGGAGCTGCAAGCGTATTATCTTCATCATCATAAAAGATTTTAGTCATGTCCATGCCCGGCAGGAACAATGGTTAGGCATCCAAAAGTATCTCCATTCATAGAAATGAAGAATGCAGCTTGCAGTGCAGACCGAAACGAGGAAGCTGGGCATTCCTGCCATCTTCAGAGGCAACGTATTTCGTTTCAGCTGTTCCCACCAAAGCCAATACAATTGGAATGAATCATAGCCTTACAAGAAGCAGCTGATTTTCCCTTCCTCTGCAGAAGGCTGGAAATCCCATTGGACTCCAGGGACTCGGAATTCTCACTCTAAAAAGTGCCAGTAATTTGCTGGTTTATATGCACAGACTGCTGGTGCTGAGTCAGTTCTCACCGTCTCCTTCCTTCTTTTCTTAACACCAAGCAGCTTGGAGAGCTGCTGCTTCACCTAACTGGTTAACCAAAGCTTTAGACATAATATCAAGAAATTTCAATAAAAGCAAAAATATCACATCTGTCAGCTAGATAAGATTTATCAGGGGCTAACAGTCTTATTATTTGAATGCTTATAGAGCAGTTGCATACCACAAGATATGCCAAAATGTGCATCAAAGCACCAATCGTGCCCTGTCATCTTCACAACATAGTCTACTGAAAAATAGACGTGACAGAAGCACAAATTATTGCACAAATCACAGAGTCCTCATGATGAAATAAGGACTCCATATAAATTGATGGTTTGCATTTAGAGAATCTCATGAAGTTTGTGTGTCTTTTTAGACCAGTCACAGAGCTGACGCAACAAAAAAAAGGCTGTTAAGTACAACAAAATAGTTCAGAGATAAATGTAGCAGAACTCCTTTGTTTATTCAAACTGCATTTCTGCTCTAAACAATATGAGCTTTGTCTAGTTTCAATATTCTTGTACATCTAAGCAACATAATTCTATAGTGTAAAGAGAAATGCTGGTCAAAACACTGTAGATAGAAACTTAAATACATCCAACTGAAGTGGACTACATAGTCTGCATTTCTGAATCTGGATCAGGCTATTAAAATCCTATTGTGTTCCACTATTCAAACAGCATTTGCAAATAGTGTAGCATGGATTCTATAAAGAAATTTATAAGTAACCCTGTAGCAAGAGTTCCCAAAATAAATTACTCAAGAAAGATAATTTACAACATTGAACTTAGTTTTCCTAATTTCGTCACAGTCAGTGGTCACTTGTAATCAATACTGTGCAAAACCTTCAGAGAAAACTACTATTTGTAGTGTTCCTTGGCCTCTTTTTTACTGAGTGATGCGCTCCTGACCGTGCTCAGCATGGAGCATGGGAAAGCGTGGGTGTACAGTTCTCAGCCCTGAAGTCAGGAGCTACTGATGAACTTGGCAGGGACTGGGATCCAGCAGCAGCTGCTTCTCACGAAGGTCATGCAATCCCTCCCATGAGAGGCAAGACAACCTGTTTCTTCACTCCTGCTGGGTGTTCAATGAAGCAGAACCTGAGACATCCCAGTGTGCACAGAAAGAAAAACTTGCATCTCTGAATGGGCAGATGCCTGCCCTACTGCTGAGGTCAGAGCTCACCAGGAGCAGTGATACAGGTCCTGTTGCTCCTCCGAGCAGGCAGCACTTCTGTCATGCCAGAAGAGGCTCAAGGGCTGGTACCAGACTCCTCTAATGGAAATGCCTGTGTGACTCAGATGAACAAGTGGGTCATACTGATTTCCCTGTAGGCAGGATGGACTCTCACCCAAGGAACAGAGGGATCCATTCCCACCAGAGCTTTACAAACCTCAGTAAAGTCTGTTTATTCATCTCTCTTAACTGCCACGCACAGTCACATGGAAGGCAACAGAGGTGTAAGAGAAGAAAATAAGAAACAGCGTAAGTAATTCATTATCAAGACAAGACAAAGATGAGCCTGTTAGTTGATAAACATTGAAAATCAGAAGAAAAAAAAAAAAACTCATTATTACATGTAAAAAGTTTCCCCATGCATTTACATTTTACAGTTACTGCACCTGCACAGTAGCCCTCAGTGGTTTCATAGGTTGGTCTCCAGGTTGCAAAAGCGAGCATGTGGCAACACAAGGGTGTAAAAAGGGCAATCATGAGGAAGTTATAATCTTCTTTACAAAGTAATGATCCCTTTATCTGCAGTCCTTGTTCTCAGTCTGAGCAGTGTATACGCATTAGCTCTACTGACTCATAAATAAGGACTTCTACTTAGTTCAAAATAAAGCAGTGAGAAGGGAGAAGTGTGTCTGGTGTCATGCCTAGCACAGACAGGACACCCTATAAGCACCACTTCAAAGCTTACTTCTGAGTAAACGTGTTCCAGGTTCCTGCATGCTCTAATCCAGAATGGAGCTCCAGACTCAGACCAATTTTATGTTTTTATTATCTCTATAACCACTGGTTTTAATGTTTAGTATTCTGTAGACTTTCGCATTAAATTACCATCTTCCACAACAAATTTCTATTCCTGGGGAACTGAAAATAAAAATAGCAGATGTCTCTGCTCAAGCAGATTGCAATTCCTGTTCTGAAAGTGTATAATTCTTTTTTTTTTTTTTACTATTTAAACAACCTCCATGCATTCTCTAAGAAAAACATACTTAAGTGGTTTCTTTAAAAAAAAAAAAAAAGTTAAAGCTTTGATGTGATGGATGCATTGAACATGTCAGGAAGAGTATTATCAAAAGGAGAAGTTTAAAGCCATTCCCTGGGGTATATATGTTTTGATGTCCTACTGTCCTTGTCATACATGAAAGTATTTGGTCTATCTAGAAATTCATTTGACCCAGAAAAACAAATTGTTCAGAGTTAACAGGGAAAAAAACCCCACACACAGAACAAGGACTGGGACTATGATATACTCACTATTACATTGCGCTCTGTTTGAAGTAGATTATGAAGAAGCAGTAATAAGTAATTAAAATGTGTCCCATTGGGCCTGTACTACTGTC
This sequence comes from Myiotriccus ornatus, assembly GCA_036023395.1. Lineage (NCBI taxonomy): Eukaryota > Metazoa > Chordata > Aves > Passeriformes > Tyrannidae > Myiotriccus > Myiotriccus ornatus. The sequence goes on from JAYRBT010000139.1 coordinate 57,592,582, forward strand.
CAAACACTTCTGTAATAAAATAAAATACAAAAAAAGCACATTTAAAAAAAAAAAAAAAGGGACTATAACTCCCAGATGTTTTTAATTTCTTCAGGTCTCTGCCTGAGGTTTCACTCATATGGCACAAGCTTCCTAGGTGGCAATATACCTGAAATTTTCTTTTTAATGAAGGCTAAAAGTAATCTAAGGACAGGATGATCCTATATTTCTTCTGGATGAAAATATAGCCATTAACAAATTATTCCGATAAAAGAAAAAAAAAGGTTGCACCAAATGCAATTATACAGCCTCCCTAAGATTACATAATACTATTATTTCCCTGATATTAAATAAAATATATTATTTTTACTTTTAATAAAATCAAATTTTAAATTGCTCTTAAGCTTCTGGCAAAAGTGTTTGCTCCAAAGTGGCCTTATAAAATGCAAGCTGAGAAATTTTTCCCTCAACTTCAGAGTATTTGCTGAAAACACGGACAGCTCAATAGCAAACTTCAGTGCAGCTTCCAGGGCAGCTTCTGTGTCCTAACAGAGGGTAAGGAGAAGACTTATTTGCCACATGTTTTTGGGAAGTCCTGATTGAGTCCTCTTTAAAGTTAGCAGACAGACTTCCACAGACTTCAACATCAGTTGGATCACAACTTTATTTGGAAATGACCCTTGCTGACTGCCATAAACTTCTTCAAGGATGAGAGAACGTGAGGGTTAGAGCAAGGTATAGCAAAACTGAGTGACTTATGGATAAAACTGGCAGCAGCCAGTTTCACAGCAGAGAGCTAGAAATAAACTTAAAAAAACCCAGTTTGGCTATGCAAGAGTGAACAGCATTTCTGGCAAACCAACAATTAGACAAGATTAAGAAGTATTACAAAATCAGTGATATCAGAATAATTTTCTTAAAATAGCAGAACAGCAGAACTTCCCTTACGGGCTTCCACAAGCTCTCCAATTTTGTCTTTTGGCAGAATGATGGTACAATCGGAGAAAACTTAGAACTGAAGTAAATCACAGAGATGCCCCTAGATCTTATACATCACATGTCTAAGGAATGATGAATTACAGCCCTTTGCAAAGGTTCACTGTAATGAAAAAAGTGACCTTGAACGCCAGTGATGACAATCCACTCAGGAGTGACTGCTCTGGTCCAACAGTGAGAGTCAGTCAGTTGTAACTTTATCATCCTGAAATTCATGTCTCACTGCTGGAAAGGATTTGAAAGAGACAAAGCTGAAAACTTTATAGTAGTTCCAAATCTATCCCCTGGCTCTGGGCTTCCTGAGCACTTGCACATTCTCACATGCTAAAATACAGTTTTGGAGAAGTGGAACCAGGCTGTTTCAAAGAGCCCTTGCTTTCGGGATGAACAGAATGAATGAATGCACACAAAAAATTCCACAAGACCGTCACAGATGTGTCCTAGTTTGTACAAAATAAACACACCTTAGACAGACACTTTCCCATAAAAGTTTTAGTACTATGTAGAGAAATCCTAAAATACAAAATTTAACATGTATACAAACCCAATATTCATGAAAAAATATCTGTGTAGCAAATCTTGCCTTACTAAAGTGATTAATTATTATTATCATTTTTCCTTTATGTACAGATGACAGCCTAGCAACAGACTGGACCATGAGGTGCATGGTTAAATGTTGAAAATTATGGTTATATGAGTATATTCCTGATTTGTCTAATGAAAAAATCTTCTCACAAAGTATAAAACTCAAATCGTGGGTTACTGCCTGAAATTGTTCCAGTTCATTCACCTTGCTATGAGCATTCATTACAGCTAATTATTGCAACAGATTTTTATTATTCATAATTACTTTTTCACATTGTAATGATCATAAATTTTGAAAATTCTGGTCATCATCTGTCACCATTCATGCTTGTCAAATCTCTTTTTTGTACAGAACATTTTGCATACTCATTATCATTAATATGTTTGTGGGCTGTTATTAAAAAGTAGTAAGGATCTTTTAAAGAAACTGCAATACTGTTTCTTAAATAGGGTTTTTTTGGTCCTAATGACAGACTGATGTTGATCTTAATTTAGAAAATGAAACTAAATGCCACTAATTAAATGTACAGTTTATTCCTTGCAGTCACTCTGCCAGGCTCATGAATGCACCTACAGTTAGACAGAAATTATTTCCCTGTTATTATCATTCAGGCAGCAAGGCATTTTAAAGACCAATTTGTAAAATGAAAAGGTTGAAAACATAAAGCATTCCTTTCCAGCAAAAATGGAGAATGAGAGAAACAGCAAAAGGGAGAAAGAAAACTGCCTACACAGCTGTAAGCAACAAAACCTTCACAGAACCAAGAAACACTCAATAACTTAAGCTCATCAATCTGGTTCCATTTTATGGGGTAGCTGTAGATGTCAGATAGCTGTTTCATCAGGCAGAATAAACACAGAGGTTTTATTGTTGGGACTAACATTATTCTGCAGTTGCACTTGGTTTGCTAGTTCTGAATAGACCAAAATACAAAGCGAGTATTTGCCTCAGAAGGGACTCTGATTTACAACAGATATTACTGGATAATTTCATAAGACTTAAAAAAATAATTTAGGTGCCCTGAACTGGCAGATGAAGCAAATGCACAGAAATAAAAGAAATAAACCCAACAAATGAAAGAAGCATCTTGATTCACTGTGTCGTTCAGTGCCATGAGAAATTCTGAATTTATTCATTGCTAACAGTGACACTTTAATGATTGTACATTGCTAACATACAGTATGGTTGGCAGAGAAAAGGAAAAAATACACTACATACCAAAAATTAGGTGAGTCTTTTCTCAGGTGTCTTGGGAAGTTACTTGGATTGAAGTTTACTTGATATGCTTACTATCCACAGAGCAGACAGGGAAAACAAAGCAATTACAAATTTCACTTTTTCATTGAGCTTGTGCATAACATATGATGCCAGCAAAGTTAGGGTAAAGCTTCCTAAACCATTTGGACAGAACACAGTCTGGCAGATTTAAAAGAAAATAACTGCACATGTGTTGATGAAACTGCTGTACCTCTGACACAAAAAAACAGAAGATAAGGGGGTTACCAGTCATGGTTGACTAAATAAAGCCTTCGACAGAACTTGACATTCAATGATCCAACTTGAAAGGTTATGGAACACATTCCAGGCTGATTAAATGGGTCAGAGCTTTTCCTATGGACCATAGCCAGCAGGTTAAAGTCAATTGTGTCCCCTCCAATTGGCAAGTGATTAATGGAGATGTCTCCCCCGGGCACTAAATTGGGACCTTTACTCTTTCTACTAGTGATTAAGAACCGGGTATTATATGATGCAGCAGTAAAGAATATGCACGTGATGCTTCCCTCACACAGTCTCTTTTAAAACACTTTATTATAGGTCTCAAACTTTAATAAAATGATAACATAAAATAAATAGTTGTGAATGATTTTAAGAGTTACTAGCCAATAAAACCTGTACACTCTGTTCTTAGCTGAGCAACACAAACAGAACAAATCCACTTATCGCATTAATTTGCTTGATTTACACAGTACAGTTGAGATCATTATCTGTACTTTTTCCTTATATTTCTAGGAAAAATATATTAGAATGATATACAAGTTCAATTAGGAATAGGTGAAAATACTCCTTTTCATTTCCCTATTAAAAACAAGCTTGAAAAAATCAATTTAAAGCTCTATCAGCAAATAATTTAAGACATCTTTAAGGAAAAACTCCATCAATTAAAGAGACTGTGGTACAGGCATCAGGACCATTTTCTGAAAAATTCACAACCCATGATTTGGAAACACTTCAAATGAAGTGATAGATAATTGAAAACTTTCCATTACAGTTAAGAAAAGAGAGATGGAGACAACTGGATTATATGTTTCAAATGGAAATGAGCAGCAGTGTTTTAGGAGAAAGTCAAATATTAATTGAAAGAAGGCAGAGGAATCTGACATTACACAATTATCTGAGAGCAGTTTGTTAAGCTGGTTCTTCACAAATTTTGTTCATAACTAAATGTATCTTCATTTCTCATGATGTAAGTAAAATATGTCTTTAAATCCTTAAGTTCCTTTCAAAAGATATCGTTTTTAATCCTATGTAGTGTGGGGGGTTGATGTCTCTTTTATTGCTAGAAATAGAATTTGAATGCGCTATTTTAGAACAAGCAAGATATATTGAGAAAGGCATCAGACAAAATCAGTCTGAGGCTTGATGTGTGTTCGAAGAACATCAGATTTAACTGTGTTCATCAGTCTGGGGAGACATAAGTAGATGAGCTCATGGCTGACCCTGAGCTAACATCCCCACTTTTTTGAGCAGATCAAAATAAAATCACCACATATAAAATTTGTGGGAAACCCCATCAGAAGAAATAAAAGGGTAAAAGATAAATGGAAAAACTAATTGCAGTTTTTCAAGCTGAGATGTGACTCTAAAAGGAAACACTTATCTAAGTTAAAAAAAAAAAAAGAAGCAAACATATTTTAAAAGATTACTGGATATATCTACATAAAGTTGTGAGCAGTGAATGATTATCAAAAGATTATACTTCTAATGAGGAATAGAGTCTCAGATTTCTGTTAGTTAATATCAATGAACAATAAAGAGAACATCACATCACTGGCAAAAAATGTCTGAAAAAAATTAATGAGTGAGAAAATGAAAAGACTGAAGAGATGTGGTCACTTTTGCAATTACCAATCTTACAAGTTCACTGGAAATGTCATATCACATTTGAAAGTTTTTTTCCTAAATGATGTGTCTAGTTACACAAGTAATAACTTGAAAAAGCCCTGCAGTCAGGAGGTTAGAATAGGTGCTGACAGTTGTCCTTTGCACCGTCACAATCTATGAATCTCTAAATCTAATATATTTATTTCTTCCCGTTTGTAGAGTTGCACTTGACAACAAATGAAAAGTTTTGGGTTTATGTTATGACATTACTGTGTGAAATATTGAGAGGAGGAAAAACTTGTCATCACTATGTTAAGGCTCAGACTTTTAATACAGCCATCTGATAAAATATAGCAAAAAGGTAAAACTGTCATAAATTAAAACTTGTAATAATTAATTTAGTATCATTCATTTCCTCTTCTGAGAAGCATAGAAATGTTGAATGGAAGTGAACTATGTCAGCCCTCTTGGTCACAGCATGGCAACCTAAACATCTCAAAGTACATTCTGCAGCTGTTGCACTTTGTGTCATCTGGTACTACCGAAAAGGGTATGACTGTGCCAGTTTTGTGACTGCCTTTTAAGCAGCTGTAAGCTCTCAGATCACCCTTTAGCCTCCTTGATATCTAGCCTTATCACTACTTAGATACTGTCAAACTTTAAAAACAAAATTGTCAAATCCTGAAATTCACGTACAAGTGAAAAGAGACACTTTATTCTTTTTCTTGGCAGCTAAAAAATAGTTACCTTGCAACTTTCATGTTCTAGGGTGTATCACCAAGATACCATACCTCTCAAGACTTTTCAAAAATAATTAAGTATCCTTCCAAAGTTGCCATGGCAAACTTTTCTGGTTCCTTAGAAGCATCAGGCTGCTCTGGCAAAAAAGCATTTCTTGTTCTCTGCTTCCTGCTCTAAATACCCAGTAATCTAGGGATCTACATATGCTGTTAGATGACTGTTAGATGCAAGAGACCAATACAAATGTTATATATGTGTAATATGTATATAAAAACTCTGAAAGGAAATATTTAATAGCCTTTGATGTTCTTTCAGACTCTCAGCAGCCCTCTCCAAATTATCTCATCTACCTTTTATGACACATCTTGCTTCAGAAAGGCACAAGTGGGAAGATGTGTGGCAGAAAATGCCTGCAATAGAATTAAACCTCAGTAGTATCGCTTTTGACTGAATAGATATTGAAAAGGTACATCCACAATATTATTCAGACCATGACTATCACTTCACTGAGGATCTGATATTAACCATCATCCGTCTCGGAAGATTTCTTGAAAGCTAAAAATTCAGCAATTGCCAGCAAGCTATTATAATCAATGGCAGGAAAAAAAACAGCAAAACAACCACAAACAAACAAACAGAAAACAACCTAGGGAGTAGCCCATCTCTTTCATCACTATTGCTGACAGGTATATTACTAGGAACTAAGACAGCTTATTTGAATGGACAAAGTTTTACATCTAATATGCATAAACCATGATGAATTACATGGTGAGTTTTGAGTATCTAGCCATAAACCATCTCCCTTGAAGGCAGCTCTAAATTATTGTTATTCCAGATCATCTCATGCCTGAACTGTAAGGAAGATCTTGCAGTCTAAGATAATGACATGAAGATTTAAAGTATCATTGCCTAATATCTTAAACCTCTCAGGTAATGAATTAGAAGGTAATGATCTCTGTGAGGCACAAGGGAAAGCATAAGACAAACATAGTGCTACACTCTGAACTTAGAAATTCTCATTTTCTGAAAATTTATCAATAAATCTGAAATAGTCAGAAAACAAAACTAATTTTTGTTGGCAGAAAATGAGCAAGACAACCAGCAAGGTCCACCAAAATGAAAAGCTAAAAGGTACAAGGAGTTACAGCCAAAAGACAATTAATTAGAAGTCTAGTGTGCACTGGGTAAGGAAAACTAGGAATTTATTTCTTGGTTTAGAATAAAAAGCTTGGGAAGACTTAATGTTAAGCTTATGACCAAGCCTAGAGTTTAAATCCACCTGAACCCGCTGCCCTTCTAGAGCCAATAAAGTGAGATGCTGAGATTAAGATTGAATCTACATGCAGTGAGAATGCAATTAAATTAACTAAACTTCAATAGTCTAGTTTATCTAACCTCTTTTTGAGGTATTTGAAGAATTCATTATTCTTAATTTGTTCTGCTTCACAATAGCACAATGCGCTTTCCAGTTTACCTATGTTTCTTTGCCATTTAACAAGATTTTGAATGTCACCCTAAGCACTAAACACAAACACAGCACTGAATTATCATAATTGAGTTAAATTTAGGGCAATTGTTCTCAATCTGTACTAATTTTAAATTTTCTACTTCTGCTGCAGTTGTGAAGTACATGTGTGCATAACTGTGGTGGTGCATTTACCCCACCTCTCACCAGGCCACACTGTGATCTGAGAATAATTCTAAGAATTATTCCAGTGTAAAATATTTTTTCACCCTAGAAACCCTTGTTTGCTTTACAAATAAAAAAAAAAAAAATTAAAAAAAGAAAAAAAAAAAGAAAAAAAAGAAAAAGGCAAATATTGATATTTAACTCAGATAGCAAGAGTTCAAAACTTTAGCCTGCTTCCTGAAAGACGTTGCCCATCTACCTAATTAGGTGTCATGTGTGGCTTTTATCCTTCTTGAACACTATATACAGACCATAAATACTTGATTTGACTCATTTCATGCAGGCAACAAAACTTTTCTTGAAAATAGCGTGAAGTAAAATTTGAAGTCTTTTTATTTTTCAAGGAAGATGAGGTGTTACAAGCACTCTGGAGAAACAATTGAGGAAGAAATTGGGACTAAGTGCTTAGCCAAGCTAAACAAATAAAAACAACTGCAAAGGTAAGCAGAACATCCAGAAGTTAAGATATCACTACACCCTGAAGGTTGGAGAAGCCATTCCTTTATTACGGTGACCAGTTTTTGATAGCTGAGGTTGTGGACTCCATTCCCTAATCTGCAGAGCAGCAGACTTTGTTGAGTGTCACTTTATTAGCAGCCATGATATCAACTGATCCTCTACCACCTCATTAAATCATCATTAGATAACCAGAGTAGCAGCTCAAACAAAGCTGAGGTGCTTCCAAATATTGTAAAGAAATGAAACATGAAAAGACACTGTGCTTCCTTGGCCAGAAACATTTCATGTAAGAACCTTAGGTATCTGTATCCTGATTTTTACTTGGTTCACAAAGATGCTGAGCATTTGTCTTATTAGTGTCCCACATTCTGCCAGCTTCCATCAGGCACAGACATGACATAGCTCTGTCTATCACGTCTGATGGCAGGAGACTCCATGTGACAGAATCCAACTGGACAGCAGGTTGACATTGTCAGTGAGCCCAACAACACTGCAAATACAATGACAAGGTGTTTAAACCAGTGAAGGTCAACACTAAAATTCTTAGGTGAACTTTAAGTTCGGATGCTTATCCAAAGTTACTTAGAAGTTACACAAATGTGATTTTGTTTTTGTGCTCCTTCTCCAGGTCAGTAGCCAGCAATATTTCTTTTAGATTAGTCGCCAAAATAGTCAAATTCTTACCATGAAGATGTAGAAATCACTTGTAAATTATTTCTGTGAAATAAAAATTGATTTGTGCCTTCATTTATTTTATCTTCTTCTAAGCCATTTTTCCTTCCTAGAACCACAGTTTGCTGATACACTCATCCTCAGGTCAGTGTCATCTGTAGGCCAGCTACTGTAGACAGACCTTTAAGGTCTGCCTGGCTCAGGAATGCATTGTTCAGACACTGCTGCAACCACCAACCTCTCATCAGTTCAGAGAGATGTGTATCACAACATTTTGGCCAGCCAGAGATCGTCTTAGTCGTTGCTCAATTTCTGATTCAGATTTCGATCATCTTGCCCATTGTAACTTCCATCATCACTATCTCTAGTGCCCTAGCCACACTACCTCCTTGTCCTACAGCGAAGCAGGAACCAAATCCAGGACCCAAAATGAGTGGTGTAAACACAAAACACCACCGTCTAGCAATGAATCTAAATAAATGTGTGTTTGCAAAGGGTAGCCAGATGAGTAACCCACAGAGAACACACACAATATAATTTTGGTTCTGCCTACAGCAAAATGTCAGCTGCTCTAACTGTGGCCCATCCCAGAAAATATTGAAGGTGAGATGATAAATATAGATCAGCTTGACATCAGCTGTCACAAGGAAAACAAATGAACTCACAGTGATGGAAACGGTGGAGAATACCAATAACACAGACAAACTGAAAGGAAATAACAGTGTCAGATCTTGCCTAGTTGTTTTAATTGAAGATTAGACAGAAATACCATGTTTAAAGAAGGACATGTAAGGCACTTAGGAATGATGACAACATATGTCTATCAAGCATAGGAACCTGTCTCTGAAAACAGGGTAAATATACAGTGATATCTCTCCAGCATACACTCACAATGTCCAACAGACAGTTAAACTATATGCCATGTAATCAAAATACATGAGGTCTGTGTTTCCAGCCTTTGCTGACATTTATAAAGCACCAATTCTTGGTGTCTCAGGCTGTTTCAGTAGAAATACTGGCTCCTCTGATGTTACCCACTCCTGTTTGTGCACCATATTAGCCTTTCAGGTCTTAGAGCAAAACCACGTCTATGCTACTGCTGAGAGCAAATCTGGGCAATCGCTCTGGCTTAAAGTACACTTTTGAGAGAAGAGAGAGAGGGAGAGAGAGAAAAGTGTTTTCAAAGCCAAATCAGTTGGTTGCAAGCTGTCAGTGTGGGTGCACAGACATTTGTGCCAGCACAGCTAAGAGACCCATTCATCACAGCATGATGAACAGGCAATTGAGAGTGTTTCTACCTCTTGTGATTGTTGACAAAACCTTGACAATGGAGGGAAAGAGGCTCAAGTTTGTTATTTTTTAAATCGTTCCCTTACAGATGAGGAGATGCCAACTCACAGGACAGGAGCTTTTGCAGGAACTGGAAGTGCCACTGAAGGAGACAGATTTAAAAGCCGAAGGAATCCTTAAAACAAAAGATGCTGAAATAATTCCTTGCTGAAAATAGGAATGACCACTTGTAACTGTGGACCCTTCTCATAGCAGCTGGTCTGGAACTACTTTTCTTACTTTTTAGCAAACTTTCCAGGCCATCTTTACCCTGTCTTTCCCTCACAACTGTTGAATACTGCCTCAGTCATAAAACAGACACAAAGCAGGTATACTGCAGCACTCAAGCTGTGCCTGTTTTCAGTCTGTAGTTTTCAATTTTTCATACAATAAGCAAGTACCCTTTCCTACTGAGATACTTTCAGTTATAAATGCCTCCATTGTAGATAGTGCTCTGGAGGGAACTGGTTCAGATAATGCAATGCTGAGAGGCAGGGGAACATTTTTCCTAATTGGACTCTTGAGTTTGGAAAGTCTTTCTTTACTGGCTGGAGGAAATACTTCAGACTCAATGTCAGGACAAGAGATGATATATAAGAAAGGGAGACGGAAGGAATCTAAGGTAGAGCCTAATTTATGACTCTTGAATAAATCTTTTTTGATTGATTGTATTCAGTCTGTTTCTGTGCTCAGTTGAAACTCCTTTAAACAGCAGTCCTGTCTCTTTCATTTGCAAAGAATTTAGAAATATACCTCTCTCTCTCTTATCTTGGGTGTTCAAATGACTGTAAGCATTTTTTCAGTCTGAGAGTACTGGTCCATATTAATTCCTGGTTTAATACTGTGGCTCTGTGTCAGAGATCATTTTGACCCATTATATATAACATAACAAAAGGAACAAGGAGTTACATGCAAAAGACATGTAGAAGCAAAAGAGATTTAAAGAGCATAATGAAGACTTGCAGCAGTAGCAAAGGATAAAAATAGTTAGGTGAAAAACAGGGAGGAAAAAGATCTCGAGACAATGTGTAGCAAACCGCAGGGCAATAACCCCACTGTTAGAACAGTAAACAACCATTCCAGTTTTCATTTGAAATGCTTAGGAAAACCTTGAGAAAAATAAGCTGACAAAGCTCAAGAAAAGACATTTGCACAGGGCAGTAGAACTAACATCAGGCATTTAAGTATCTACTCCTTCTAATTGCTTTTTGTCTTAACATATGGAAAGTCTGTGTCAATTCCAAACTTAACTGAATATTCTTTAATTAAGTCTAAGAAAATAACCCCAGAAATCCCTATTTCGGTGACCACTGGTCTTAGGAAAACTCAGAAGTCAGTTGGCACCTGCCTGAAAATTCCCTACACACCTAAATAGCATACCCGGATGTGCACATATGCCTGATTTTTTAACATTCTGAACAGAGGAAGATGAAGTAATCCCGGCAAGTTAACTTGGAAGAGAGAGAATGGCAGGAGCAAAGTACATTGTCATAGATTTACTAGTGAATGATATAGTACAGAGAATAAGACAAAGTACTGACTCTGTGTTTCTTGCATTAAAAGAACAAGGGACCACTTCAATGAGAATATTGTGTATGTATCAATCAAATCTTAATTCATGTAGTTCAGTTGTAGAACTTGTTGCAAAAAGATGTCTTAAAGGCCAAAAGGGCCACCTTGTTCAAAACAGAGTTAGGCAAAGTCATAGATTATTTTACTTTTACTGGTGGTTCTAAATACAACCTCTGAAATGCAGTCTTCCAGACTGGAATTATTAAATACCATGGGAGGGTCACTCTATATTGCTAACCATTATTGTTCTAAGTGAAGACAGTATATTGGTTTAACAACTCATATGTTGGAGGCTGCTTTCCTTCAGACTATCTTGTAATTTGATGATTAGTGTACTGTGAAGGGAAACACTAACAGCAAACTCCTCACAATGAGTCAGAAAACTTTTCCAAGATTTCTACTTCTGGGTAAGTGATCTAAACATTAGTAATACTTACATGTACATGTATGTGTGCATATGTATAGTGGGAAACAGCACTGCCTACAGTTGCATTTTTAAATTTTCCCTTTTTGAAAGAAAGGCAAACAGATTTAGGACCCCGAGCTTCCTACTTAGCAACAATATGTGGAGATTGGAATTATAATACATACTCTAGTGCAAAGTATGCAGACATCCCATGCATATATCTTGAAACTACCCATTTAAAAAAAACTATGAGAAGCTTAAACAGATAACTTCTATGAGCCTTATGAGCTTTTCAGGTGACTGCACCTTTGATTTTGCTTCCTGACTGTGCATTTTTGTATTGTCTTCTACATAATGTTCATTTATCCAACCTAACTACTTTTTTTCTGCCTTTTTTTTTTTTTTCCCTTATCTAATTTCTGCTTTGGCTACTGTCTATTTCTGATTCATGCATAAAGTTTTTTTGGGGTTTTTTTAGTAGCCTTTTGCAGAGAAAGGAGGAGAATTAAAATCACTCCTGTCATGTATGGGGAGTATTTTGTTTCCTTTTTGTATGACAGAATTTCTTCTGGGGTAGTTGCTTCAGTGATATCATGCACATAGACATTAAACATAATTTATATGTTGAATTGCTTCTATCCACTAATTTTATACCAATCATATTGCTCACTTTTTTTTATTGTAACATTGGTGAAACTTCACCTAAATCAGCATCTTATTTTCCAGATAATTATTGATACACAAATCTTGTGTTTGCTGCAAGTGGTTTTGTTTTTGTGATTGTGTTTGCCCATGAAAACAATTAATATTACTATGTCACACAATATGATCATTATTTGAGTTCCGTAGCTGACACACACTAGTCAACAATGCATATGGCTTTATTATTTTTTTTACCCTGACCAAAAACTAGCAAAAGATGCCAACTGAACAGAATTATTTAAAATTTTCTGTCAAAAATTAAATGCTATTTAATGGAAATTGTGCAAAAAAGTTCATCAGTTTCAAGCCTAAAGTAAATGAAGCAGACTTTTTGACTGCACAGTGGCTCAAAAACAATGAGCCGGATTACCTCACTAAAGAAATCTAAAAGCAGCCAGATTCAAAGTTCCCTATCTGGAAACTAAGAATGCAAGTTATACTGCAACAGTTGTTTAAATCCTAGAATCACAAAATCGATTGGTTTGGAAGGGACCTTAAAAAGCATGACTTCCTGAGCATAACCTGAACATCAAGTAGAAGGAGGGAAAGTTTTACCTCTGATGCAACTTAGCAGACCAGACTATTTCTGTGTTTAGTTTTGTGGTCCACATTTGAAGGATATGGAAAATACCAGTGATAGGTCAATAAGGCACAGAGACCAGTATGATGAACAGAAAAGAAACATTTCATAACAGGGTTTATGAAGTCAATGTAGCAAGTTAGGAGGCAAAATAGTATTCTAGACTCCTGCCTGAAAATATAGAAAGTTTTGAATATTTACTATGCATAGTGTTAGCCAAATTAGAGTGGCGCTACCTTGTCCAAAGTTACTGAAGTGTTCTGGCATTAAATATGCCCAATTCTTTTGATACAGACAGACATCAGACAGATATTTCACAGACATCAATATTTCACAAAGGTTTGAGACTTTATCAAAATTTGCGTGTTTAGGACTCTGAGCAGTGAGCAGTTTTTCTATAATGTCCTGTAATCATAGACAAATGCAAAATAAAAGGATCATTTTCAAAGGTGCTCTGCCTACTATTTACTTCAATAACACAACAACTAAAGCAAGCAACCTTCCCTCTTCCCTCAGTATTGACCTAGAGCTGTCACTTGTCACTATCCATGTACTAAACAAGATATTTTTGATGTAAACCCCCCTCTCAGTGTTCAGAAAATTGATAAAAAAATGTATAATGCTTTGTGGTAGACTTTGTCACACTAAAGTATTACTCTTAGAAATTAAAGCTGAAGGCATGCCTCACAACCCTGGGCTCGATTAAACACCAGAGCATCTTCAACATCAGTAACAACACTGGAACTACAGATGCTGAGAGAAAGAATTCAGTTACATTTTAACTCTGTTTTGAACATCAATTCACACATCCTTTTTGCAAATGTACACCTATCAGATGCACATTTTTACATCTTAGACATGCAGACGTAACCCAAATGTACCGCCTGGCCTTCTAATCATGTATATTTCACAAGCTTCTGATGAAATGCTCTGTACAACCAGCAGATTCAGAGCTCTGTGAGTTTACTAACTAATAAAGAACAAATGTGAATACACCTTATGAATGTAACCTTTATGTCTTGCATCTTTCAGAATCAAAACTTAGCACTCCAAAAGAAGTGTTGCAATCATCATAAGTGTGCCATACAACCAACTTTGCAATTAGATGCTGCCTCAAGAGAAATTTGGATCCAAAGAACAGCAATTAATGAAATTAATTTGGCAGAGTCATAACCAAAGAGTAGTTCAAGAGACTTGCCTTTTACTAATGGGGCAGCACTGATGCAAGTGAAGTTTTCTGAAAAATTCTCTGATAGTATTTTAAGACCACACCTACTCACAGAAATAGCATTTATTGGCATTATGTAAGCTAAATTACATAAGCACATTGATACTGATCAGCCTTCTTGATTTTCCATGAGAGTTGAGCTCAAAATACCTTTGAAAATCTCCCGCTGTGGCTGGAAACTTTATGTCCACTGCACCACTTAAGTAATGCAAAACAGGCGTGTAGCTGCACTATCTTAGGCTGTGATCCTGTCAGATTTCATAAGGTGAGCAATACCAGGCACTGAAGAGGAGACCTCTTCAAAGCAGGACCAGGCAGTACAGGAGGTGGTGCTGGCGACTCAGTAATTGACATGCTCCCCTCTGAGTCAGAGCTGAGCTGAAGGTTCCATGTCCCAGCATGGTGCTAGGGGTGGTGTCCAGAATCCTGTCTTTCAGATTCAGGGTGAATCAACATCTGTGGCTAGACCTCCTCCTTAAAGGTACAGTTTTAAAAAAATCCAGGGCTGTCAGGAGAGGAAAGGAACTAGTTTTTAACAAGAACAAAGGAAGACACGTGCTTTTCCAGATTAAGGAACTGATTTCACAGTTGGGTCTTCATGTACATCTGATGGGACTCTTGCAAGTCTGAAAGCACGGGGATTTTGCACAAAATGTAAAATGTGGGTTTCCTTAAGTAAAATAATCTGTCGGTACCAGTAGCCTCTCTCTAGTAGAATCACCTTATTTCCATTCAAGCTGTATTTAGAGGGTTTTTTTACAAAAATAGTGCAGTTTATGCTGTCAGTTGGGTCCCATGTATTCACAATACTTATATTACTTCTCTAGTACATTTGCCCCTTCTTGGGCCAACGCTTTTTTTCTTTTTTTGTTGAGAATATAATCTGGCTTGTTAGGAACAAATTGTTTTTAAAATGTTGTCCCAGGTTGGACTTGGCTCCCAGCCAAGCACCTGGACAACAGAGAAAAAACCTTCCCCCCTCCCTCTCCCTCTCTTTGGACAGACCGAAAAGACTACACAAAATCAAAAGAACTCAAACCAAACCAAGTTCCAAGTAACACACATTTATATATATATATATATTTAGAATTATATACAAGATATCACCCACAGGGAAGACCCCAGAAGGGAAAAAGAAAGGGAAAGAAAAAGAGAAAAAAGGGGAAAAGGGACAAAAAACAAATACTTTCTCGAGATAGCAGAGAACCGCACCAAGAACCGCCGGCACTATCTGCTTCTCGAGGCCAGCCAGCCACACTGGGCCTCACTCCTTCACCCGGGAAGAGGGATAGCAAAGAACCTTCACTTTCAGTCTGCTGGAAGAAAGAGAGCGAGAGCTTCCTCTCCCTTCTTGTTTATACCCTTGTTTACATAAAAATCGTATGGAATACTGGGAACACGGCCTTGGTTCCTTGGTTACAACCTGGTTACCAAGGAAGGCCTAGACTCAAAATCACTGCAAAAGTACACTCTGAAAAAGCTTGTGAGCCAGGTAATTTTCATCACAACAGCTTCACAGAGTCAAATTCCAGTGGCTCTGGCAGAACTGATGTTGCAGACAAGAGCTTGGAAGCATACCAAACCCCAGTGGCATGCATAAAAAATCATTGTTATGAAGTGTTCATCGCTTAGATGACATCAACCCTTTTCTACTAACCAAAATAAGAAACTGGTCCTCATTTGTTCCTCATGTTCAGTCAGGTGAACATTTACGGTGAACAATGCCACAGATGGCAGCCTGGATGTGAAAACAATACATTTTCATCTCTTTTACAAAATCCGTCAAGCCCTCCAGAACCCCAAAGACTAGCTGACAAGCAGTCAGCAAATACAAAACCTTGCAGACATGTAGTTAGAAAGAGAAGAGATTAGTCAAGAAAGGTCCCGTATTCTTAGATACAGTGTATGTGCCACCTTTCAAATCTGAGGTCACTTTTAATGTGGTTGAAACAATTGGTCATTAGGAATTCACTAACATAGTCAAATATAGCCATATCTATTAACGGACAAAGCATTTGTCTATTGAAAGCGTATGTAAATATTACAAATGTTTTCCTAAGTGATCTACTGATTTTTAGCGAAAGGTAGCTAGCCCTTCAAAGCAATGTGGAGTTTGACTTTCAGAACATTTGTGATAAAGTCTTTCCTTTTCAGTTTCCTGAAAAGTGTGCTTTTCCTGAGCCACAAACAAGCAGCATGAAGAAAATAGTGGGGATAGATGCACTAAAATTTGCTCTGGAATTGTCAGCCTTTTTTTTTTTCTCAGTGTCCTTTCTTTGCAGATGGGTCTAAACTGTGTGTTGAGCAGAAAATTATTCCTACCTAGAGAGCTAGTCCTATCAGCCTTCTAAATTATTTCTTATAATAGTTTATTTTCTTTCCTCTATCCTCAAAAAAGCCTAGCAAGTCATGCACTTTCATCACATGGTGATTACAATTGGTGTATAAGATTGGAAATGCAGTATGAGTAACAGATCATGTTCTGTGTTAAACAAATCTTCTATTGAAAACTAGAAGAAAAGTGTTATCCCAAATCACAAAGATAATCAAAATCTTAAGAGATTAATTGATGGCACTTTAGACCTTCCCTGCAGTTAGCTAATTCACTCCTGGTTCTTAGCTTGTGTAAGGCGCAGAATCTTTTATTCAACAATTTTTAGTCTGACACAGTGATGTTTCTGGTTTCCGTGGACTTGCATTTTATTGAAAACACAAGGAAACAAATGCTGCCTGAATGATAAAAGGATGGAAACAATGCCAATGAAGTATTCAATCTGAAAGCACGTTTTATAAATTTCCCTTCTGAATATCAAGATTGGGAACAGAGATGAATGTTTTATCTTTTGAATTGCTCATTAAGCACTGCTGCTTCTAGACTACATAGGCTTGTGTCAGTGTTTGGGGCATTTATGGGGTTTTGCTCTTCTTACAGTAGTATTTTTACAGTCATTCCTTTGTCCTGTAACAGATTTCCTGTAACTCTGTAACAGTTAATGGGAGGTTGGATTTGTTTGGGTTTTTTGATTAAAAAAAAAAAGAATTCTATTCACACCACATAAATCCACTAATCTGCACAACTCAGGGCTTAAGTCTCACTTATATTAAAAAAAAAATACAGTCTTTACAAATTCAGGTGCACAGATATTTCCAGAGAAAGCTAAGCATAACCTAATGTGAGTGAAAGAAAGATTAGGCCTTCCATTTTCAATTAAAAACAATTAATTTTTAAGTTTCGTAGGAAAGGTGCTACTTGACTATGATTTTTATCTATCTGATCATTTTACTAATATAGTAGAAGAGCAAAAATAGAAATTTATTTCCAATAAAAACTTTCCATTCAACAAATATTTTATATCACTGGTTGACTACTGAGCATGCCTGCCTTTTGTTAACATCATTGACAAAGGAATAGACACACGTCTGGGGTACCCAACTGTGTATTATCTACACTACAAATCACCCGTCTTCACTCGTTAACTCCTGCACTGAGACACGCAAGGGAGCTCAGGTGTTCATATCACCAAGGCATGAATTCTTAAAACTGTTTTTTCTTAAACTGACTGGTGAACTATCATGGGTGAATGGAAAAGCAAAAATAAGAACTGGTGCATTTGAAACAAAAGTTGACACATAAAAACAGAGATTGAAAGCCTAGCCACAGTCCTGTTGTTCTGTATCTGGAGTCACAGGAAAGGCAGAATGTGAGCTGACATCTTCATTCCATTTATGCTTAAGGGCAGAGGACAACCCCTTCTCTATTTTGATCCCATCATCTCGGGGAAGCTCTGCAGGACTTGGGATGTATCTCTATCTATAAATGTATTTATGTTTTCATTTTTTAACTATGGCGTGTTGAAAATCCATCCTGTAATTCCAATAAAGGTACTGACACCACTGTTCCCTCTTAAGAGTTCAAGAACAGTTGACCAAAACACTATAAATTTTCTGTTTCACTGATAACGATGATGTGTATCTTTTCTGTCTAGTGTACACAGTAGGCAAATAAAATAAGGCTCATGGTCATCTTACAAGCGTTGATTTTATGTGTGACTTATTCAAACTAAAAGATTATGTTTTATTGAATTACTCAAATGACTTGTTAGGTAATTGTCATTCTCACAAAATCCATATCCTATCATTTCTCAAATAACTGGTCAATAATAATAATAGAACTCCTATCACTCCCCATAGTAGTCAGTCAATTACTGAATTAGATACAGCTGAACAACATACACCATAACTGCATTTGGTACTATCCTATTTGTCACTTTATAATCTTTGCAATATTTGGAAGTTTTCCTATCAAAATCAATGACAAAAGTATCAAGTCCAGTATATTTTAAAAATAACATAGTTAATCTGCTGACAAATAGTAGATGTCATCTCACATTGTATAACTAATTACTTGCAGATCACACATTTGAGGATGTCTTGTATACTACACATTGGTGTAATGCAATTCTGCTGCTGTGTGAAACTCAAGTAACTTTTCACAGGGCTGCAATGGAAACTGAGAAGAAGCTTATGGCACTGCACAAGCAAACAGATTTTGTTTGGGAACTGCTTTTCTTGTGCGGTGCAGCTCTTAGAAACACAGTTAAAGGCTCTTTTTCTCCGTAAAGGCCATACAAGGAAACTCACACCACTTTGTGGAATATCATATTAGTTTAAATCATTCTTCATCTGAGCATATAGGTTTTACTGGATGTCATCTACAAGGAAATACTAAACCACCAAAAAATATTTTTAAGCTTAAACATGCATGTGGTTCTGTTGAAGCCTTGCAGATCACTCACATGCTTAAACTTCAGTAACTGCCTAACACTTTCATTTGTGGGAAGCCACAAGAATCCATTTCTTTTATTATTTCTGATAGTCTTCCACATAGATACAGAAGAAAACAAAACAAACAAAATATAACAAGAGTGACAAAAGAGAAAACCAAACAACAAGCAAACAAAAAACAGGAAGTCATCATCATCATATAACCACAAAAATCTGGGAAAAAAATTGAAGAGCAGTTTGGTTGTTTGAGGTTTTTTTATTCACACTTTGATACTGACTTGTTTCTGCCTTTCTACCTTTAAGATTTCAGCTAAGGTTTCTGTTTCTTTGTTTGCTTATTTTCAAAAAATTCTTTAAACTGTTTATCCATGAGCTCACATTTTCACACAAACACACATAGGGATCCCTGTCTGGAAGTTACAAATCCCCTGTGTTTTATATGGATTGGAATCTCGTACTATAACTTTACCCAGGACAAAGAGACAGTGGTTACTTGACATACAGTTCTTCAATACTTTCTCTGTGCTTTTCAATATGTACCTATAGGCCTTATTTATTGGACAGTATTCAAATCCTCCTTGTGGACCCAATCACTCATTTTCACAGGGGCTCTTCAGTCAGGGTCTCAGTACTCCAGAATCTGAATACTTTCCAAACCTTAATTAATGTATTGTCACAGAGTCCTGTGAGAAAAGAGGATTATAACATCCAACTAACAAAAAGGAAAAAAGAAAACGTAAGTAAAAGCATCTATTACATCAAATGCATATTCTAGTATACCTACATCTGTTTTTCTCACAGTACTGAAGCTTAGATAGCACTATATATTTTTAAGGCAGAAGCTTCTCAAATTTAGGTATAGCCGGGAGTACAAGACTGAATGTTTTCAAAACAAATATGAAGTGTTCTAGAAAATGAAAATTAATACGTGAGAATTCTGGTTTAATTGGCTCACTTGCCATTGCAAAAATTCAAGGATAGTTAGAGTTCATTTTTTCACAGCAACCCATTCATTTTCTTCGACTGTGAAGATTTGCTTTCCATTCCACTGGATTTCTCCTTCAGACATGGCAAATCTACCCACTTCTGTAGTAAATCAGGCAGACATTATACAGACAACAGCTCCTCTCTTACTAAGCTGCAGACAATCTTTATCCAGTGAGGCAAGAGCAAATTATTAATTAAGTCAATTGATGATAAGACAAAGTTTTTGATATATGTATATATACACTGTGATGGGATAGATTTTCATTTCAAATCCATCAAAAGGTGTCTCATAAGCTTTAAAGATTGATTTCCAAGATACTGAATGCTAATCAGTTGTCCTGCCACAAGTTTTCACCAGAGAAATGCAAGTAAATGCCATTATCAAGCACTTAGGCAATACAGGTCAAGTGTAGAGGTTGTAACTTATTACAATCTAATTTCTTGATTTCACTTCTGTTTGACCTTGCACAGATGTCAGTGTCTACACAGATAGCAAGGCAGGAGGGGCAAGGAAGGAGACAGCTGAGTTGTGTCTGTTAATTGCCTGCATATATTAGTAACAGAAATTACTGTCAGTAAATATGCAAGAGTTCTATGAACTAATTTGCCTAGATGGCTTTTGTGTGCTCTTTTGCTGCACAGGAACATTTTCTCTTTGTTTGGGAGCTGTGCAGAGGATGAAAGGATTGCTCTCTCACCAAAGGAGAATAGACTTATTCATGTAGGAAAGGAACAATTTGATAACCCAAGACAAAATTCAGTCCAACTGCAAATCTCGTGGCTCCAGCTGTATTATATTAGATGCACTGTTACAAACTACATCAATATCAAAATTCTTATTTTAGCAAAATGAAATCTATTCTAATCTTATATACCTGGAAAATGGCCACCAAAGAAAATATTTCTACATATGCCAGTTAACTGTCATCACTCAGACAGCCACTGGCACCAGAACTCCAAAAACCTGAGTTTTTCGTTTAATATCTTGGCCTTTTTTTTTTCTTCCATTTGTTTCTAATGTTGTCAAATATTTTTGTGTATAAGCTATCACTGAAACAGAGAAAAAATGGGGAAATTAGTAGAATATTTTATTTCTTACTTTCATAATGGCAATCTTACCACAAATCCTGATATTTTTCTCAGGCTGAATCAGAAAATAAAAAGCAAATTTTTATGGCTATTACCTGAATAAATTCCAAACTTCATTCATTTGAATCATGAAAATTATTTGCATATTAAAACAAAGGCAAATTATGTTGTTTTTCTCTGAAGTATTGTATCACTGTTTCATAAATAACATAATTCTCATTATACTGACAGAGTGGGAAGAATTCGTATATTTATACTCTATGTGGTACAAGTACCAATATTGTAAATGTGTACAGTTCAGTAATCCGTGTCTATTGACCTTGTCATTCTGATTCCACTGAGAAAGTAGGAACGATATTTTCACATCTTTTATTTACTCACAGGCTGAAATTAGTTCTATGGCCTATGGGCTCCCTGAAGCTACTTCTGTGATTCACTGAATTGTTTCTGCTGTGTTATTGCACATTAGAAATGAAATAACTGCCAACAGCAGTTGCTTTCTGACCAATACTACAGGCCAGATATATATATATAAAAAAACATGTTACAAGAGGTGTCTTCAGAACAAAATGATTATTACAATGTTTAACTAGCCATTGTGGATGAGAGCAAACTACACTTGAGCTGTATTTAATTCTGAGCCCAGGAGAAGGTTCTAACTTAGGTTTAAAACTGTTTTTATTAACTCTGTCAACATTATTGTCCCGTATCTTACTGGAACATTAAACCGCTTTAGCCTGAAGCAACTTTGAGCCACACTTGAATAAAAAGGTAGTTTACAGCTGCTCTTTAGAATACATTTTAAAATTAAAGTGATCAAAAACATACCAAACTAGAGCATAACAATTCTGTGGGATCCAAGGTTGTTTCTAAATTCTCAGTGAAGGTGCACATTTAGCCATATCCCAGTCCTGGTGTAGGATGAGCAAGAAACCCAGAAGAGGAGCATAGCTGAACAGACTCCCAGGCAGAATAGCCATGCAATTAGCACTGCATGTACATGTCTCTGCACATAACTGCAGAAAAGCATCCTAAATAAAATCTCTCAATAGTGGTAAGTCAGAAAAATACTTAAATGTTTGCTTAAAGACAAGTAAGTCTGCATAAAAAGGCTTTTCTAGATCAAGAACTCCATTGGTATCTACTAAAATTTCTCAAATAAATCTGTATTAGGGAAGTGTGTTTTGACTTCTTCATTGTCATCAACTTGTCAATGTCACAGCACCGTCCATTTCCATGAAAGTACAGTGCATTTTTTTTTAACCAGCTTACAGTAGATATTAATTTAAGCTTTGTATTCTGCCTGTTTTAAGCATGCCTGTAGTAATAATAATAAAAGTTATTTGGTTAAAGTAATGTTTAGCACTCTGGAGCTTCTTATATCTTAGGTGCACACACAGATAGATAAAATACGACAAGATGCATCCATTATTTTTAATGGTAATCACTTGCAGTGATTGCAGGCCATTCTGAACACTTTGAAATGAAATGCTAGTAAAATACTTTAGGTCATTTCATATTGAGAAAGATAATACAGCTTTCTGAATCAGTGTGGCCATTTTCCAATGTCAATAAAATTCTCATTTCTGGAACTCATAACCCTGAGCCACACAGCCCCTCAAGTCCCAGATTATTTTGTGGCAAATTTGACATACTGGGCTTTATAGGCCTAACACAAATTGAAACAGAAGAAATAACAATGCACTGTGATCATTTTTAGAAACACTTAACACAGTCACAGCTGTTTAGGTCTTGTCCTGCTTGCAAAAAACTTTATTTTTCAGTTTAATGCAACAATCGTGGAAAATATCAATAGACAGTAATATTAGTAAAGGTATTATATTAACATATAATACATTTATGTCACATTTGCTTCTCAGATATAGTAAATCCACCAACACCAGCAAAATGAAATAAATATTATGATATGATCAGTTTACAGATCTTAAAAGTTTAAAACAGCAAACCCTGGAAGAAAAGTGTTACCATTAAAAATCTACTGATCATTGAAAGTTAGTTATACCACTCTATAAACACAATAATCATGTTTGTGAGATGCTACCACATGATTAGATATCAAAACCAGAAGTTTTAGAATAACTACAAAAGGCAGGATTTTTTCCCCAAAGTTTAAAATTAATTTCTCTACCATAGTGACTGTAACTGTACATGAAAGAAGGGGAAAATGTATGCTTCCAACACATAATAAATATTCAGTATTCTAATGAAATAGTACTTGGGGCATTTTTGGCAAAATTACAGGCACATTCTATACTACTGAATCAAAGCTTTTATCATATGATATATTAAAAGTGTGAATTAACAAATGCCTATATTTGGAAAAAAATATATACAAAAGTGTATATATTCCTAAGATTTCAACAGCAATAAACATCTTCTGTATTAAAAAGATGCTTTGTGTAAATGAAAATATCTAAGGTGTCAATCTTCACAAGAATCCATCTGATCTTATTTTTCATTCTTTAAATAAAATACTTATATGCAACAATCATTTTATTTTATGACTGATTATTTATGACTTCCATATATCAAAAAACAACACTCTGGAGAAATGTTTGTTAATGCACTGGCTCAGATCCTCCAGCATACCTGGCCACTGCACAGCTCAGAATTATCTACAGAGCTCCTTCCTTTTGCTCCAGCTCTCTGGCTTTCATCAATGAACATCTGAAAGCCACATAAAATTTGAAGGATCAACTCATTTCCTTCAAGATCTTCTACACAGATCTTAAAAAGCTATGGGCCTTTTCTCCCCTTTGCCAGCTTACTCTGGAAAGGGTTCACACTTTAGCTCCTTTAATTTGATGCCCCAGGAGAGCAAGTCAACTTCATACCTACGTTCACAATCTCCAAAGAAGGCTGGAAAAAAATATGCTCACAGAATTCTTGGTCAGGACAATGCAATAACTTGTGTAGGACAATGCAATAACTTGTGTACTGTTTACAGTGTTATCATAGAACCTGAATATCATACCAAAATGAGTATCAAAGGAAGGCATCATTAGGCCTTGTAATACTATAAATTACATATAAATTAGCCATTTTCCAAAGGGGATTTCTTCATTATTTCATTGACTGATGAAACTATATATAAAAACACCAACTTTCAAAGCAGCTTATGCTATTTCTCTGAGTTATGCTACTAAAATGCAACATGAATAATTGCCTTTGTCCTAGTTCATGGTAATAGCAAGGTTTGCATACTGATTTTCATCATATATCTTGGTATAGTGCCTGAAGCCCCTGGACAAGAGCACAGAGAGCACTGGACAGTTAAATCATCACAGAAATAGTGAAACAGAATGGACATTTCAATACTGAAAAACAGGTTTTTTTCATCTCCAAGAGGTGGGAGAGTGTCCAGATGTTCCAGATTTGGTCTGTGGGAAGTTTCCAATAGTCTTATTGGAAATGTCTCCACAGTTAGTAATGACTGTTGGAGAACGTCCATCTATGGGTGGATGAGGTGGTTGTGATGGTATTGAGAAACAGTTTGAGCATCAGTGGAAGAACACCTCCATCTACATAAATAAGATTTCATTCATGTAATAAATAGGAAATGATGCAGAAAATTTGAAGATATTCATCACTATGGTGGTGGCGAAGTCCCTCTATTTCACATTACCAGAATTTGCATGAATACGACCTGATAGATTACCAACCAAAAAACTTCAAAGTCCTGAATTGTTTAAAATGTTTTTCTCCAGGGCAGAAATTAAATCGGCATAAGAAAATAAGTCACATATAGTATCTGTAGGAGTCCTGGTAAAATAAACAAATAATTTTGGGGGGAGAAATATACAAATAAAAATCAGTTCTGTCTTTGTCAAAACTGGGAAATAACATATTTCAGACACATAATTGCTCAACATAAAACATAGTTTGCTCCTTGAGGTCCTAGTTATACTGGAATACATTGATGTTTGCCATATTACATTAGAACATCTATTTTCTCTCTGTAAAACTTTGTTGATTTGCTTATGTTAGTACTATCTTTCCTATAAATGGCCTACAGGACAAGGAAACAGAGTACAGAGAAGACATAGGTCTCCAAACCATTTAAATAATATTCTTGATTTTACCGCATTGGACTAAAATGGCACCCTAAGATGAAGAATATTCATTTAGCATATAAATACTTGCAAGTATATTTCCTATAAAATTAAATCTAGCTTTTAGTATGATTTTCACAATTATTATAAAATTAGATTGCATCTCTAAATCAACAGTTCTGGCATCATACCTCAGATCTTAATTTTATGCTTTTAAAGAATTGGAGAAAATGCATAAATAACACCGTGTAGTTCCAGCAGGAGGAAAATAAAACTTGAATTTAAATTAAGGGCTGTCAGTACAACTATATATACCAGAAGTACATTTGTAATAAAGTTCACCATCACACAAAAGAATGTGCTCCTCACCTTTTTGTCACGAGAACAAATCAATAAAATGAATAGTAACAAATCACCACAACAACATAATATTCACTTATGTGTTAAAGAAAGTCAAATATGAAGTTGCCAAATGATTAATGCTACTGAAAGCCATCTCAGGGCTGAGAGAATCAATAGTTACAAAAGTAAGCCATTTCTACTGACAGGTTTCAGTTAATTTATCAGACAAAAAAAAAAAAAAAAAGAAGGAAATGAAATGTAAAAAAATGATAGACCTGTGGATAGATATGATATAATGAGAAGAGTTAACTAGGTTTTTTTGCTGTATTATTGTGCCTCACAAACCTACTGGACCTCTTTGAAAAATCGAAGAGCATAGTAGCATAGAAAGGTGGCTGACATAATGTACTTGAATTTTCAAAAAGATTTTAAAAAAGCTCCTCACCAGGGGATCTAATAGACAGTATGGTACTTGGAATAATAGGAAAAATCTGGAATTCCATAAGATTCTTGATCTGTCAGGGGATAAGACAAAAAGAATAAAAGATTTAAAAAAAAATCCATGAAGGGAGCTTTCTAGAAAATACTGACAAGAATTTGAATATCTCTTCTATTCAGAGTTCATATGCAGGATCTGAGGGTACTGATGAAAAGAAGACAAATTTTGCTGACAGTGCTAAATTATTTACAGTTATCAAAACAAAAGCCAGCTGCAAAAAGCTACAGAAGATTATCGTAATAAGGAGTGTTTGGACAAGAAAATATCTGAGAAATATCAACATTCATTAATACAAATCAGCTATTACTATGAAGAGTCTAAATTAGCCATGTTCACTCAAAACAGAGTTTTGTGAGTCTTTAACACATCTACACAAGCTTCAGCTCAATACTCATGAGAAATCATGAAAGTAACTGAACGGTAAACATAGTTGGATAAGGAATACAAAATAAGTCTTGTTGAATATTGAATGCAATTCTACTTTCCCACATCTGAAAAGGGACTCTGGAGAACTAAAGAAGGTACAGAAAAGTGTTCCTAGGAGGATAAAAAGTTGTTTTTTAAAGTGGAGAGATGAAAAAGTCTAGGTGGAAAAGAAATGCCCATGAGATTAGTATGATGAATACTTATAAAATATTGACTTGAATAGAGAAAGTATACAGAGAACTGTTCCTTCATTCCCACCATTAAGGAATTTAGGAAACTTAATTATCAAGTGGCAGGCTTAAAGCAAACAAAAGGAAACACTTTTCACAAAGCACATAATTAAACTGTAGAACTCACAGTTACAGGATGTTGGAGATGTCAAAAGCTTAGGTGGGTTAAGAAGCAATTAGAAAAAATTTATGGAAGAGATAATTCTTCCAAGGCTATTATATAACACACACAAACACACACACACAATTTTCCCACTCACAGTCTTTGAGTTCTGGTTTGACAGAAGTCAGAAGCCATAGCAAGAAAATTTTACTCTCTGCTTGGCCTATTCTGTTATTCTGTCCCAAAGCTTTATCTATGGGCCATTGCCAGAATACCGGTCTACTTAAATCTTTGTGTGTGTTCCTATATTTTTGCTCATCACTTTGTTTCACAAAGGGTTTGCCTTTGACCTTTGACATAACTACTTGATAAGAAGTAAACTTACTAAAATAAGAGCAAGGATTACTCTGCAAATATATTTTTGCTAGAGAATCTTGGGGAAGCCATCTTTTACTCAAACTAAGTATCTATCGCAACTTGCAAGGAACACCATTATCATTTGTGGCAGTCTCAAGACATCTTTGTCTAACAATCCATATCAAATACGGGTCATTGTCCATGCACTCTGTAATCTGCATTTTTCTGTAATCTGTTTCTAGGTGCATCTCCAGGCACTGACTCCTTGTTTTACAACAGAGTAGTTTTGATCAGTCCAGGAACTTCAGCTGTAAGCTTGAGTTTAAATAAATAAAGCTGCTCTGAGAGATCTGCCCTCAACTCCTGAAGAACTTTCATGAATTCTGTATTCATATGCTTTCTGAGCTGACAGTTGAAAATAATCAGGACCTTATTAGGTATTTTTCTCTTGAGCACAATGAATTATCATTTTGGCATTAAAAAATAAAGCTATAAAGCACTATGTCTGGCCTTTAAAAAAGCAGTTAATGTTGCCTGGTATTGTCAGGCTTCCACAGATTTCCCAAGGGAGGTTGCAGTTAATGAAATTCACAGTAATTTGCATACATTTCACAAAAACCACTTTTGGTTTGAATTTCTAAACATTTTACCAGTACCTGTTTAGCAGCAAAAATTATGAAAGGGTATGATTTCTAAGGTTTTTCTCAGATGCTAGATCAAAGTTATCTCATATCAGGGTAGCGTTACATAGCGTGGGTCAATATTCAGTTGATGCAGGAATAATCCACATTTTGGAACTACACCACTGGCACCTAGAGACAATGTAACTCAGTCATTAGCCTGACAATGCATGTTAGAATTCATCCTTTTATATTCTGTCACCCAATTAATACAGGTATTGATACCCAGATGCTTTGAGGCTATTTCTTCCCAGAAGGATGTTACAACATGCCTTGTTTGAGTAACGCCCAGAGCCCTTAAATCAACACCAGCCTGACAATATGAGACATCTGAAGGAAGCTGCTATCCCACGCAGCACTGAGGCACTGACTAAAAATAAAATTCACATTGCTTACCTTGTTTGTCCTCAAGTGAATGATTTGAGGAAATCCAGTCTATATTATTGCACAGAGACTCTGCTGACTTTGCTCAGTTAGCAGCATACACAGAGAGCACATTGCAGCTCTGCTCTTTTGCCTATGCTGATCTGAAAACTACTCTTGATGCTCTTTTAAGTTGTTATAAGTTGCTAAGATTTTCTGCAATACAGTGGTATAAATTTTTTTACACTCTTGAACTCTGTTTTCTTCATAGAATTTTTTTCTATCCATTCTCAAAATCAAACATTTTCTGCATCAAAACTTGCTTTTCTGGACTTTGAGCACTGTGGACCAGAGAAACGTGTGGGTGTTCCCCTGATTTCAAGACTCTGCTACTAAATGGAAGGAGTACGAACAAATAATCCAGAGCCCATACCCCTTTAAATCAGCTGGAAGAAAATTCATAGAATCATAGATGGTGATCATTAGAAGGAATCTTAACAATCATCTGTGGGGTTGGTTACAGGTGCTGCAAAGCATCCTGGGAGTTGTAGTTCTAAGTACTCTGTCATATGCATATTGAAATGCTTGTATAAGACTGGCTGATGATGTCACGTGTTGTGACATGTCAGCATTTGAAACCAATATATGAGCTTTGCCTCTTTCAATAAACCATGCTTTCGTTACACACCATATTGGTGTCCTCATGGTCCTTTGGGACCCCTTAT
>JAYRBT010000139.1:57621382-57685855 GCA_036023395.1 Myiotriccus ornatus
AACCATGCTTTCGTTACACACCATATTGGTGTCCTCATGGTCCTTTGGGACCCCTTATTTATTAATGCACTCCTTTCGCACCACGTTGGTGCTTGCTGAGTCCTAGGGACTCATTACTTATTATATTAATATAACTGCTACAATCATCTAATTCTAACCCCCCTGCCAGGGGCAGAGAACCTTCCACTAGACCACTTGAGAGATTGGGATGGCCCATCCTCTGAAGTGTTCAAGGCCAGGCTAGGTGGAGTTTTGAGCAGTCTTGCCTAGTGGAAGGTGTCCCTCCCCACAGCAGAGGATTTAGAACTAGGTGATCTTTAAGGTTCCTTCCAACTCTAACCATTCTGTGTTTTTCATGACTATATGAACCTGCATTATGATTACAACATTAGGCAACAATTTAGGAAGTCTTACTGAACACTGAATATCCTTGTAGAAACAGTTTCATGGTTTCAGACACTACCTTACCTAATTTGCACCTTCCTCCACAATCCTTTCAGATACATAAATGAAACTTATGTATTATGAAGTAGAGAAAAGAACTCTGTAATTTTAAATACCAAGAACTTTTTGCTATCAGCTCTGCTTCCTATATATTGCTATGTCTCCTCAGAAAAAGCCTAGATCTAAAGTGAGCAGAAAGAATGTTGTCTGTAATTTTGAATATTTTGTTATCATGGACAATTTGGGATTTTTTGGTTTATTAGCTTCTTGTTTTCCTTCTTTTTCTGCTTTTGTATGCTGTGCAATTTTTAGGCTGAAAACTGCACTGAAGCCATGCAGAACCTCAACTATACAAAACTGGATTAAGTTCGAGATATCCAGCAAGATTAAGATAGCCAGGCTAGCAAGGAGATGAAAAGTTCATGAGTGGTGCACAAAAACACAGGCATAAAATAGCAGTGTTCTTAGCAGAGTGCTTACACAGAGCTCGTTTGTAGGCTGGAGGCAGATGTTCATCTAGCAAAGAACAGTGACAATTGAAGCTATGAGCAACCCTACGAATTCCCTCCTGTCTGTTCCCAAGAGCCTGCCACTTCTGCAGCTTCTTGGCATAACAGATCATATGAGAACCCCATAAGGAGTCTCAGTAGTATTTATCAGCTGACGAAAGCAGTCTGAAAAGGGAACTGACTTTGCCTGAAGTGGATAAGGCAAAGCTCTCAGACTGCTTTGTCCGGCAGAGCTGTGGGAATGGCAACTTCCAGCTGGCAGATTATAGTTTAGAGAGCTGAGCACAGTAACATCCTCATTCAACACTGCTACGTCTAGAAGAGATCTCATGACCCTGTGTAGATTAGACAGTCAAAATCATATAGAGACTTACTTTTTTTTTCAGGAAGATGTCTCAGTGAAGGGGGGGAGGAGGAGGGAGGTGTTTGGATGTATGCCTTTTTGTCCTTTCATGATATGTAAGGAAAGCTTGAAGATTTTTTTAATTTTCTCTTTTCATTTAAAATGAGAAAATTCAGTCTTTGCCTGTAGACTAGAAGGAATAGTAAAACAATCATTTCACAGAATTCAGAAATGCGTCCAGAGAACAGAAAGAATTATTCATGCAAAATCTTATATTTTAATACTTTGATAATTGTACCAATATTAGGTGGGATTTTCCACATTTTCAATAAATGTATGTAAGATTGCAAAAAGTAATAAAAAAAGATATGCCTGTTTTCATGAATTCTCTTTAAATCACACAGACTTCATCCTTTATGTTTATCTCAGATCTCTTTCATTATCCAGTCTCTACAATAAATACCAAAACATTCCAAGGAATTTGCTTAACATCATTTGGCCAGAGCCTGTTATCACGTTATAAAATTAAAGTATCTCAGTAAAATGCAGTTTCTTTTACAGTAGTACTAGTCATATTAGTCCTAAAGTTATTTTACCCTTAACCTTCAAGCCACCATGCTCTAGGATATAAACCAATCATCACTGACAGAGATTAACAAGAAATTTCCTCTACGGGCAGAGTATTTCATAAGTGCTCACTGCAGGGTTTCTTGCACTTTCCTCTAAAGCATCTGGTAAGGGCCATTGTCAGATGGAATAATAGCGTAAGCAAGCTGTTCTGCTGATCTGGAATGGCTTCCCTTACATGCTAAAGATTTCATCCCTGATCTGCCTGTATATTTTCCCTGCGTTTGGAAAGAGATGATGCAGATAACTCCATAATTATGACCATTTAACTAGCAAAATCTTTTTCTTATCCTTGCATATTTTGGTAGAAATGCAGCAAGAGCCATTGCAGGGAATCATAATTCATGTTAACTGTCATGTGCAAACTCCAGATATTCCTCTGAACCAGCTCTTGGAAATAGTGTTTTAAAATAATGAAATTTAATTTAAGATTCATCTTCCAAGTGTTCCTGGAATTTTTACTGTTCCCAGAAAGAAGACATTATGTAAATATTTCTTCCCTTGAGAGAACAGAAGCAAATAAACAAGATTAACAACAAGAATGACCTGCATACAGGCTCATAAACTTTTGATTTCCACATGTTGAGTTAAATAAAGTACAACTTTCTTTAGCAGATACCTGAATAGACTAGTTTCCCTAGGAATGAACTAGTGCCTTGAGGAACACCTGACATCAGCATGCAGAAAAAGAGAGATGCTAATTTAAAATCTCAAGAAAGATAATAAAGCACAGTGAGGAAAACTACAGTTCAAAGGTAGCCTATACACATACATGGACATATACATAGATATACATTAATATCTATGACTGTTTCTGAATGTAGTTTCATATTTCTATGACTGAAACAGGCCTATGTCACAGATCACATCTGATAATTAGGCAAAACTGTTTTCTTACCTTTTGCAGCTCAGTTTCTAGTTTACTGAGGATTCTTAACATATATCAGTTACTGAAATACCTGCACTAAAATATTCCAGCAACACAGTTTTTAAAAACCATGAAAAATTATGAAGATGAATTCATCAGTCACAGTTCAATGAGTTTGTTGTTCTGATTGCGTGAGGACATTGAGGGGTTTTTTCAGAAACTTGTCTGGGAAAACTAAGTTATTTTGCATTCATAGTACTACAAAAAAACAGTATCTTACATTCTGCTGTGGTAAACACTGGCATCTATACAGGAACTAACACTGCCACTGACAAACAACAGAAATTAATGATGATTTTTCAATGTGGGTACAAAGATTACTCAGCGGTGGCTACAAGAGAACTCAGCTGTGTTTTGTGCTCTTTGGCACTGATTTGCTACCTAAGTGCTAAGGCACAACCTGTTTTCATAGGAAGAAATAAAGGAAAATATAACACTTGTTTACGGAGATTCTGAGTGCAGTATGACGGTCTTAGTTCAAAACATGAACCAAGATCAAGGGTTGTGATCTTGTATACATGGCTGAGTTCCAGCTATTGCTTGGAACCATGAAGGTGATGTTGACACATAACTTGTTACTAAATCTCTTTTTGTACCTTCCCAAATGCATCAAGATTTGCATATATGAAGCATAAAATAAAATTACCAGGAAAGCACGAAACCTAAAGCAGATACCACCTCTTCCCTAACGTGCAACCATCGTATTAAAAATATTAACTCAGTGGAGTTATTCTATAGTGCATGAAAGGACATTATATTAATTTTATTCATTACATTGAGTTTGAATAATTTGCACTAGGGAATTTGTCTCTATAAAAGCATTGGTGTATATATATATAAAAGATTTATCCTGATCAGCCTGGCATGTGACTCTCTCACTGTAATTTATTAAAATGCATTGGAATATCGCAATAATCGTGCACTCCAGATGCATTAAAACAATAAATCAAGATATCAGTCATTAAATATCTCAGATCAGAGATGTTCTTTACATGGTACAGATTATATCAGAGACAGTCATGCACTACTCAAAGAACTTAATATTTTTCTTTATATTATTACAGTTAGGACCATATGGCGATATCAATGTTCACAATATTAAAAAAAAAAAAAAAGGACAACAATATTATAATTTCATAAGTTAAAATTTAGTCTAAATTCTTAAAATTCACCATTGTAGAATTCTCCACAAAATGGATTTTAAAAGTCATTTTCTCTGTATTGTTTACTGTGTAATTGAGCAGGTTCCTCCTTTCAAGATGAATATACTCCTTGTATCCACATGAAAAAAGATTTTATTTCCTACCTATAATCAGTGCATTAGCACCTGTTTTTGATGTCAAATATAAGGCAGAAAAATTTATGTTTGTTCTAAAAATGTACTTGGAAAAAGTTTCAAAAACCCTCAGCTTTGGCCTAAATTCATTGGATGCCAATGCCAAGTGTTTCCCCCCATATTCTCCAGGCCCAGAAAAAAATGTTTTAAATTAAAACTGAGATTTCTGGATATTTGCATAAAACATAGATGTGATTCACAAAGAAAGACACAATATTATGATTCTCATCCCAAAACATATAGAATTTTCACTTTTGCTTTCCTGTCTAGAGATGTCAGCCAGTGACAAGCCTTCTTAAAGATCCCCCCTTGTTAAACTACGCTTTAAAAGAGATGCTTTGAAAAATGTCAAACAAAAGTATCTTGCATTCTCCACTGTACAGAAGATCAGGACCAGCTGCATGTGAAAATGAGAGTTCTTAAATGCTAGTCAAACTGTCTGCAGCACAGCATCCATGGGAAATATTTTGATTAATATTTTGTGTGAATTTCAGAAAATTTATGTCTTCTCCATATTTCTCAGTCTACTAAAACATGGACTGATACTACTTATTTTAAAGAACTGTATTTACTTTTTAAAACATCATGTCTAGGAGGATAATACATGTTCTAGAAAAATTGCAGTATTACCTCTAATGGAGAATATCATGGCTAAAAATCATATAGAGACAGATGATATGCAAAAGCCGCCTTCTCGTAAGTTCCCCTATTTTGCAAAGTTGAAGGGAAATTTGGAACAGGATTGCCTACGGAAATAAATAAAGTTCAAGGTAAGCTTTGTCAATTCTATGTGCAGCTCTATTAAAAAATGTCAGGTTTGAATGGGAATTCTGCCATCTTGTGGTCACGGGTTTCTCTACAATACTCCGTTCGGCAAGTTACGGTTGGATATAAATACACATAACTTTTGCAAAGACTCATTAAAAACAAGTTTATGCTTTAGCAACTGCAGTATTATTCTATAAATTTTAAATTTTACCTAGTCATAATAATGCCATTCAGCTCAGTGAAATTTTGCACAGCATGTTAACTATAATTTTGTCCTTCTTGCCTGTTTATTCTACACATTTAGAGGACTTATGTAGCTTTTATTTATTTAATGTTCATTATCTGAAAGTCTTTCATCGCACTTTTCTGTGTATTCTATCTTGGTTTTGTGGATATTTATATATAATTTGCTACCATGCAAGATGCAAGCTTCCAAGTCAGCTTCTCTGTGAAAAGGCGGCTCTGTTTTGAGATGCAATAAGTGATGGTGATCATGGCCTACGAGTTTAAATTGCTGTAAGATTTGTAAATCATCATTCCCTATTTTGATATAGCACAATATGTTTCTGTAGTGCTCCAAGGGAGCATACACTCATAAATCGGATCTACATGGGATGATGAACAGAAACACCTGGTGCCTTTCCTGGTGTTCACCATGGTAGTCTTGTGGCAATTTGTTAAAAATGACTACATAAAAAGTTTGGAGGTAAAAAGCCAGAATTCAATCACCATTAAAATAAAGGCTTTTAAACTTGCCCAGCCACGCAGAGTTTACACATCGAGGTCACCCAAGAGAAGGCTGAAGTTCTTTGGAACAGCAATTTTCCACTCCATCTATCCATTTTCCCAAACTCTCCACCATCTGCTCCCCCAAAACACAGTCACCGTGATGGTAACTGCTTTCCTGACACCCCAAGAAATTCTCACTCCAGATTTCCTTTTCTATCCCTTTGATCACCTCTTTCTCAGCAGTTCACTTCCACACTTTTCATGGCCTGTGTCTTTCTTCCTGCTGTTTATACCTCCTTTCTACAATTATTGTCTTTGAATTTTCTCCAGATTCCTAAAATGGAGTGACTGAGTAACTGCAAGTGTGAGACAGAATAAAGTATGAATTAGTGGGTGACTGAGTTGAACAGGGAAGAGACAGAATGGTGAATGAAATAAAACTATGTATGTGGGCGATTGTTAGTGTGAAGGGAAAAGTAAGTCAGGTAAGTGGGTGGATGACGAATGAATGATCATAGCTAAGCTGAAGAAGAGCAAAGAACAATTAAGGAACACTGTGAGGAGGAAGAAAGAGAAACAAACCTGCTCAGGAAGGTTTTGATGGAAAACTTGGAAAAAGGAAGAGACAGAATTCAAAGTAAATGGAACATAAAACTGTACCAAAAACCACTAGGCCCAAATTAAAATAATAGCAAAAGCCTCAAACTAGGAAATACTACAGGGATACAAACCATATAAATAGTAGGATGGGGAAAAAAAGGAAACAAGAAAATGAATGACACATTCACATCTTTCTTTAAAATAACTTTTTTTCTCTATTAAAAGGCACGAAACTGAAAAAAAAATAGGAACTTGGTTGTGGAAGGTGATGAGAAAGACCCTTACATTCCTCGTGTCATAATTCATCTTCTTATACCCCTCCACATTAGCCTTTCCGTGTACCTCCAAATGAACCCTACTCCATAGACCAAGTCCATTCGTGGCATGTATCCTCATTATTCCTTTGAAAATCAGGTCACTTCGTGTTTGTACTGATTTTTTTACCCACCAAACACCATTTTTTTCAGGAAATTCCTTGGTATTACATCTGTTTCATATATTAGACAAAGTACTCAATTTTCTGGTAGGTAGATGCTGGTTTTGAATCTTTATTTTCTTGTTGTATTTCCATTGTTCTTACTGCCATTGTTAAAGAAAGAATTTATCCTGTGCTTCAAATGGACACGAAAAGAAATTGATAGACTCCGTTTCATTTTGTTTACACCCTTATCTGTGAACAGAAGGGGCAAACAGTAAAAAGCTAGCATCTTTTTTCTCACTAAATGGATACAATCTACTAGATAGATTTGGATGCATGTCCACAGACTTACATTCACATAGAGAAAATCTGGTGACTGCAAACATTTCTCTTCTTTGGGTCATAGGTTATGACCAGTTATCTTCAGCAATTGAATCATGATAACAAAGTGGCGTAGGCTTCAAAACAGTCTGCACAATCCTGTCCATGACCTTTGGGTAATTATTCAATATCTTTGTAGCTACTCAGCCATCATCACTCACACTAGCTAAAAATAAGCAAATTTAGATATCTTCCACACGTGCTGTAATTACCATGTGCCTAGGACAGGAACATAAGTTCTAGGCTTCTTTAAAAGCAAAATCCTATTTAAGAAAGGCAAAGAATTTAACCTAATTATTATTTCAACTGTATGTTAAGACAAATATTGAATTAATGAGCTTCGATTACAGTACTCCCCAGCCTTCTACAGGTCATAATGGATTTCTTATCAATTTGACAAGCAGATAAACAAATTATTCAATGAAAGCCCTGTACGGGCACTGAGTGAAGTGATAGAAATTTCTACCTGTAAACTGAACTCAAAATAAAGAATAAACTGGGAAAAGAAAATTTTGCATGTTTATGTGTAAGTGAAAACCAATCGATAGTGCAAAGTAGTCCGAAAATACTAACTGTGGAAAATTTTTACTTACTTTCTGGGTTACTTAGTTACTTAGACCATTGGACTCACTTTGAGAACTGTGTTTTACTGGAGGCTAATGGGATCCATCTGTCAGAGGAAGGAAAGAGCATCAGTCACCATAGGCCAAGCTGACAAAGAGAGCTTTAAAGTGAAGCTGAAGGACTTGCTGAAGGAAAAAGGGGTAATGCCTTTGAAGTGACGAAAGAGTAGATTTAGATTCCATATTAGGAAGAAATTCTTTATTGTGAGGGTGATGAGACACTGGAACAGATTATCCAGAGAAGCTGTAGATGCCCCATTCCTGGCAATGTTCAAGGCCAGGTTGGATGGGCTTTGAGCAACCTGGTCTAGTAGAAGGTGTCCCTAACCTTCACAGAGGGTTTGGAACTAGATGATTTTTAAAAGTCCCTTCCAACCCCAAACATTCTCTGATTCTATGATAAAATCAATTTTCTAAAACTAATATTTATAAAACTGTTTCCGTAAGGACTATTAGCGATTCCAAGCAACCTAACCTAAGGGTTAGCTCTAATACATATGTACAGCAATTCAGACTAAATAATTTTACAATGTCAGATTATTAAATAATAGCATTTGCATTTGTAGCAAAAAGAACCTAAATTATGAATGCATGCTCAACTAGGGTAAAAATGTTGCTTTTAAATAGTGTCTCATGAGGTCATGTTGTTGAATAACCAACTCTGAACATCTTCTACTTAAGGACATCATGTCAAGCCTATTATCTGCTAAATGTGCCTATTAGAGTAAATGTATTCACTTACATGCTTTAGATGTTGCAGTGAGGTGAAGATTTAAAAATAACAGTGAAGGTACATCAGCCAAACCACTTCAGAAACCTTGGAACATGTTTTGAAAGCAAATAGAGAGATAGCAGAATCAAAAACACTGAATCTATAATTTGCCTTATATTAAATCAAGCTAGAAACATATTCTGGAGTAGGAATGATTAAGAGAATCAGTTTTTAAAAAATCACCTCTTCACTACAATAAATTTTTTAATAGAAGACTTGTCTTTTGTCTCCATTATGAAAGATTCATGAGCATTTAAGATCTGTACACTTTGAATTATCTTTGTGGGTAAAAGTGCAACTGGCTATTTATGCAATAGTATCTAATGACAGGACATGTTAGGAAATCAGATCTGATTTAGACTGAGTAATCTTGTTCAATGTTGTCTGCTTAATAACAAATACTGAAGCTAAGTCAGAGGTTATTAATGTGTAGTTCACTGAAGAGAGAAGTGCCATTAAAATTAGGAGACATCAGTTCTTTTCCTAGCTTTATACTGAGTCAGTTTTGGGGCTTGAGCAAATAATTTAAATATACTTTTATAGCTATATATATATATAGGTATATAAATTAGTCTAGATAGAGACCCAATATGGTTTTGCATTCAGAAGATACAAATACAAAGTGTGGAAAATTTGAATACTTTAGAATGCTGAATGATCTTTTTAAACCCTTTCAAAATAGATCCCAAAGCACAAAGTATTTCAGGGAATACAATATGCTACTTACCAACTGAATGCTGAAAGAACCTCAAAGGAATTAATTTATCTAACTCCCAAATATTTTGTGAATCCATAATGCACTTAGGCAACAGGTAAAGAACAGACTGACTCTGAACTGAATACAACACAGCTAGATTTCCTTAGTCATGTACCTTGTAAGCATGAAAGCTCACACATTTTTTTGTTTGTTTATACCAAAGTTATAGATATGAACAACTTCAGGTCATTTTTGGCTACTCGTTTATCTACATGAGCACAGACTGAAAATTCAGTCTTCTATTTCCAGTTTAGAAGGTCTCGTATCTATGTGTGTGTGTTTCCAGAAGACACTCAGAAAATTTACTTTGAAATCAATATTTCAAAGCACAATGATTTGTTGCTTATATTTTCAGTAAACAAATACTGGCACTGATTTGCATCTGGGAGAAAGTTAACCAAATGTGACTTGGAAGTAGAAAGGTTTTTCTCTTTTTTTTTTTCAGTTACATTTTTGTGACCTTCCCTCGAGTCTATAAATAAAACAGAACAGTGGCTCTGCTTTGGCAAGTGAAAAATCAGATTTCAAGAAGGATTCAAGATCAACAGACTGCTATTTTGTAGATGAAGCCTGGAATATTAGTCCCAGAAGGCCAATATATATCTTTAGACAGAACTCCCAAGTTTTATTTTCTTCATACTTAAAGCATTTATGCATACACATGGTACTGCCAGCTTTAAAAGCATTAAATACAATGTGTATCTGTATGGATTAGGAGCATGCCATTGATGCTCTTCAGTGAAATAATACAGAAGACTTCATGTACCTAGAGAACAAAATTCCATACATTCACTGCTGTGAATACATACAGCATCAAAGCAGGGAGTAGCATAATATCCATTAAACAAGTGACACAGAAAGGAGAAGAGAACGAACCATGATTTAGCCTGTTTTCATGTTCATTGATTAAACGGAATTAGAATCCGCAAAGTCCAGGTGCAAACTCCACCTGCCACACAGCACTTCTGTGCGAGAGAAGTCGTGTCTCCATAACAAGCCTTTTTTCCAGGACACCACAGGCTAATAAGCCTTCTCCGTTACAAATGAGGCATCTGAATCTGTCTAGCGCTGCCAGAGCACAAGGGCTTCCAAGAGATTTAGTCTTAATGCAAAGGTTTCCACTGGGAACTCTTAGGAGCACAGCACTCGGAGACAGAAAGTGGCATAATACTTTGTGCTACAGTACTAGTTGATTTAGTCTCTAAATGTATTATCCTTGGTGTGATGCAGTTCATGACTCCCTCAGTGAAAAGGAAGACATAAGAGGATTTTAGTCTTTGTTGGGGCTGCTTAAAACTGCTAGAAAATAAATAAAATACTAGAAAGGCATCTATGACTGCCATGAATCAACAGGTGTTTTAAAGTAGACTTAGCATCTCAAAATTTTGAGTTGCTGGTTGCAATGAGTGTCTCTGTTCCAGCTACAGTAAGGGGCATAAGGCTAAGTGGGTTGAAAAGATTACTAATAAGCTAGAAAAACGCCCTTTGGTCTCTAGAAAATTTGAGCTCACTTCCTATCCAGATCTTTACTTACTTGACACTTGCAATTACTGTATGGAAGGAGACTATCTAAAGACAATTTTGGGATCAACCAGAAAACTAAAGATAACAACAAATATTATTTCACTTAGGTGGCAACTGTGTTTCATTGTTTCAGTAAAGACTTCATTCGGAGACTCTCCCCTCACCACTGATATGTCAGGTGCAGTATCTGTTGCTGCTGGTTTATGTATTTTGTAATACACAAGAACGACTGGAACTCTGGACAGGCATCTTTAGGTATTGTTTTAATTAAAGCATGTTGAAAATGGAATAAGCTATCTTTCATGTTCATACCATTACTGACATTGTGATATTGCAGTTCTGCGGGCCTTTTTGGCATGTACAGATGTGTCAAGCACTTCCACTGACAGACTTCATAAGTATTGCATACAAACACAAGAATTGATGGGCAAAGAATAGAAATTACAAGAGGAAGTTTAGACTTTTTGCCATTATAGGTGATGTTCAGAGTTCTACTGAGCAGACATGTTCTAATATGAGAAGCCCCACCATCATCACTTGAATGTAAGCTGAATGATTAAGGCAACTGAAACTCAGGGCTTACCCTGATCACACACTGCAAACAGATGCTAAAGTTCACTTTATAACCAGTACTACCGAGAGGCAAAGCAAGGGCTAGGATGTCATTTGGTGCATGACATGCTAGAGGTGAACCTCGCCAAAGGACAAAATTATCTCAGGCATACTATATGACCTTGTGTCATAGTTGAAGCTCAGCTGGCAACCAAGCCCCACACAGCTGCTTACACTCTTCCTCTCCTAGGACAGGGAAGAGAATTAGAAGGTCAAAAGT
Organism: Myiotriccus ornatus; assembly: GCA_036023395.1. Classification (NCBI taxonomy): domain Eukaryota; kingdom Metazoa; phylum Chordata; class Aves; order Passeriformes; family Tyrannidae; genus Myiotriccus; species Myiotriccus ornatus. Next base: position 57,632,974 of record JAYRBT010000139.1, read on the forward strand.
GAGAAAACTCATGGTTTGGGATAAAAACAGTTTAATAGGTAAAGCAAAAGCCATGTGCACAAGGAAAGCAAAGCAAGGAATTCATTGACCATTTCCCATGGGTGTGTTCAGCCATCCCCAGGAAAGCAGGGCTCCATCATGTGTAACAGTGACTTGGGAAGACGAGTGCCATCACTCTGAATGTGTCTTCCACTCCTTTTTCCCCCAGCTTTATATGCTGAGCAGGATGTCATATGAGATGGGATACCCCTTGGGTCAGTTGGGGTCAGTTGCATCCCCTCCCAAATTCTTGTACACCCCCAGTCTCCTTGCTGGTGGTGCAGTACAAAAAGCAGGAAAGGCCTTGGCTCTGTGTAAGTGCTGCTCTGCAGTAACAAAAATATCTCTGTATTATCAACACTGTTTTCAATCCAATTCCAAAACATTTCCCTATAGTAGCTACTGTGAAGAAAATTAACTGTACCCCAGCTAAAACCAGCATACATTGTCAACATCTAAGGAAAGACATTGTGAAAATTAAAGTTTCTTTTTCTCATTCTCATGTCAGATGGACCTATAATTCTTTGAAGTAAATTCCTTGTTCTTATTTTGCTGCATATTAAACAAACTTAGTAGAAGGTTTGTCCATTTTATTCAGTTACTGACCCAGCCTTTTTTCATGGAGTTATACTTGCATTATTTATTATAATTAATTGTTACACTTCATTGACTACTGAGAAATTTGATCCAAGGACATGTATAATCCTTGAGATTCATATATCTTGATATTACAAGGATCATAAACCTTAAATTAGGAAAGGACGGACTAATGCACATAAATTGCTCTAGTGTACTTTAGGAAAAGCTTTAATTGTCTCTACCAGAGTGATGGTGTATTTCTGATATCTGTCTATCTGCCACTGATGTCCTTGTTCTTAGCATAAATTAAACAGAACGGTTTATTTCCATAGTTGTTAGAATTATGAATTATCCCATGCAAGAAATAATTTCAGCATAATTATTCCTCAAAAATAAGAGAACTTGCTCAAGAAGGCTAGAAACAGAAATGAGTCTAATTAAGTTCCTGCTTTTAGGACAGGAAATTCCTTTATTTATTCTTCACTTAGTGGTATCATTTGAGGAATATAAAATGAACAATTCTGCTCCACTGTTCTATTGATTTCCTCTCATGGTAAAACCTTATCAATTTCAGCAGAAAACACAGAAATATCAGGGGGGAAAAAAAAAAAACAAAAAACAACAGAAAATACAGAAATCTTGAGTTCTCAGTTTTTTCATTTGCAGTCTCAGCCAAGCAGCACTGCTTACAGTGTGCAATAAACAGAAGAGACAATGCTGCTGAAACCATTTAAAGCTCTGCTTATTTATGGCTGGGCTTCAGCAGAGCCTTCAGCTGCCTGCCAGCTGCCTTCAGGATTTGCATCTGAGGAGTGAGCTGTACCTGCAGAATTTTAGGATTGTGATAGTGAAGGAAAATGGCTTTAAAGACAGATTGTTTTTGTCAATTCACTTTTCAATTTCCCTATAGAAGATGATGTTAACTAAGCTTTTCAAGCAGGATCTTCTTTGGTTCCAACCCTAGTGGGCAGAGTGTTACATTCGTATCATTTTTTTTCATTTGAAGACAAATTTCTCCCTAGCCTCTGAGTCTATTTTAAAGTATATGAGGCAGAAATCCTAAGGAAAGTAAATAAATACCTTTCCCAGTACTTCACTGGATGAAAATATAGCCAAAAGACAAATAGGTCGATTTCAAACGCCGTTACATGTCAGCAGAGCCCTTATTGAAATATTAAGTAGGCATAATGATTTCTAGAAATTTCTTTTTTTCTGCTTAGAAAAAAAAAACTAGAAAAAATCATTATAGCTGTTCATTCATTTCATTAAATATTTCTCAGAAACTCAGTTTTCCTATGAAAAGTTAATTGATTCAACAATTTACAAAACTGTCTCCTCAAGAACTCTCTCCCAAATTAAAAAGCTAATCACACCACTTCCTTCAATAAACCTGCCTATGTAAGGCTGGCAGTGCACCTTGCATATTAGGAAACTAGTGCTTTGTTCTGCCAGAACACAGCGGGGGGGTGTTTATAACGGGTCACCTACAGATGCCCTGCTGCACTCCCTACACAAGGGCTATCTCTGTTGAAAAGGCTCTAATTGGTCTCAGCTGCCGGGGCTTGGGAAGCTCACCTGGCTCAGTATCAAATCTATCTCCTAAGTGCACCGACTCAAGCCTTCTCTACATGGGGCCCCAAGTGGAATAAGATACCTCTGGGGGCCCTGGCTGGCTCAGGTACCAGAGGCAGGGTGGCATCACTCATGTAGCTTTCTACCAGAGCTAATCTGATAGGAGTAGTTCTTTCTTTGCTGTGTTACTCCACATACTCATCAGTATGTTCTTGAAAAATGGGGGTTTGGCAGTACAAGCAGGAGAAAAGAATAAGTCCAGCCAAAAGAACGTTTCTCCCTTATTTTGATATTTATTTTCTCCTTGAAAAACATCTGTCTGGGCAAAAGGACAGATATTTTTGCAGTACTGATTTTAATTTGCTATTATCTCTCTCTCACTTACATAAACACACTATTTTAAGATACTGTCCTCTGACAGCAGAAATCAGTAGACTCTTCATATCTCAAAAACCATCAGGTAACACTTCAGCGATTAGGGATTGATTCTGTTGTGCTGTTTTCATCTGGAATAACTGAACTGAAACAAATGAATTTATATTACTATAAAACCACAATCCAGCCCCCTACCTAAGATGTTTTCTTTTGCTTCCCAATCCTATAAATAGAAAAAAGGGGGAAAAGTATCAACAACATTGCATATGTTTTATTTATAGTTGATACACCAAAAGAACATGTCTGGTCTTTCCACAGAGCAAAGGGCTTCAGCAGAGTTCTCACACCTCTTTCTCTTTCAGCACATGCACATATGTATGTAAGCATATATTGTATTTCTACATGTATACAGATACGTCCCCATATAGAACACACATATACATCTATATAAGCACACATCCACACACACAACCATTCACATATAAATATCATAGAAGACAATGAATATGATGAATATGTAGCAAATACATCTTATCTCCTCTCTTTCCTTCCATTTTTTTGAATATTTTTTTCCCCTCTTCTGGAGCTCCATGAAAAGTTTAAAATACAGAATTCTGCTCCCCCACTAGTTACAAGAAAGCATGTTTGTGTTTAAGCAAATCCCCCTTTTTCCGGGACTTTCAGATATCTTTTAATAAATAATTGTCTAAAAGGGAATTTCTGGGAAATATCCAATCATCCAATACTAAATGTTAAAACTATAACTGCATATTTCTTGGTTTAGACCTTCCAAAGAAAAATAGGGTCATAAGTCAGAAGGGAGGAGACATACTGTCTGGTTAGCTAAGCATGGAAGAAATAGAAACTAGATTTCATATTATCTAAGGGAGGTCAGTTCCTTAGCCCCTTGAGTGTCTTTTTAGTATCCAACCATCTGATATTTTTTACTTACAACTTTACTTATAACTCTTATTCATCACTATAATTAAAAAAAAAAAAAAATCTGACAAGTCTTCAAGCTTCCACCATGTTGCCTGCAATAATCTATTTTTTGCCTTGAATAATTGGCTCTAGAGCTATTCAAAATAAAGATGGAAAAGTTGTTAATCACTTTACTCCAAAAGGGCTTATGTTTGGTCACTCAAATCTAGAACTTCTGCCTCCCCAGTCAGTCTCAACTTCCAATATGGATAATAAGGGAAAATGCACTGAGGAAAGGACACCTGCTTTACCCCCCATTCCCTACTCAGTTTCAGTTCATCTGCCCAAAAGTCAATGAGTAGAACATGTGAAATTTAAAGATGTTATCATGGGGCAGCCATCTGTTTTATGTTTTATTCTTTTCAGAATATAATTTTATATTTCAGCTTTATGTGCACTGGTTGAGATTTACAACATTTTTTGTAACTGTGACCCATCATGATGAATATTACAGATGATGATAGGCTCGTTAAGCACATCTCATTTTAGTCAAACTGCAAGTGGCATTTTGTTTATATGGTTCATTTCACCAACCAATTAGATTTCAAATTGATTGCTTTCTGGAATGACTTTGTTCATCAATTTCTAGACTTGGCAATTACAAAGACTATACTAGTAATTAATAAGCCTCTGTATCAACAGTGTTTTTAAACTGCTTGACAGAAGTAGTGAAGTTTACAGGAATTCAGATGTTAATTTTAAGGGTCTATCAGAGCTTCCAGAATCCAATAAAAGAATGATGAACACAGGTAATTTTCATAGTGTGAAATTCAAAGCCTAACACCTAATACTGAAACAATATGCTCTTTTCCTCTTAGGCTTGGGTAGAGAGGGAAAAAAGCCTAATTAGGTTGGATATTAGAAAGAGGTTCTTCACCCAGAGGGTGGTTGGACACTGGAACAGGCTCCCCAGGGAAGTGGTCACAGCACCAAACGTGACAGAGTTCAAGAAGCATCTGAATGATGCTCTCAGGCACATGGTGTGACTCTTGAGGATGGTTCTGTGCAGGGCTAAGGGTTGGACTCGATGATCCTTGAGGGTCTCTTCCAACTCAGTGTATTCTGTGATTCTGTAATTTATGAACTATTCAAACAAGAAACTCAGTGTTACTTTTTTTCAGTAATAAGTGAGAAAAATGAGAGGATCTAGAAGGTTTTAATTTTCCAGGGAACTGATGAACGAACTCGGTCAAAAGTCATGGATTTGTTTACATATCAAAATCTATCTCAGAAGGATTCAGTTCAATCAGATGAGCTTGGGCAGAATTCTCAGTGAAATCAGCACTTTGCCTCTGATCCCTCAGCTAGCAAAGGCACCTTTGAATGTACCTTTCAGAATGTAATGTGACTTGCCCAAAACCAGCTGTGAACCTCGTGTCAGAGTGAACTTTAATCAGTGTTTCTGTTCTTAGTAAGTTAAATAAGGAAAACAGCATTTCCTGTCTTACAAGATTTATGTATGTAAGGTAAGTGGTCATGAGGCTACTGAACATTATGACCGTGTTCTCCCTCTAATTTTTAAAATTCATATTAAGTCTTCTAATATCAGGTTGTACAGGCCTTGACCAGGACAGAGTAAATTTTCTTGGCAATAACTGGCATAGAGCTATGTTTTGGATTTTATAATAGAGAGATGTTTTAGCTGTTCCTGAGCAGTGTTCCCACAGCACCAAGACCTTTTCCAGTTTTCACACTACCCCACAAGCAATGAGGCGGAGGATATACAAGAATCTGGGAAGTGACAGAGCCAGGACAGATGACCACATTGATACAAAGGATATTCCATGCCACATGGTGTCACACTCAGCATATAAACCTGGAGGAGAAAAAAAGAGGGGGGACTCATTTGGAGTAAGGGTATTTGTCTTCCCAAGTCACTGTTACATATGATAGAGCCTTTCTTTACTGGGGATGGCTGAACACCTGCCTGCCCATGGGAAGTGGTGAGTGAATACCTTGTTTCAGTTGTTTGTGGGGGCAGGTTTTGCTTTATATATTAAACTGTCCCTATATGAATCCATGAGTTTTCTCACTTTTAACCATAGTCTCTTTCCTATCCCACCTGGGAGAGTGTGTGGCTGTGTGAAGCTTAGTTATCAGTAAGGGGTTTTCCAAGACACAGGTCAAATCTATCCTACGCCACAGACCTTTTTTCCCCACTATCTTCACAAAGCTTAAATTTTACCTGATGTGCCTCAAGATCTCAAAAATATCTTCATGGGAGTCTTCGTGTGTAAGACTATATCCTACTCCTTCATCTGTGCTGACCAATATCACCTTCTTAGTTGTGGGACTGTGTTGTAGTGTGTTTCTAGGGCAGGTATTCCACTACACAGGACATGCCATCTCAGAATGAATTACACCAGGTTTCTGCCCAAATGCCCAGATGATTTCTAAATTAAAATTTTGAAGGGCTATTAACCCAGAACATAAAGCAGAGCCTTTGGGATTCAGGATAAAATTAGGAAGGGAAAGGTTAAGCATCAGTTTTCTCACCATTTAACAAAAGAACAGATATTAGGCATCAGCATTTGCTAAAAATGAATGTAAACAGTTAAACTCCTTGCAAACTCTGAATATCAGGCTGCGACAGCAAACTATGTAAGCTGGCTTACAGTGTGCGTCCCTGAATAACTAAAATGCCAGAGTATGGAAAAGAGCCAGCACCTGATGAAAATGGAAATAAAATTTTAAAGGACTCGAAGGATTGCAAAGGCCTAAGGTGAGCAATGAGGTGAGAGAGCAAGCCAGCAATAACTCTAGCCTAATACACACTAAAAAAAGGCAATAAAAAGAAAGAAGCCAGCAGAAAATGGAAGCCTCAGATGTCCAGGAACTGCAAAAAGTAAAGACAACCAAAATGTACACACTTGTATCTCTGATGCTATTGAAGGGGTTCAAGTCTGGATATTGAAGATTACAGTCTAAGCAACACTGTCAAAGTCTGTATAAAACAGATGATATAACGTAAACAAATGCTATTAAGCTCAGCCCATTATGCCGCACTTCCTCTCTGAACCAGAATTTTCCATTGTATCCAGAAACAACATAATGACACATACACTGGAATTATCTGCTGAGTTTTCAAACTCCTTCTTTATAAACTTTGAAGTTTAGCCCTCTTTAAGATATCCAGGCAGCTCAAGCCCCTTTTATAGCTACTATTCCGGGAAAAGAAATGTCATTCTTCTGACCATTGTTCTGTCTTCTAATAGTTCAGCTTCACTGAGAAAGTCAGTCACAGCATGTATTAAGTACCTGAGATGTCTGTCTAGCATTCATTTTTCCAGGAAAAGTGTTTTGAATCCTTCTTAAATAATTAATCAAAAGCTAATCAATGGATTTCTCTATGATAATTTCCTTCAAATTTTGTTCCAGCTTTGACCTTTAGGTAGATTTGCACCCGATACTAATATTATCTCTAGGCTAATAAGCTATAACTACATCATCTTTGCCAGCCTTAGATATGATCCCCAATGATTTATGTATGAAACACTACTGTCCAACAAGAAAATCAAGATTAGGTACTATCATTATGCAAGAATTATTACACAGTTTCTTCAACCTTAACTTAAAAGGACAATTTCTGCTTAAAAACAAAATTCTTTTTCCTCATTAGTAATGACATTCACGTTTATACAAACTGAACCCATGACTATTACAGCAAGTATTACCAAAAAAATATATTCCACTTGGCCTTAATCACTTGGGTCATGTGGAAGACATAAACCAGATTATGAAATAAAATGAGTTCAGTTTTCACTTAGAAGAGAATGTATTTCCTACATCAGAAAAGTTTATTTTACATGCTGTATTAGCTGCTTAAATAGACTCAGTGCATATACTGTAATGAATCCACATATAATACACTGAGGAATTAAAGGCTCAGAGCACTGGAATTAAAGGTTCCATTATTTTTCAGGTAATTTATTTTGCATCACTGTATTATAAGATTGAGGACAGATGCTTTGGCCCTTTGCCTCAACTTCGCAGACGGTTCACCTTATTTATGTGAGTACTTCCTATAAATCCAACAAGTCCCAAGGGTATAGTTAAACATGCACATAATATTGCCGGATCAGGGCCCTCATCTTGATTTGCTATGCTTTTTTTTTTTCCTTTTGCTGTCAGACTCCTTGTTTGTTAATCATCTTTCCAGATGATTACTTCTGCTTTCCAAGTCCATCTCTGTGTGGGGCCACATATACACCTGGCAGGTAATTCCTACCTATTTCTGCCTCACTCCATAAGCTTGCTGCTTCAAAGCACCCAATATGGTTCTCAACCTGGAACTCAACTTTCTTGAAACCCACAAACTATTTCCTCCTGCCCTCATCTTGTCTGATTTCTCCTAGTCCTATAAAAAAATGTAGAAAAATATTTTAATTTGACAATAATGAGTACATTAACAAGGATTTCAGCAAATTTTAGGCACAGTGGTATCCTTGTTTACTTTAGCAAGATTTTTCAAAGTCCTTTTAACTACCCTTAAAACTTATCACAGAGTCTTGTTTGGGTATCTGGGGAATCTGAAGAGTAGGAGAAAAAAATAGAAGTAAAGGAGTTGCATGCTATTTCTAACCCAATTTCCTCATACATGTTGTCCATCCCTTCATTTCCATGCTTGATAAGTTTCTAGCCACTTCTGAGAACAATATTACGGCAGATGCACTGTACATATTCTGTCTGTGCACTATAAGCATTTTATACATAATTTAATTGTTACAAAGACTCAACAAGGTCAATGTCTTTTTCTTAAAGTTAAGAAACTGCTTCTTTTTTTAGCCTAGTAGATGGTTCCATAGTGTTTGCGTAGTAGTCCACTGGCATCAGGAAACTGTTGGCTGATTTCCTTTTTATTGCACTGCATTAGCATCAGTCACATACTTTTCACTTAGTAAATTAAAAAGGAAGAAGTAAATTTGTTTTAACCTTGGCAAGGTCTAGTATTTCTGAATCTAAGTGAAACAGCCACTGTCTGTCATTTTTTGATGCAATATTAATCTGAGGCCATGAATATTTACAGGCACTTAGTTTTCCAAATAGCTCTGCTCACAAACATAATGCAATAGTCCCTGTGTCCTGGCCATACTCAAAGAAAATTATTTTCTCCTTTTAACTACTGAGTTCCAACCAAGTTGTTGCCCATGGCTATATTTTGCCCAAGGTAAAAACATTTCATCTATAAATTGTATTACTAATTTTACATCAATTTACAAATGTTACACTTAATATTTACCCAGATAAAATTAATAAGACACTTGCAGGGAAATCAATAGTTAGCAGTATGTATTATCCAAAATTATTTGCCCTCAGAAAAGTGTGAAGGTACGGAAAGTAAATAGTGTTGAACAACAGGGCTTATTAAGATGAACTTTATGAACATTATTTTGCTTCTGGAGCACAATATCAGAAATCAAGAAAGACACACAAGAAAGAAATGAAATTCATAGCGTAGCCCTGCAGAAAACCAAATCATCATTTAACATACTGTATGTAGTCAGACCCTGTTCAGAATTCTAGATATTTTGATTTATGTCTCTCTTCTTCCAATCTTCAGGCAAAACAATTGTTTCATCTACCTATATCTTATAGTTATATTCCCTCTGGTAAAATGTTATCTTTATATTTTATCTTTATATTTTATTTCATAAAATTTTTTTTAATTATTTATCATGATTAGGAAATTGTATATTCTATTAAACAGATTAAATGTATCTTTAAGATAGATTGGCATCAGATCCCTTAAAATTACAATGACATATCGAAATCTTTCCCAGATATGGCAAGAGGACCTAAACTGAGTTTACAGATGCCTTAAGGATGTAAATCTGCCTTCAGTCTAGACAACATACGAGATACTGAATATAAAAAGTAGACATCAATTCTGTTCAAAAACTAGGTTTGATAGGTACATAGTATATATGAGCTGGAACACTTCAATAAGGAAAACAAAAGCATCAGCATTTCAACTGAAAAAAAGCTGATAGATCTCAGAAGTAAACATTCCAGTGGCTTTTTTCATCATGCAACTCCAATATTCCATGAAGGAACAAATTAGTGTTCTTAAGTTGTTCCTCTCCAGTGAATACTAAATACAAGGCTTAGGATTTATTGATTGCAAACATTCAACAGGGTAAGTATGCTGTTCAGTGTGCCCAGAAGTCTTAGTTTTGATTGATCCAGTCTGGATCTATTGAAGCACACTGTAGGTTTCTCTTTGGCTATGCACCCAACTTTCCTCTTTGTATTTGGATCATAGCCTAAGTGCAGAAAGTACTTGCTTAACAGTCTAGACAGAGCCAATATCAGCACTTTCTGAAAATAAACATAATTCTTTTATTTCCACTCAAATTTGCAAAGTTTTGCAAGGAATTCCTGAGCATATATACCAGGAGGAGATCACAGCAGTCAGCTGTGATGGAATAGGAAAAGAGATAGTGGAACTATATGTAAAAGCTGAATAAATTCAAAATGAAGTGTTTCTTTTTTGAAAGTCCCAGTGGCATTTACCCTTTGGAATGGGTTACATGTGAAAGTGATAATTTCTTTATCATCTGACAGCCTTTCCTCAATAATAAACATCTTTTCCAAAGATAAGTTCTCTCACAGATAAAGCCTGAATTCGACCTTTACTGGGAGAGTTTCTGTCATGTGTGTAATGCCAGATTGAGGCAGTGCTACTGCACAAGTCCCTTTGGCTCCAAATTTACCATGGTAAGAACATCTCCAAGAACTGCGGACACTAGACTGTGGTCATGGTCAAAATTTCAGTTTCTCTCATTTCCTCTTTTTCCTGTGACTCTTAACTCTGCAAAATACAATGTGCTTCAAGAACTTTAAGAATGTACAAGCAGCTGTTAAACATTTTGCTTATTCAGAGCCTGCAAGAACTATTAATTGGCTAAGGTAAAAGTTGTCTTATTGAACATCACACTTAACAAAGCAAGCTGTTGTGATCATTGCTCAAGGCATATGTGGAACATTCAGAATGCTTCTCTGTTACTTACATATTCTGAACCTGCACATGGAGAGAAAAAAGATCTTCAGAAAATATCTACACCACAAACTTTTCCTCTCTACTTTGCATTTACTGCATTTAATTTCTTTAATATAGTTGTTACCATCACATTTCAAATGCATCTTGAGGGTGCTTCCCAGGTTAACACAGTGTAATCAGATTATAGATATTTGTATCACAGTCCTGCATATTGACTGATTAGACAGGCAGCCTACATGACTAATTTAAAATCGAAGACTTATATGTGCAAAAACCCAATTAATCCAACCCCTATCACTTAAAATATTATTGCTTAATCCCCATAAACAAGAATTATTGGGAGTCTTTGACTTATTTTTTCAGAAGATGCATACTGAGGACCCAAAATTTCCTTTTGCTGTGGGTTGAAAATGCTTCTTGAAAGTACCTCTTCTGTATTTTACAAGCTGGAATTTGGAAAATAGATTTTCCTATTTTCCTCTTGTATTTTTTTACCATTTTAACTGGCTTTGAGTTGGAAATTATTTTAAATATAAATCACTTAAATCTTTACAGAATCTACTAGAAAAGAAAAATATTAATATAAAGGAGGCAGTTTTGAACAAGAAGGGAAAACAATTTTAGAAAAGCTGTTGGTACTTGAAGAAAGAGGAGTGTGTCCCTTCTATATTGAGGTACAGAGGGGAACAAACCAAAAGAACCATTCCAGTGACTGGATGGGACTACATGGACTTGATAACATATTGTGAGCCCTTACATCTCCCCATAGGATCAGAATAGTTCATTTACCTTATAAAAAACTCAGCTGCATTAGATTTTACATCACTGATTTCTGTACTAATAGAGCCTGATGAATTTCAAATGTGTTTCAGATCTTTTAAAACTTTTGTTATTGGGGTTTTTTTTCCATTCTCTAAATGGGCACTGGGTCTTCTATGCAACCTTTTTCCCCAATATTTACTGCCAGACACCCCAAAGCTATAAAAAGTGCTTTTCAAAGAATGAAAATTTGCCTCTTTGGTCAAATATTGTAACATTAGCAAATTATTTGAAGAAATTAAAATCTACATGGAAAAATGGAAGTAAAATTGTCGTGTTAAAAATTTACCACTGTGCTGGACTATTCTCTGTCTGACAGCAACAGTGAATGAGCACTGCAGAGGACAATGAATGGACTCACTGCTCACACAGGAGTGTTTTTCACTAAATCACACATTATCCTATAGATTCTAGGTTTCATGAACAGACTTTTATCCAAGTGTTTCCTTGTTAGATACATTACAATCCATTGTAATGTATTTAATCTAATTTGCTCGTGGTTCATGAGAAATGCAGAACATTAATCACGTCTCCTTTTAGTTTTCTTTGCAATTATATGAAGCTTGCTTTTGCTTTCTCACAAACCACTGTAAACCAGAAGTAAATTTACTGAAATACACGGAATCTACTGGAACAAGCTGGCATAAGTAAATGAAGAACCAGATTCTTTAATTCATTGTTCCTGCTTTCTTTCCTTTCCTGCATGCCTTTGTTATTTTAGCCCAGAGGTAACTAAGGTCAGTATATTTTATTTGCAGCCTTGATCACGGTTACATCTTCTCTATATTTATAGGGAATGAGACAGATCAAAGAACTCTAAATCAGCTGCAGAAATAGCTAAAGCTTGCTTAAACAACAGCTGAAAAACACTTTGCACGCACCGTTTGACCTAACCTCAACTCTGCCCTCATGATAGATGAAGAAATGCAGCTTTCGGGCTGAACAACAAAAGCAGTGGGAAGCATTTACCAGCACAAAATGTAATGGTAGATGGACTACCATCTTAATTTATGGAACACCAGAGTTTCAAAAAAATTCTCTTTCAAACAGAAAGCAAACATGAAAATTCTCAACTTGAAAAGAAACTCTTTTTTTCCCCAGGAAAATGCAAATGACAACTGAAAATTGCTGTCTCATTCAGGTAGCACCACTACCACAACTCCAGAAAATCTAGATAATAACACTTTAAGCTCACTTTCTATCTCAAAAGCTGTTCTTATCCACACACATAAGAAAATGAAACAATCAATAAGAGGAAAAGTTTCTCTGATGTTTTGGACACAGTGAAATCAGTACACAGGGCAAACGGTGGGGTCAGATCACAACATGTTCATACATGCCATGCCAATAAAGTAATTAGCTGGTGTGGGATGAGAGATGGTTTCTTTTCTTTTTTTTCTTTTTTCTTTTTTTCTTTTTTTTCTTTTTTTTTTTTTTTCAATCCTGAATTACTATTTAAAGCAATTACTGGCAGAAAGGGGGAAATCACCCATTGGCTAGCCTCCATTTCAGATGCACGTGTGAGTAAGCCCACGTCTAAATATTCGATTGTTGTCACATTCAAGTACTTCAGAAACCACCCACTCATGCTCTAAGTCAAAACACGGAGTCTTCAGAGAGCCTTGAGTCTACCTGAAATGCGCAACAAAATTTTCTGTGCAGTATTCTTGGCTTTCAGGAATATTTCTGTACTATATGTCTCACAGGATATGTTTAACATCACATGTATATATACACTCATACTTCTCAAATCCTACTAATCCTTCTACAGAATATAACAGTACAAGATGACAGCCTTAATCATGGATTTCCCTTATTTTTTCAGATTGATATTATTTAAGATTTTGAATTGTTGCCTAAAATCAAAGATAAATTCTCTGGAGAGTTTGTTAAAGTAAGGGAGAGAGTAGGTCTTTATTAAGGCTCTAAGGTGCATAAAATACTTTTAGCACAAGCACACAGATTAACCGCTACAATTTTATAATACTGGTTAATTATCATATCTAATTATTACATCATGGTTGCACCTAGCCCAAAAACTGTCCATCTCGCGGACTGCCCTCAGGCCCTGCCCTAGGCATGCCTCCCTGAATTGGGTCGGTGGTCCCAAAAAAACAATACTTCATCCCTCCTTCGTCTTCATCATCCCGCTCTGTCCTGCTTGGCCCTCTTTGGAGGATCCTGTGTCTTCTCTAATAGTTTAGTCCAAAGAGATATCAAACAATGTGTATATTGTATTCTCAAGGTACATCTCCTATAGATTGGATGTTCTTGCTAAAATCTTTTCTTGAAAAAGAACATTAAATAGAGTTTCAAGAATTTGGCACTAAAGAGTGGTTACTTGTAAAGTGTTAGAAGCTACATACCCACACCTTTAAAACTCTATATACCAAGAGCTTAAGATCGTAAGGATCTTAATGCATCAGAAGAAATATCTGTTCCAGAGTAGAACATGTATAGTCTGTAAATAATTTCTAGATTTGTAACAAGTGTCTGGGAAGTGCAAGTGCCAAACAGATATTCTTTCCCAAAGAGATGTTCCAGCTGGTCAGATCCAAGTATATTTGTTGTTCAAAGTAGAGAGCTGACATTGCTAGAGCTATATCATCTAGTAGGTAAATCAAAGACATTCTCCCACGGTGAAAGCACTTGGCACTTTTCATATGTATAGTTGCAATTCAGTGATTAAAGAGGGATTATTTTTTCTGTATGTTTCATTACGCATCTTCAGCACACAGAAAAGTAAGCTGAAAGCATCTCCAGTGATCTTTGATTCACCATGTGCAGGAACTTTATTATTAGTACTTTTCTTGCCAGCAAAATCACACTGTTGGACATATACCATACGTCTTTGTCTTGGGATCTGTGAAACAAGTTTAGGGGGTTTTCAAATGCAATTCAAAGGGACTTAAAGTCTGTTTGCTTAGCATCTGAATATAATCACGCAGTTAGACTTCTCATTCAATTTGCAGCTTCAGCTAAAACATTACAAAGGGAAACAGTTTCTGTTTTCTATCTAGTTCTCTTGTCTTCTGTGCAATGTTTCATATTCAGAGAACATCCATCTGGTGACAGAATATTAACTGATTGTCTCTCTCTTTCATAGGAGTCTTTAGGATACATCTGAATATGACACAAGATTAAAAAGTAGAAAAAGAAAATGTCTCTAAATGAAAATGAACCCATTTTACTAATTTATAAGGCAAAGTCTGTAAAAAACAGAAAATGTCACCTTCAGTCCTGGCATCTTATCTCACTGTGACACAGCACCCAAATTTGGTTGATTATAGTTAGCTTGGTTTTACAGATCAGAAAGGAAATGCTGTCAGGCAAGTACCACAAACAAAATATGAAATTTGCTGGGTTTGCATTGGTAGGTTTTTTTGTTTGTTTGTTTGTTTGCCAAAGTAAAGCTGTTGCTTCACAGACTCACCTAAACAGAAGATCATGAAACATATCTTTCTTTCCTGCCCTCAATGTCTTAATTCCCTTCTAGGTTCTGATACTCAGTTTCAACTCTATTTGCATTCGTGCCAATGCAAAAGTAAGGTTATTGTGTGGAAGATAAGCATGCTTGTGATGTGTGACAGGCCTAAATATTCACCCATCAGCAAAAACGCATAAATCATACATACATTTCAAAAGTGTAGAGGAACAAGACTGCATTTTATGACAGTCAAGTCCTTAAAATCTACTTTCTTCTCAAAGAGGTAAGATTCTGGTTTGGTTCTTGTCATCATTTCACCACCTAGAACAGGAAGAATTGGTAGGAGACAAAGTTCGTGATTTTTTTTCTCTTTTTACTCTTCAAACATTGTTACATCGTTCTAGGTGTAAATTCACATTATGACTGGTTTACTCCAATAGAGAAAGTCTTTAAGGAAAAATGTCTTTATCATGGAAGAGGCTGCATGCTGATGACATTAATATGTGAGGACTCTCTAATCTGCCAAACACCAAAAATCATTTCAATAATGAGTAGTTAAAATCAATAGATTTGAAAATGGAATTGAAATTCCATTCTAGATTCTGGAAGAGCTTATTAACTGACCGCAAAAAATTTTACATAGGAGAGAACTTTCAATAAAAATAGGATTTTGTTCTGAAAATAACAAGAAACAAGGAAAATATTCTAATTCACTTCACACTGTCGGTCTTGATGCAAATGATTGTAATTTTATGGCCTGGTCTGTAACAGGACAGACTGGACACACTAAATGGCCCTAAAACATTCAGAAATTATACAGATTTGCACTGCATCCTTCCTTCTGTCTAATACTCCCCAATACATGAGCTAAAGACAGTCTGGTACATGCAGAAATGCAAGAAAATTAGGAGAGCACAGTAAATCAATCTCCACAATACAGATAATCATTTGTCGGTATATTTATACTTTAATTTTTAAGCACTTGTTTATCATTTAAAACAGAAATTTCCTGGGAAAAAAAGATCACTGAAGCAGAAAACCAACCTCACCCTTAGCATACAGTAGTGATCTCTGTGTCTGTGCCATAAATTTTCCCCAAAAGGAGCTATGGTATTCTTTTACCAAAACGTACTTAAGTTCAGCTTCTTCCAGAATATCAGTTAATTTCTATGATGTTTTTGTTTCTTTTAGGACTTCTTCTGGACTGCATCAAAAGCAGTGTGGCCAGGAGGTAGAGGGAGGTGATTCTGTCCCTCTACTCTTAGGTGAAAGCCCACTGGAGCTCTGTGTCCAGCTCTGGGGCCACAACACATGAAGGTCATGGACCTGTTGGAGCAAGTTCAGAAGAGCGCCATGAAGATGATTATAGGGATGGAGCATGTCTCTTATGAAGAAAGCCTGGGAGAACTGGGAGTGTTCATCCTGAAGAAGAGAAGACCCAATTGCAGCTTTCCGGCATCTGAAGGAAGCCTTTAAGAAAGATGTGAGGCTTTTTGTGAGTGCATGTAGTGACAGGGCAAGGGGAAATGGGCTTAAACTGAAAGACGGTATGTTTAAATTAGATATCAGGAAGAAATACTTTACTCTGAGGGTGGTAAGGCACTGGCAAAGGTTACCCAGAGAAGTTATGGATGTCTAATCCCTGGAAGTATACATGACCAGATGGGATGGAACACTGAGCAAGCTGGTCTAGTGAAAGGTGTGTCCCTGCCCATGGCAGGGTGGGTGGAATTGGTCTTTAAGGTCGCTTCCAACTCAAGCCATTGTATGATTCTATTATTCTATGAAACAAAAAATTGTTTTTCCTTCTTTAATGAACTATATATGTTTAGTAAATGAACTCAATAACTGTAAGGAATCATTAAAAAAAATAAAACTCTACAATAGTTTCTTACTGGATGCTACATTGCATAAGTATCATATTACCCTTGGAGTGTCAGAAGCTATAGAGATATCTTCCATTTTGTGTGTCTGAAGAGTGCAACTATTTGCCCCTTGTGTGAATGCATAATTTCTCATTCTTCCATTCGTTTAAAAAAAAAAAAAAATTCCATTTATGTGTAGCTCACTTCCTCTTTTATCTCTTTTAGTAGGATTTAGGTCTACCAGGTCATCCTTGTGACTCTAGGCTTGAATTTTCCAGATTTCCAATAAAGTATTTTTCATGGCAGATTTTTTATTGCAGCCCAAGGCTTCTGTCAGAAGTCCATCAGAGCATCATGTCAAAAGGTATAAACCTATCTGATTTGAAACACTTTTAATTTACCTTTATGCTCATGGGAAACAGGAAGTAAGATTTAACGTGCAAGGGAGTCTACAGGTCTCATCAGTAGTTTGGTCATAGGGGTTTTTTTTCAGACATACAGTAAGTACTACAGTGTCTAGGTGCCAACATAAATTACTAAATAGATAACCTCTAAGGTTTTAGTCTGTGTGTTCATTTAAAAGGAAACTGTACACCTTTCCCAAAAGACATACCAGCCGCTTGGTGTCTGACAGCAAGCAAAACAGATTATATGCTAATGCAGAAATGTGCTACTCTGGCTTTAATCCTCTTTTGTTTGTGGTATGCAGCTGCAGTTTCAGGCAATGTGATGAAAAAAATGGGCCATGCCAGATTTGGTAACAACAATAAAATATTTGAAAAATATTTATGATAAATTATTCAAACGTTCTTCTACCATCAAATGTTCAGAACGCTAACATATTTCAAATGTTAAATAGTTGCAAGTGCTTGGGATGTTAAATCATTCATTAAAGTAAGTGTGTGAGGTCATCAGAATGTTATTAACAATGGGATGGATATAGTGACATGCATCTTCCCTTGATTATTCTTCAGTTATTGGCCATAACCCTGAGTAGGGCTGAGCACTTTCAATTCATGTAGTTTGCTGAAAGCTGAAGCACAGCAAGTCATGATGACTCTAGGATTTGTTTGCAGAAGGAGAGTCTGTTCTGGTTAGACCACATGTTTTCTCTAGACTTGCCTGCAGAAGGACCTATTCAATATTGTTTGCAAGAATGTCAGAAGTACTGAAATAAATGCAATTGCAACATTTTCCACAAATAACGTTTGAAATACCTTGTGTTCTCATCATAAGTAAGCTTTACATTGGCTCTAGAAAGAAAATTTAAAAGAATTGCTACATATAAAAGATCTTGTTTTCAGGTGTCCATTTGTAAAATTATACCTCTTGTAAAAGAAGTATGTCCAAGTCATGTGCTGCAGGTCAGACAAGGTCCACCTTAACACACTATACATACTATACACAAAAGAGTTTAAATTCTGCCTTTCTGTTCAACTGCTCGCATCCTTTCTATAGACTGGGCTAAGCATCTGGGAAACAGCTACAAATTAGGTCTGCTAAGACTTCTCAGTGATTCTGTGAAGTGAAATAGGTGAACTTCTCCATCCCAAAAAGAAAGCTTCATGGGTATTATTTTTCAAAATTTCAAGACTTTTCAATCAGTTTAATAATTTCAGACTCAATTATATCAACCCACTCCTTGCACATGGTGCTAGTCATATGGTGGAGAAGGGCCCTGAAAGGCTCTGAAATGTCCCTGAAGGGCCCCCAAAGGCCATGTCACCTTTCATGAGTAGCTGAGTATCAATTCTGCTGATACGTGTGCATGAGCAAGAGCATAGAGCTCATTGTAAGAAACATTTGACGCATTGCGTATAAATTTGGGTGTTTGGCTCACGCTGAGCATCCAGCTGCTCTGTGCTGTACTGCCATATTTAACCCAGTAAATAGTGAAAAGCTATTTCAGGAAACATGAATTGCAGTGACTGCAATATAGGTATAACTGCAAAAGGTAACATTCTTCATAAAATTCATATTTTTGCAAAAAAAAAAATTCACAGTCCTCATTCTATCAGGTAAAAGTAGATAGCATGGGAGCACCAACTTCTCTCTAATGAAGTAATAGTGTGTTGGCAACAGCGTACTATTACTTGGTATCATCAGTAGCAACTCTCATAACTCACTGGCAGCATGATTATATTTTAGAATGGATAGAAAGTTGGGAGTTTAAAGGCACAGTTAAAAGAAAAAATTAAAATACAATAATTATCATAAATTCTACAAGTGTGTTCAATAGACAAGAAACTTGTGGTATAGCAAAACTTTTCTTCACAACAATACTATGAAAATTCCACATTTTCACTTCAGTATTCATTAAAATTATACATACATATTTATGTGTCAACTATGGAAAATCCTGTATAGAGGTGAAATTTAGCAATTGTGAAGATCAAGAAGCTTTTTTGTGGGATTTTATTTGGGGTTTTGTCTGTTTTTCAAACAGAAAGGAATCCAAAGAGGCATGGAAGTGGCACTTCCTGAGCTGTATGCCACAGAAAAGAATCCAGCAGACAAATGTAGAAACCAAACGTGAAATCTCTCCCACGGATGAAAGAATGGAAAAAGGACCAGAACCATATTAACATCTTTTATAGCAGTCAGGGGAAGAACAGGGCAGTAGGAGAAATACTCTTTGTGTTGGTTTTACTCAAAACTGATTTTCAGGCACAATACTGGTGAGATTTGATCTTGTGGAGCTGTGACACTGAGTATGAGTATAATGATGTGTTTCATAATATTAACAGTATAATGAACAAAATGTAGTAAAGTTTAAATGACAAATCAAAATCCTTGTGCCAGAAAGCGCACACTATAGTGGAACACACTAAAGAAAATGGCCCTTAATGGGATAAGAAAATATAATACTATGCAAAAAGGTGGCAGATAGAAGAACTATACCTGACACATAACCAGGGCATATAAATAATTCCCTGAAATAATAGTTTTGTACCTTCCTACTTCTTAAGGATTCATTGTGACATTCCTGAATTGCTTTTTTTTGAATAACATTTTTATGAATGTCAAAATTTCAAATCACAGTCCCTGTTTGGGAAGGAAGCAAAGTTTTAAAATACTTCAGAACCTTATGACCATTCACGAATTTAAGGTAAGTCACATGAAGTCCAACCTTATTCTGATTAATGAAGATGGTAAACTGCAGCAGCGTTTAATTTCACTTAATGAATCAACCTGGACAGTGAAAGAAAGTGTTTGTGCAGCGCATCTTCACAGTCTACACAAGAGTCTCTTGGTGGCAACTGTGTATGAAGCAAATAGGAAAGACAGATTGCAATTGAATCAGTGCCTGGTACTGACGCTGAATGACAAAAACTGCAATGGAGCAATGGATTGTGGGGGGTTTGTCTTGCACTTTTATTGAGAGGTTGAATAAAAACTCTTGGATCTATATGGAAATATTGAAATAACTCCCAGTTTTATTTCAGGGAGAAAATCTGCAGAGAAAGTGTCATTTGGTGGTAAGAACAAATAGCAGAAACCAGGATATTTAAATTCTGTTCTCATGTTGAGGACACCTGATGCAAGCCAACCCTTACTGTTTTTTAAAAAGTTGCCAACACATGATATAACTCCAGAGAACTCCAGTACAAATTTCTTATATCTTGCTGCTTGGTCATTTCTCATTGTTTTGGAAACACATGGTCTTCTCCTTTGTACGCAGTTGTTGTGGGGCTCTCTGCTCCTAAGTTTTGCCTTGAGCTTAGGTCTGGATAACGAAATAAAGTAATCAAAGAATAATTAATATTTATTAAGTACTTCAAAATGCTTTGTATGAAAGTTGCAAAGACCCCCTGAAATAAGGAAAATAAGGTTGTTGTGGAGAAAATTTTGGCAGCTGTGAGGACATCTTTACTTTTTCTGAGATGGAGTACTAAGTGAAAAATTACCAGTGAAATTCAGGTAACACTTCATGATATCTTCCAAACTACCCTCATTGTTCAGTTCAGAAAAATCATGATTGTCTGACCAGAAACACAGGTCATATATAAATGAGCAAAGAATGCTGGAAACTGAACCTGATACAGATGTAGTATCTGAATTGCAGTAGTAGAGCTGAGCATACAGTGAAGATGTGTTCTGTGCTTTGTGTATTCACATGAGGAGCAAGGATTTGGACCCACGATTCTTATATGTCCCTCCCAGACTGAGATATTCTGAGTCTGGAATAATGAAAAGATTCACAAATTCCCAAATATTAATCAAACATGATTATTCTGAATCTGGATGGATATTTTCATTTAAATTAGTTTTATTTCATTTAATAGATTAGATACTCCTAAAAAGAAATGCCCTAATCAGTAGTCCTCTCACCAAATACAGAGTTGAAAAGAAGTCCTTGGGCTCACAGGCAGTGGGTGTGGATAGAGGTCCCATGGACAGATGATAGGGCCATCAGGACCATTAATGCCCTCAGGGTGCTCACAATAACTATATCTTATTCGGACTCACAATAATAATTTCACTATAGAAATTTTTAAAAGACCAAACATAAACAAAGAGATGCACCAATTCCCTCAATGTTACCACTTCTGCACAGAGTCACCCAAGGTTTGTGAAACCCACACGTTCAGATTCAGATGGCCCCCACAACCAAGCAGTTGCTCAGTTGTTTTATATGTCCAAACTGTTTATACAAACCTTTAATGAACTTTGCTTTTTCTGTCACAGAACATCCACTAACATTTTACAGTCACTGTTTATAGAATTTTTTAAAGGTCAAGTGTGATTCAGCTTAAATGCATTGTGTCATCATTTGATGTTGTTCAGAGTATATTAACCCAATTATTTTGGTTAGTTTCTTCCATATGACTGCAAGGGTCATAAGCGTACTGAAGGAGCTATTTTCTTGAGTTCTTTCAAAGTGAGGATACTTTTTGTAGGTATATTGGATGGAAAACTGCTGGAGGAAAAACCTGTGCAAGATCCCACCTCTGTTAGATTCCAGCAGACAGCAATCTAGTACTGTATCACCTTCAGTAATTTCCTTAGTTCCTGGGAACTGGTTCATTATTTTACATTTTGGCACACAAATACAGACTGGAATATTTCTCTGAGATAACTCTTGCACCAGAGTTGTTGGCTAGTCTCTGTATTTCTGGCAGCGGTCTAAACACTGTAGTAAGTCCCTGAAGTACTGAAACACCCATTTAATATGACTAATTAGCTCACATAAGCATGATAACCCAGTTTACAAGGCCAAATATATCTCTCTGAAATCAGAGATCTGTTATGACATCACCCAGATACTCTGACCCACTTCCTATTCCAATAAGCCAACTCATAATGTCATTAGCTAATCAAGATTGAATCATACTTCAAAACTTGAAGTTATTTTACAACAGGATTTGATTAGAGAAGAAATGTAATTGCTTAAAACCTCTTTTTTTTTTTTTTTAACTTCATGACAACTGAATCTACATGTTTCATGACCACTGACGCTAGACAGTATACACAAAAGATTTTCAGGGGTTTTTTCTAGGTATTTTACAGCCAAAGTCTAAAAGCGCTTAGGGAATTAATCCTGTCAAATCCAAAGTACTGACTCATTCTCTAATACAGCATGAATAACAATTTATTGCAGACCTGATGTAGATCCAAACAAAATCTCATCAGAACAACTCCAGTTTGTGTTTCAACAGTATTACTGGATTGCCTGTTACATATCGACAAAAATGAAATCAGAAATAATCACGTTTTTTAGAAAAAATAAACAAATTAGGAGCATAGTAAAGTCATGTGATAGCTGGCAATTTCTTTGACACTTACTCATAACACAGAATATGAAAGGAGGTGTAAGGAATATGACACAAATGTTGGCAAAGACCAAGTTACATTTATAGTCAGAGACAGAAAACTTTCTTTGTTGGTTTCCATCTTTTATTAATATAATCCAGGATAATCATATGGATCTGCATATAGCAGATGTACATTAGCTGGTAAATTTAATCCATTTTCCAGTTTTATACCATAAAAGAAACACTGAAAGCACATGATCATTTGCATCAGTACCTTTCCCCAGTTCCTTTGAAACAAAAACCTATCAAACAGCGATAGGCTAGAGTATAAGAATACTGTCAGCAGAAAAGACATCACGAGCTCAGTTACTGCAGATCCTGAAAGGGTGCCTAATCCCAGGAAATCGCCTAGGTGGAAGGGAATCGCCTCACACATAAAAGTATACACTGTTTAAACTTTCAATATCTGGCATTTCAATAAGCTGTCTAACATCATAAATGCAGAAAAAACCAAACAAACAAAAAACCAAACATGCAACACACATCATCAGAATTAAAGGAATTGTCATGAACAGCAGGTAACAACATTTGCGGCTGTTTGGACAATGCTATCCATGGCAAAGTACCAGGATCTCCATTACTACAACAAGAGTTACAACAAAGCTATTGTATATTAAAAGTAAATCAAGTTAACACAACAGTTGTAAAACCATATACAGACTATTACCATGGTCTTTAGGCATCATTCTTAGAACATCCTTTCCAATCATACTGCATTTTTCCATTGTGATGACATCTCCTCAGCTGCTGTTTTAATGGGGTTAATGTTAAGCTTGCTTTCACCACTTATCTATAATTAGGATGGCTGTTATTCTACGGTTTCTGTAGAGCCATATGGTTATCTAATGTTAATAGGACCTACAGTGCTTCAGTTTCTGTATATTGCTTCCTGTCTGGCTTCTGGTTTCCTCATTTTCTGCAGCATTTCTTGGGTTGTCTATAAAAGGAAGGAAAAGGAAATCAAAGTCTGTGTTTATTGTGCTTCCTGGAGATTAATATTCCCCTATGAATAGGTCTGAAAATATTTCAGCCATGTTTGTCTTGGTTTTTCTGCAAAAGAATATACCCTAAGAGCTACAAGAAAAACTATACAGACTTGCTTCTGTGTATTTGTCAGAACACTATTTGGTTTATTTTACTGAATTGCACCAAGGGAGTACTGGTTAACATTCCTCAATTGATACTGATACTGTCACTACCACAACAGATTTTTTTTTTCTTTTTTTATATTTCCTAACAGGTCTTGTTGTTTGGGGTTTTTTTTTCCAATACTACCCAGAAGGAGTTAAGCATCAGAAAGGTGTGTAAAAAGAAAAGATACTTTATAATCTGAAAAAGACAAGACAAGCATGAGGTAAGAGAGGAGGTATGGAGCAGTCCAGGAGGTGATAGGCCTTGTTGTGGTAATTCAGTGTCTAGTAATACACTGGTTTGACTTTTAGAGGAGGAAAACTCATCACACATTTTGACGTTCTCTACCAAGGCTGGCAAGGCTGTGCACTGAGAGAACAGTTTCACACAGGGCTTTCTTCCCCCTCAAAAACACACAACTGAAGAAGTATTATTACAAATTCTCTGTTTCTTAGAAACAAGCTTTTCTCATTTTGCTCTAAAACGCAGTTTTACTTCCTGTTTCCTTTGGATCCTGTTTTTATTGTTTCAGTGCAGCAATTTCAGTGCCAATGTCAACATAAAGGCAGGAGCATTTCCAGTTTATGACAGGTCTGACAGTCATGTTTCCAGTGCTTCTATCTGGAAGTTGAACCAATGGACCAGCCCAGATGTTTTTGCAATGAAAGCATTGATTGAAGAAAGAAAACACAGCTTGGACTTTAACAGGAGCCCAGAAAGCAAATACCTCACATGAGAAATAACCCAGAAAACACCACCATTACAGAACTTGGTGATTCATGGCATTTCAGAGGACGAGTAACTGGCACTAACCATACATAATGTTAAACCATTCTGAATTTGGTAGCCATCTAAAATTGCACGATGAAGCTGAAGATTGGGTGGAATATAAAAATGGAAAGGAAAAAGGGACAGAAATTCTTAAGTAGAAATAGCACAGCCAGAAAACCTTTTGTAACGTATTAGACTGGATTGGCAGTTATATAAGTAGCCATCAATATTCCAATATAGATTTCATCAAGATTTCATTTCACTGATTAAAATAAATGAGCTTTTAGATAAAAAAAAGGGAATGCATAAAACCAAGTTCTGTTTACCATCTTTTTGCTGATTCTTTATCTGTTCAGAGTATTTTCAAAGGAGAGTAACAGAATTTAGTTTCCACTGAATTTCAGTGAACTATGTACAGTCTCCTTCAAAAAAATCTCTCTTAAAGAACTGAAGAACTCAGTATTTTTGTTCCTCTTGTCCATATTCCTAGTTTTATTGTTACAGTAGTTTTAGGAAGATTGATTAAAATAAGCATATACATGTACAATCATTGTGCTCTACAGGACAGAGATTCCCTCCATCACCATTCCTCTAAATGTATTGAGTTAGATATCAATTTTAGGTACCTTGATCTACTTCCTACCCCGTAGTACAGTAATACCTGTACTGTATAACATTTATCCTTCCAAGTAGAGCACTCTTACTCTTTCCATTTTACAAGTGGAGAACACAGGAACAGAAGGATTAAGGTACATATCTTCAGCACAGGTTAAGATGTCTGGCTGCTGGCACTGCATTATTTGAGTATTCAAAAGTTATCCAAGGCCACACAGGAGATCTTTAAGGCCAGAAGCTGAACTTGATCTTCTGAATATCAGTCTAGAATCCTTACCTTTCATCCATCTTCCCTCTTAAGTCCTGACTTTGGGCTCAGATGTTAAATAGTTGTATTAAGAGTAGCACCTAATCCTCCATCTCACAAAGGCGACTTTTTCTACAAGACTTCTGTAGACTGTATGTGAGAATTGCTTTGCCAGAGGAAAATACCGTAAGGGATGGATTTGATGTCCCCACATTTCATAGAGAGACAGCCCATATAGCAGAAACTTATTTTTAACACGAAAGTTTAAAAAAAAAAAAATTTTAAAAAGTTAGTGTCTCTACACCAAAACACAGAAAGCCAAAATTAGATACCATGCAGTAGTCAAACCAAAGTGGTTTATCTCCTTACAGAGATTTAGTAGTTGAGACTGTCGTGGCTGTTGATAACAAAACCAAAGAACAATAAGTAATCAAACACTTGGACAAATTAACAAACAAGAATATAATAAAGGACATTTAACAGTAACCTGAAAAGTGTTTGTCATTTGTCACTCAAAAGCATTTGCACTCTGAAAAAAAGAAAAATTCACAGTTTGAGTGAGTTTCTAATCTCTAACCAACCTGCTACTTCTGCAGCAGACTCCTTCACTGGAGATTAGAATGATGTAATTTATAGCATTGCTGCCATTAAATTTACCCTTACTTTAATTTGAAGAGAATAGGTTTTAAAAAAAATTTTTGTTTCTAGAAAGTGATTAAAAATCCTGCAAATTATTGAGCGCCATCTACTGTTTCATTAACTCTCCGTGCAGTAGCTGAGTTTTGGAGCTGCACAGTCGAGTCAAAACTGTATTCAGCAACTAGAGCAGAAATTCAGATTTGGAGATTTATTTAAAAATTGCATTGCATTGTACTCAAAATCTATCACTCTTTTTTTTTCAAGCATAGAATGAGTTTCACTAGTATTAAAAAGCAAAGCCATTAATTATAAAAAAAATTATTAAAGCTTAAGGTTAGCATCAGAGTCAGTCTTTTCTTTATCTCAAATATTTTAGTAATGAGATAATATGGATCTGTGATCCTTTTCACATGAATAAATAAATGGAAATATTTGGTAGTGGTTGCACTTGGGGGAAAAATTAAAATAAAAGAAAAAAAAGAAAAGGAAAAATTCCTGAAGACCAACCACCCACATATTAAGCTAAGAATGGTTGTATTCTAATGATTATGAATATCCACATATCAAGGAATTTTTTTCTTTGAGAGAGACAATAGCTTAGTTACCTAGGCATAGTGCAATATCAGATGTTGTTCAGAGAGGCTCCTACTTGCCTGATTAACTAATTTACCAGTAGTTACTCTTCAAGTTGTAGCGAATTTGCATAAAGAAAGAGATCAGATGAGTGTCAAGACTAATGAGCTATATGCATCAATTTTTCATGCTCTCTTGCATCAGTAGTTTATCTTTTGCCTTCACGTTTGTGAAATTGTTCATAGAATTGCTGTCTCTCCTCATGACGTGAGGAAGAACACTAGAGCTAAGAAAAACCAGAACCAAGATAAAACAAAAGAAATGTCACTAGGCTTACTGGACATTCAAGCTGTCATTTGCCTGCCTATTTTAGTAGCTCAATATCACTTTTGATGATCTATATGGTGAAAAACAATCTATGGTGGCCAGCACTCACTGCTTTGCACACTATAGTTTGCTAATGAACAGATCTGAGGAAATTAAATGTTAAAAAAAAAAAGAAATAAAAATTGAAAGGAATATTGCCTCCTAGAAATATCACATGATTTCACTGGTTTTCATTTCCCAGTTCAGAGGGGGTTTCAGTTCTTGTACTAAAGTTGAGACATTTACTCTTACCTCTGAAATTAATAAAGAGAGGTGGTTGCTTCTGAAAGATAATGTATCTCACACTAGGAAAGGTGTTAAAAATACACCAAATTTTGTGCTTAAATTTTTTTAATTGAGTAAATTCAGAAACACAAATGCCTTTGAGTATATTTAAGAACGTAGGTGGGGTATTGACCACAACTGTCATCCTTCTAGTCAATTCTCCTTTGAACAGGCTGACAACAAAAAGGCATGTTGTCTCAAGCCCTGGTCCTCTATCACTTAGAGCCAACAAGGTGAGGAGCAACAGCTGACACAAAACTGGGAGGAACTGTTGACTCTCTTGAAGGCAGGAAGGCTCTGCAAAGAGACCTCGTCAAGTTAGGGGACTGGGCAATCACCAGCCATATGAAGTTCAAGGAGAGGAAGTGTCGGATTCTGCACCTGAGACAGAGCAACCTCAGATGTATGGACAGACTGGGGAATGAGATGCTGGAAAGCAGTGTCATGGAAAGGGACCTGGGGGTCCTGGTCAATGGCAAGTTGAATATGAGTCAGCAGTGCCCTGGCACCCAGAAGGGCCAACCGTGTCCTGGGGGGCATCAGGCAAAGCATCACCAGCCGGCCCAGGGAGGGGATTGTCCTGCTCTGCTCTGCACTCGTGTGGCCTCACACCAGTGAATATTGTGTGCAATTTGGGTGCCACAATATAAGAAAGATATTCTGATATTAGAGAATGTCCAAAGGAGGACAATGAAGATGGTGAAGGACCTTGAGGGAAAGCTCTGTGAGGAGCAGCTGAGATCACAGGGTCTGTTCATCCTGGAGAAGAGGAGACTGAGGGGAGACCTCATTGCAGTGGCAGGACTCAAGGGAATGATCTGAAGTTGTGTCAGGGGAGGTTTAGTTTGCATATTAGAAAAAAATTCTTCACCCAGAGAGTGGTTGGGCACTGGAACAGGTTCCCCAGGGAAGTGGTCACAGCACCAAGACTGACAGAGTTCAAAAGGGGTTTGTACTACACTGTCAAGCACTTGGGGATGGTCCTGTGCAGCGTTAGGAGTTGGACTCAGTGATCCTTGTGGGTCCCTTTCAGCTGAACATATTCTGTGATCTTGCGATTTTGTGAACAGATATGACAAAATATCAAGCTCTCATGTCCAGCTGTAAACATGAGCATGGGCTTTGGATATGGTGTGGGTATGGTAAGTGCTGCAAAGGTCACACAGGTAATACAGGAGTTGCAATGTGGTGAAGCTGAGAGACAATCTTTGACAGCTCAAACACACAAACACACAAACAGACTCGTTATTTTACACAGGTTAACAGCACTACCTAACAACTGGTGGTAGTTCTAACATATCCCTCTGGTCCATTCACTGCACATGGCAGGCACTCATCTTGAAGTCAAGCATCCCACCCTGTCCCTCACTTTTGAGAAACCCTAAATGGGAATTGCAGAGGTTAAGCAGATTGTTACGTTCTGAGGGGAGTTTGTGTTACCCTGTAATCTCTAACACTGCATTTAAAGGCATAACACAATCTCCAATGTTAAACCTGAGCTTTTCACTGTGACTGAATTTGGACTTCAAGCTGGATAACTTTTCAGTGAATTCACTTTGCATGAATACAAGTTTTATGTATGAAATAGTAAGCACAGTGACTGCAGTATTACCATTCCCAAGCCTTAAGTGTTCATGAGTCAGACCTCCCATGAGTAATGACTAATCTAGAAACTAATGGGTTTTTTTCTTTTATATATGCAAGTAATTTGGTGTTTTCATCTACCTTTTGAATTATCAGGAGATCAGTCAGGACACAGCATGTTTCTGCCTTTGGCTTTTGCACTGGGCAGAAAATTCCCAGAGGGGTTCCGTACTGGCTGAGATCCCGGACATCTGGGAGCTGAGAGGCTCCAAAGGCTCAGTAAGGGTAATTTGAACTTCCATGCTGACCTCCTGATCTTTCAGCTTTGCCTAGCCAGATGGCTTGGATATGGACAGGTAAGAGGGTCCTAAAAGTGCTCAGAGCTATTTTAACTCCATGGCATCATGAGACACAGCGGTGACTACTGGCCAGTAATTGTTCAGGCTATGAAAGCCAAGACTAACTGGGGTGCAGGAGGAAGGCCACGACAGCTCCCGAACTCTGCATGGACATCTACAGAATCTTGGCAGTTGCTGAGTGAAGAATGAGCCACAGTGGGATCTTAAAAACCATTTCAAATTCCAAAATCTCAGTGGAGGTCATCTGAAAACCAGCCTACCGATTTCCTGTGTAACCCTATCCAATAAGAAGCAAAACATCAAACCTGCTACTACTTGAAATTGTGAGGAAGAGACTGCAGATAATATCATTCCCTATGTCCCAGTTTAAATGAGACATAGGTTTTTTGCTGAGGATGAGTTATAAGAAAAAAACCAAACTCCTCCCTCTAAGCAATTATAAATCTGAAATTAAGAGGCTTCGATTGAAGGAAAAGAAAAAAAGGATAAATAACAGCCCTTTATTAAAAGGTATGTGTGTATTGGCAGAAACAACAAAAAAAAAAGTAAAACAACCAAACAATACTCTATACCCACAAATAATCCCCTTCAAAACAAACCAGTAAACAAGCAAAGAAAAAAAGCTCAGTTTGCACCCTTTGGTGCAATTCCAACCACAGTCACCAGGTGACGCTGTTGGATCACTGGAGATGCAGAGCTTGTAGTGTCCTGTGCCAGTCACCAGGCGGCGCTGTTGGATCACTGGAGATGCACAGCCTGCAGTTCTCTATGCTGGCCAGCAGGGAGCGCTGTGGAATCACTGGTTGTTGCCACACGAGGGTAACACCCTCCGGGGTGTGTTGGAGAAACCAAAAAAATCTGGGTTTCCCTCCCCTTCTCACACACTGGGAAAGGGGAGAGAGAAGTGGGGGAGAGAAACAACAACAAGAAGAAAGTCCTCCCCAGTGGAAAAAAACCAAACTCACCCTGTTCAGCTGGTCAAATAGTGCGGTATAGTCCCCTCTCTCCCTCTGATGTGCACAAGGACAACTGCCAGGAAAAAAAGAAATAGGAATGGAGAAGGGAAAAAACTTCCAGAAAACAGCTCCTCTCTGATGAAAAATCCAAGCAGGATCCGCAGCAGGCAAGCAGGTCGAGAGCACAAAAGAACCACTGACCTTCCACTCCAACCTTGTTCCAGCCTCCACAGCAAGCCCAAAAACTCCTCCCCCCTGTTTCCCAGGAGATGAGAGAAAAAGTAAAGAGGAGCCCCTCATCCCCCCGTTTCCTAGGAGATGAGATTTCTGAGCAATTAATGAGAAAGCCACTTCTTTTGCGTCCCTAAAGTGCCCACTTAACTACTCTGCGCGCAGTGGGCAGTGGAAACGGAAAAATTCCTGTCTAGTTTCCAAGAACCAGCAACACCACAAAAAGCAGAACTTTCTTTTCGTGAAAGAAATTGAAGACATCACAGAATCCTGCTATGAATTGTGATGTCTTGATAGAAGAAACAAATTACCTAATCTCATTCACAGCATGGGATATTTATCAGATAGGAGTGATCATTTCAAATCCAAGACTATGTCAAAAAGATGATGGGCCTTGCTCTGTACATCTGGGTGGAAAATAAAAGTTGTACCAATACTACTGGGCACCCCTTACACTTCAGGTTTATGTCAAATAGCTATTACTTACAACGGACATTACTCCAATAACAATGCTAGCACAGTCAAATAGATAGATAAATAGTTTAGAATGAGAATGCTTCTTGCTACTTAAATTCCTGGAAACATGGTGTAAGAGGAACCCAAAGCCAGTACTTCATACTGACACAGAGCCTAGCTGCTTCACTATGGACAAAATTTCCTCTTAGGTGAAGATTCAATCATAGGGATAGTCCAAATAATGGAAACAATATTCTACTAAATTCAGACACCTCAAAAAACAGGTAAAAAATAACCCCATTTTGTCCTGAAAATTTTCCCTGAAAAGACACAAGGAAGGGGTTCAAGAGGAAGTGCTCTATAAATCATCCATGGATGTTCAATTGTTTCACTAATAGAGTTAAAGACTTACTATGGTGTAGTGGGTTTCTGTGGCTGGGTTTTGGTAGTGGGGGGGGGCTACAGAGGTGGTTTCTCTTAGAAGCTGCTAGAAGATTCCCCTATCTGAGAGCCAATGCCATCCAGTTCCAGGACAGGCTTCCTGCCACTGGCCAAGGCCAAGTCAATTAGGAGTGATAGTAATGCCTCTGTGTTAACATATTTAAGAACAGAAAGGTACTGCACGGATGAAGTTGCAGCCAGCGAAGAGCAGGGTAAGAACATGTGAACAACAAGGTAGACATCAAGGTCAGTGTAGGAGGGCCAGGAGGTGCTCCAGGCACTGGAGTTGTGGCCCTGCAGCCCATGGTGCAGACCATGGTGGGGCAGCTGTGCCCCTGCAGCCCATGGAGGACCATCGGGGTGCAGAGACCCCCCTGCAGCCCACGGAGGAAACCCAGACCAGAGCAGGTGTATATCTGATGGAGGCTGTGACCCCATGGGAAGCCCATGATGGAGTAGGGTTCTGCCAGGGACCTGCAGCCCTTGGAGAGAGGAGCTCATTCTGAAGCACGGTCTCCCCAGGCAGGACTCATGCCCTGTGGACAACCCACACTGCAGCAGCTCATTGATGAAGGACTGCACCCCATAGAGAAGTGACACATGGGACAGCAGTTTCATGAAGAACTGCTGCCCAAGGGATGGACTCACACCAAAGAGGTCCATAAAGGACTGTCTCCCATGGGAGGAACCCCACAGGAGCAGGGGAAGGACTCCTCTCCCTGAGCAGCAGTGGCAACAGAACTGACATTCCCCATCCCCCTGCACCACTGGGTGGGAGCAGGGAGGACTTGGAAGGAGGGGTGGAGGGAAGGTGTTTTGAACATTATTTTACTTCTCACTCTTTTGCTCTGGTCCTGTTAGTAATAAATTTAATTTATATCCCCATGAAGATAATCGGTAAGTGACCTCTCCCAGCTCTTAACTCATGAATCCTTCACTCTTTTTTTTTTTTTTATCCTCTGTCCAGTTACAGAGGGGAGGGAGAGAGCAGCTTTAGTGGGTACCAGCAGAAGGTAGTTACCAGACAGGGTCAGCCCATTACATATGGTGAAGCATACTGAGAGAGAGTGTTCACACTAATGGCAGTACAAGTTTCGGGGGGAAATCAGGGTTTTGATTTTTTTAAGGAAACACTTTACCCAAAATGCCAAATCTATTGCAGCAATGTTTGGTTTTGTCATCAGTCAACTTTGTTAATGCGAGAAATTTAAACTGAAACATCAGACTTTGAGATACCCAGAAAGCACTGCTCTGAAGTTTCTTAGATTTATGATCTTAGCCAATGATGAAGCCAAATGTACTGTAATATATTATACCCTGAATTGTATTTTCAATTCTAAGTCAATTTTTCAATCTGAGCATCTCCCCCTTCCTTTCTCTCATATGCTGCCTAGAAGCTTATGGAAATAAAACATTTGAAAGATCAAGGGTCATATTCTTCTCTGTCTTCTGTGGGAAGTTCACACACCCACACAATTTCAATTGTAGGGATGTTATTTAAATAAAGCTTTCTCCAGAAGTTAAAAGTAAATGGATATGAAAGTAAATAATGTTTACTGACACAATCCTGAAGAATGAACTAAGGAAGTAACCTTGAAAGCATAAACAGCCATAGAAAATATTTGTTATGGTGAGCATTTATTTCTGGTGACAAGCTTTTATTCCAGTTAGGTCCCTCATATACTATCTGTGATTTCTCTTAGGACTTTCTACTCTAGTTCATGTTTTGTTTCATGCTCTCTTTGATTTCCATCTTTTCCACTGTGACAAAAGACCTTTGATATTACTGCATTGTTTTGCAGCTAATATATTAATCCATGGTGCCTTTATTTGCATAAGTTTACTAAAATCCAAGAATGACAATGAAGCAGCAGGAGGCTGAAGACATTTCTTCAAAAGTAATTGGCACACAGAAGATGCCCTTAGTATGAAACCAGCTTGCTGGCTAGGAAAAAAACAATTGATTTTTTTTTCCTATGAGAATTCTTTTTCTCATACAAGGCAATGTTTCTTCCATACGGATTTCAATTCCAGTACATTCCTGGTGGAGCTATCCAACTTCTAAACGGCAGGAACTGACAAAGAATTAAGGAAGCATTTGTAAAATGCTATAGCTACAGTGCAAAATGTTTCCACCACCAGAATGAATTGTCTTAATTGCTGTTCAGTTATAGTTGTTGAAACTGCAGCTTTTGACAAGACAATAAATATTCTTAGGAGTATTGTTTCATGTGCTGACACACAGAAATACCCAAAGTATGTCCCAATATTTAAGCTGCATGTGGAAACAACATCTGTTAATATTCTAAATAGCAGGGTTTACTGTTGTTAAACCGTCTCCCTTACAAATTAGTTGGTTAAAGATATAATGACTATTACAAAAGACCTAAATATGTTGTGTATTTTACACAAATGCCCATACTTGCACATGCAAAAGCACACACAAAATAGTATAATATAGTCAAGATATCATTAGCAATAAATAAGTCTTGTGCAGTTTCACAAAAGTTAAGCCTCTTAAATGAAGTTGTGTGCACTTTCACAAAAGTTTTCTTAAACATATTAAATAACTTACTCAAACTCTACAAAGCAAGCCACACTCTGCCTGCATTTTCCTGGGCAGCGCCCATCCCACTGCACCAGAAGGAAGTTGGGCAGCCCAGAGGCTGTGACCCAGTCCTCAGACAAGCCCATTTGTGATGGCACATGGGCCTATGCGTGTGCTCAGCTCTTCAGGACCCAAGGGCAGGCAGGGCTGTGGATAACTGGAGACCAATCCTCTTGCAGCATCACTGAGACAGGGATTGTCAGGCTTAGGGGGCTGAATCACAGAATCACAGAACATGCCATGTTGGAAGAGGCTCACAGGGATCGAGTCCAGCTCCTGGCTCTGCACAGGACCATTGCCAAGAGTTGCACTCTCTGTCTGAAAGTATCATCCAAATGCTTCTTGAACTCTGTCAGGCTCGGTGCTGTGACCACTTCCCTAGGGAGCCTGCCACTCTCTGGGTGAAGAACCTTTTCCTGATACTAACCTAAGCCTCCTTTGACACAAGAGGGCTTAGCAGTGGCAAGCAATGGAATTCTAGGTCCTTGAGCAAAATGACATCCAAAATGTTTTTTTTCAGAGGTTCTAAGTGTTCAAGGATTACAAACATATTTGCATTTATAACAAAGTACAACACAAGGAAGAAATGCATGCTCCTTGACTGAAATTTGACTGAATGATACCACCTGCTTCTCAGTTCAAATCTGTGTGTCTGCTCGCAAATACTGAGGGGTGCAAAACCTACTCAGTTTATTTGCAATTCATGTTTTATGTTTTGTTTAAAAGTAGCACAATAAGACAGGAAGGAAGAAGCTTACTTCATCACAAATCAGGTAGACCCTCTAGAGAGATCTAACACCACAAACAACTAAGCACGCTAAAGGTGAAAGAAACTTCTCAGTTGGAGGACAGAAAAAGTCTGAGGGCAAAACTAGTGTGTTCTTGAGTGAAACAGGGAATTTGGTTGATAGGAGAACAAACCCAGAGTCAAAAGAAGATAGAAAGAAGGAAACTTTCCCAGGGCCCAAGACAGGGCTGTATATAGTTTACTGCAACCAAGGAAGACAGAGAAAGTTCCCTAACTACAAAGTCAGACAAAAGGGGGGAAAAACCCACTCTACCAGGAGTGAGCAGAGCAGAGCAAAGATCTGTTTTCAAAACCTTTGTTTTAAACTTTTCCACTGAACAGATGCAATCTGTCTTTCATGTTACATAGTTCACCCTTGAAGTTCAGATGCCTGTATTTGATATCTTTTAATACATTCCCTTTAAACTAAAGCTGAAACAGACCTCTGGCTATTACCAAAGTCCTACATCAGGATACTGGACAATTGAATATTCAGCAAGCAAGAAAAATATAAGCTGTCCTCTAACAGATGAGCTTTGCTGAGTATATCTACAGCTAGACAATTCTGAACAATAGTGTACCGGTAGCAGAACCTCACCAGTCCATGTTCTGAGACTGTTGGGCTCTTCAGGAGGCCATAAAAAATCAGTTACTTTAAGTCCAAAGTGTTAAGAAGTTCAGAGTGATCCTTGGATCACTCCTTGTTCTTCTTATCTTCTGTAGTTTTGACCATTTGTACAAATTTTTCACCACCTCTGTAATCACTTTTCATGCTCTAAGCTGCAGCTTCCATACACTAAGGTCTTTATGGACATGCACTTCCGAATTAAGATGTGTGCCTTTGTTTCTAAATTTCACCTTAGAGTGTATAAAAAATGCATTTACTAGAGGTTTTTAAAAGTAACAATAACTCTCACCAAACGAAATGGGTAAATCAAATCATATATATGCAGTGTTTTTAAATAATTTTACATGTGCTGCTGAAGTCCCAGACTCTTAGTTTTCTGCTAGCAGGCACAACTGATTACTTCAGATTCCACTTCTTTACTGCATATAAGTCATTGGGCTGTTTTAAAATTTGTTCTAGGGGAGCAAAATTATGCACCTACATAGATAATAAAATAGTTAAACTACTAGATATTTTTAAGAGTTTACTGGATTATAATCTACATAGAAATTACAAGATGACAAATGTGACTAACCAATTTAGTAATGAGATTCCTTGAGATTCCATGATTCTCTTGGATCCCTCACACTTCCACAAGCTGCAAAATTATGCAGCTACTACATTTGTAAGAGAATAGAAAAACTTGTATTCAGAATTAGTATAACAGGTAATACTCATTCATCAAAAAGAGAAATCCTCTGAAAGTTTAAACATTGTCTGGTCTATGAATCTGTATCAATTAAAATATTTAATTCTGTGTTATGACACAAGATAAAGTATACAGTTTGCCATTTTCAGGGACTTTAATGCTTGCTGCTTATCTACTATTTTTGTTCACATAGCACCTATAGGATGAAAGTGTACTCAAAAGACTGAAATAAGATACCAAATCTCTCTATGAATGCAGAATTTTTAATTTCTTCTCCAGCAAGTATCTGACAAAGTACAACAAAATATAAAGCAACCCAAATTATTGAAACATTCTTCTGCAGAAGGGCTTCAGTCACGTTTCAATTATTTTTCCAACCATGTTTCTTCTCATCTGAAAGCAAAAAATGTGCCCAGTTCTGCAGCTGTAGTCACAATGGTAAGTACTTTTGTATAGGAGGACTCATTCTGCTTTTCTGTAAGTGATGCATTGCACATATGTAACTTAATTCTTCTTGGTGGACTGTTAAATGTAGAAATTGAACTAAAGAAAGGTAGTCACAGAGACTCAAGCTTCATTTGCCTAATAAAAAATGAATGTCTTTTAATTTGCACCTTTGTTATTTCCCATCAAAATATCTACTAGCTGTCTCTATCCACACTCAGAGATTCATGTTTGATAACCAGACTATGGCAGGCTGAGATCCTTACATAATCTTGTCATAATCTTCCAGGGTCCCTACAGATGCAGACACCATAGAATAAATGCTAAGAAGAATCTAACCCTCCTAACCCTATATCTATAGACCCAACAGCTGCTGGACTGCTTGAAAAGTGAAAATTCAAATGGTCCCTGTGATTCCGAGCTTCCATGCAGCAGTTACAGGAACCAGAAAAAACTTAAAGTGTACCTTTCTTATACAGTCTGAGATGAAAAGGGTGTTACACTGCCCTTTTATCCAATACCGGGGCTACTTAATCAACCTATTATATTGCACTGGCAAAACACTAGCAGCACAGACATAGGTTCACATAGGTTTTATCTGCCAAACCACAGAACTTAAACCATATAGTTTATTCCAGCCACATAGAGGAGAAACACACTATGCAGAGCCAGCATGGATGCAGCCAAAGTACGGATGAGAAAAAATTGCCAGATGTGCAGTAATCGCAGCATCCAAAAAAACAGAAAATACACATTCTACATCAGAATATGTAAATGGGTAGTTGTAGACCTTTTAAAATCTTTGCTAAATCTGCACATCTAACAAGTCAAATTTTGCCACAGTATTTTAACAAAGGGGGTTTTATGCCTTAGGCATGTCACTTACATGCCACCCTCTCTCTGTAGTTGCGTTAGCAGAGATTTGTAGAAAACTGAAGGTTGATTATGCAAAACTCTTAGAATAATGCAAAACTTCTTCAATAAAATCTTTATTCAGTCTTTAGCCAAATCATGGCTCACATGGTTTCCAGAGTTCCTATCCTCCTCCCATTAATTATTTCACAGATTTAAACTCTTGAATTTTACCAAGTACCCTGTATAATTCATTGAACTTTCAACATCATTGAACTTCCAGAATAAATACTTCATTTCAAATGAGAAAATACAAGTGCTTTTAAAACATTCCCTTATCTTCTTCTGCCTCTCCTTTGGAGATGCTAAGTGTGAGATGTGAAAGAGAAGAACTTAAGATAAAACTAGAGAAGGTCACCTGATCCTTTAAAGTTAGTCCTTAAAACAAAAAAACCCTCAACTTCTGCTTAAATTTCTCATTCAAATTGCCAAAAGAAATATAATTACAATTAATTATTCCATCTTTCCCCAAATATTTAGGTCAGTTTATCTGTTCTTTCCTTCAAGAGTCTTCATAGAAAAGAATGGGGTAAAAACCTGTTGGTTTGTGTCTTGTTTTCTTTTAACAGCTATACAAACATGGGATTCAGTGTCTCGGTGTCTTCAACTTAAACAAGTATTATTACATTTTCCTTACTGATGATATGTCAAGACAAGATGCAGCCTACTACTTAGAATTATCAGTTCTCTGAGCAGCAGGAGCAGCCCCTATAGGATTCCTCAGCCTTCTGGATGTATGGCTTGGAGCCCACTTTCAAAAACCCAAGGTGTCAACATAAGCCAAACTTTCAGGATTTTGCACTTCATCCAGCATGCCCATGGCCTCATTAAATACTGTCCTCACATCCAAAAAGGCATTCTTCCTTAAAAAAAAACAAAAGAAAACAAACAAACAAAAACCCCAAACACCCAAAGCACCCCACATAACAAAAACTACCCAACAAAAAAAAACTGCTGTCTAATCTTAAATATCATAGCAGTTCCTCCCAATGAACCTTTTTCAAGAGAAAATAATATTTGCCCTGCTTCTGTAGTCTGCTTTATCCTAGTGGATTTCAACAGATTTGCAGGGAATCTTCTTCAACAAAAGCTCAGCAACTTCAGTAGTCCAAGTGGGATATACTTTCCAATTAAGGATTAGCATACTTAACATGAGGTTGTCTGTTTCAATTGGCATGACTCAAACTGAAATGTCAACCCACTTGCCATCTGGTTTGTACACATCCAGCCTGGAAAGCAGCGGTGAAACAGCCGAAGGACTGCTACCATGGAAACAGTACACACACAGCAAATGTTACATGGAGATCTTGTAAATTGTTACAAAGTCTTGTAACAATGACTTTGTACTTTGCATTTGCTCCTTTGGACAGAGATAAGCTTAGGAAAGATTTAATCTGAAATGCAGTACATTGAGGCAACTAAGCTCTAGAAGGAAGGGGCCTGAAATAAAACCATTCTAACTAATGAGTCCAAAGGCAAAAAAATGAATACATTGGTCGTGTATTTTAATTTGCTACAAAGATTAAACAAGCCAAGATAATATGTTAACCTATTTTAAAGGAATAAGTCAACCTTCAGTAAGCTCTATTTTATATGCATTCCATTTAAATGCAGTAAAAGGATAATTTGTAGAAAGAATTGTCAATATTTCTGTCAGGAAAGGACTTTTTTACCTGTTGTGATACATTGCATAGACCCTAATCATAGAATCATTAAGGGTGGATAAGACCTCTAAGGTCATCGAGTCCAGCTGTTAACCCAGCACTGCTGTGTTCACCGATAAAACACTTCCCCAAGTGCCACACCCACACGTGTAGTACTCCAAGCCTGTCATTAACTTATTTTGCTCAACAGGACTGTCTAGAGCTCCACTGTTGAACCATCCACATCACAAAGTCCAGCACCCAGAATGACCAATGCTTTGAAGAGATGTTAAGAATTAAGGAATGTGAAAGAAATTAGGATGGGAAGGTAAGGTTTCATATATTTTAGATAATGGGGAATGAGGAATAAATAAAAGTAGTTGGATGACTGTTAGATAAGCAGACACACTCTAACAAAACTCAGTGGTCTGCTGTGCAGTACTAGAGCACAGAACATGTGCAGAGCTAGTCCTGTGAACATAGGGTACTCTCCAGCAGACACGAAGACTTGCTGCAGCTAGAAAAAGAGCAAGCAATTTGGGTATTTGAGAGAGAATTCCATCCACTGTTATCACAGGTCTCAAATCTGAGATGACTCACTATTCATCTTGTGATGACAAATCATGGATCTGTGGGGATTTAAAGCAATGTACATGAACAGAAATCTTCAGCCTTCAGCCACAGTCTTCCAATCCACTCCTGACCTATTTACAAGCAAAATTCAATTGCCAGAACTCCTATCCTATTTCCTATCACAAAGTAACCTGTGGCCACATGTTTTCCTGTTTCTTCTGTTAGTTCTTCCTTCCCTCTGTATTTAGGAACAACAGAAATCCATCAACCATAAAACACTCAGAATCACATGCAATCAACCTTGCTGACACCAACTCTGTCAAATCCTCACTTTTCAGATGGCCTCCATGCTGAAGGCTTTAATGCAAAGCAGGCACTCCCTACTCCCGACATACTGTGTCCTTTCTGGCAGTGCAGTTCTTGTTTCTTTTTTGACTTGGTACTATAAACATCCCAAGAACAATATTTTAAGTTTAGTGTCAAAGGGTTAAAGTTTGATCTGAGCTCTACCACTTGAAAGTTTCAATCCTTGATGATTTGAATTCCTGTCTCATTTATGCCATATTTTGTGGATTAGTGTGATCAACTTAAGGACTGAATTAAAAGTTGTCTTCTTTGGTTGGAGGAAAAAAAAAATTTTCAAATCTATGGAAAGAAAAATATTTTAATATTTATTCTTTAAATGTTAGAAGTCAACATTATAGTGAGAGTACTCCCCCCAAAAAAATCATTATTTCCTTCTGAAGAAAAGATATTAGTTAAACAGAACAACTTATTTTGAAAGATGTCACTGCCCCAAAACCTCTAGTTTTCTCTTGAAAATAATGAGGATATTAATGAACTAAGCAAGTAATTGTATGGATTGGAGACTTCACTGGGACTGGGACACCAAACTGATTATCAGTCACAAAAGACAGATATTACAGAGACAAATAATAGGCACAATTAAGACAGGATCGTTCTTTACTTGGGAAGAAATTCTTTACCCCATCCCTGAAAGTGTTCAGGGACTTGGTTGGACGGGGCTCTGAGAAACTTGATCTAGTGAAAGTTGTCCCTGCCCGCAGCAGGGAGTTTGTAACCAGATGACCTGTAAGGTCCCTTCTAACCCAAACCATTCCATGATTCTATGAAATAAAATTCACAGTTAATGTCAGAAAGAATAGACAGAAATTAAATACACATTTTTCCTTGATAGGAGATTGTTGTGGTAACTAACAAACAAAATTAACACCTATATTTTTAGGTTCTACCAAACTGCACAGGACTCCAAGTGGAGTCAGTGGAAAGGCATCAGCCCTCCATTACTACAGTCGGTCAAAGCTACGGATTTAAGCAGGTACAAGATCAGTCTGCAGGAGATCACAGGATCTATGAGAGATAAAAGTTGTTGGCTAAGATCAGAGAAGACAGTGTGATTTCTTAGCACTGGAAATCCCAAACCAAAGGCCTGAACTTTCTAAAATAAAGTGCAAAGAACTTCTATAATCTTAAAATGCCTTTTTGTCTTACCTAAAACCTGCAGTGAACTAACGTTCACAAATATTCCCCCAAAAGTCTGTATAACACACACCCGCAGCACTGTTTTTGTCCAGTCAGCATGCTCAAACTGTATATAGCAGATGGGTGTGTAAACTCCAGATTCAAAAACCTGAAAGTGATATTTTGAATTTAGGAGTGCAGCATAAAAGACATAACCAGATGAAAACTTTGTTTACCTGGAGAAGTTCTTCAGTCATCCCAGGTCCGAAGTCTCACAAATTATTTAAGACTCGAGTTTTCATGCAAGATATTTTTATTATTATTATTGTCACAAAGCCTGACCTAATAGGCCGGTGAGGAAATAAATTCTTTTCCAGTTGTTCTTCACCCTTCAGCCACAAGATAGCAGTGTTTTCCAATTCTTCCCAAAACGTTCTTAAGTAAAGCCAACACAATTGCTATTTGAGAACTGCTGGATTCTTCAGAGGGAATTGATATGGAAAGAGATGCTAATCAAACAATCTCTGGCTTCCTCTACTCCCCCAAATATGTTTTTTTATCTAGCATAGCAGGAGTTTATTGCAGTTCATTGTAGTGGATAAGTAGTTAAAAAGGAAAGCCTTTCAGTGAATACTTTGAAAGTAACTTCAGAGAAATGTTCTCTATGAAGCACTTCTGTCCTCTCCCATGTTCTTACTGCTCTTCTTCAGTCTTATGTTCACAATTTCTCTGAAAAGTTCAGTCATAAAATCTTTTTCAACAAAACCTATAGAAATAAAAGCACCAGAAATGTTTTACTGTAACTGAGAGGTCAAGGTTATGAGTAAATAGCTTATGCATTTCTAATACAGGCACTGACTCAGGAACATAGAAAGGTGATCTCTCTCTCTTTTCTTCTGTCTCTTCTGTCTTGTGTGTGTGTGTGTTAGGGGGGTGGGTAAGTATTTATGTTCATGAAAGAGGAATTAAAGATTTCCTTAGGGCTAGGGAAAAAAAGGAGTTTAATAAGAGAGACCTTTCAAATGTGTAGAAGCATCATATTCACATGCATGTGCCCCCTGGGCATTTATTCTGCTCATTTCTTAGGGATCTAAATATGCAATTCTTTCCCACATTAGAGCTGTGCGTTGGAGAGGCTGACTGCTACAATAGCAGGGATAATCATACTGCCTAACTTGAGGTCCAGATTCTCAAGAACGTATTTGGTATTTAATAAACGGCTCCAATGAGAAAAATCAGTGAATCTGTTTTAGGTTCACATTCCAGATCACCTTACAGAGAAGTATCTCTTACTCTTTTCACTATTAAAAAAAAAAACAAAACAGAGAGTACACTTATCTCATTAAGTGCATAAGGATCATAAATTCATTCCTCCTCTTAGATCAAGACTGAAG
This sequence comes from Myiotriccus ornatus, assembly GCA_036023395.1. Lineage (NCBI taxonomy): Eukaryota > Metazoa > Chordata > Aves > Passeriformes > Tyrannidae > Myiotriccus > Myiotriccus ornatus. Next base: position 57,675,260 of record JAYRBT010000139.1, read on the forward strand.
AGCTTCAGTAATTGAGTATGAATTTCTGGAGGTCTTCTCGTAGCTCTAGAGACCTTATTTTCAGGAGGAAGAAGTGCTTAGAGCTGCCACACAAAATGTCGATACAAAGATATCTGTTAACTCTGGAACCAGAAGCTGCAAAACCCCTTCAATGGGCTTCCTCAATATTTCCTTTTGAGACTCTTCCCTTTGCATAAATTATTAAACCCTCGCCAGGCCAGAGACTGGAACCCAGGTGTCTTAACCCACAGGCTAAAATGTTATTCACATCTCACACTGTCTGTGTTAATGAACATTAAAATATCGTGTGCAAAACGAAAAAGGAACACAAAGGAGAGACTTGAGGAAAAACACTGTTGAGACTCCGTAGCCCAGCGACTACAACTCTAATGGGACAAAGCATATTCAATTTCACTTCCACTTTATGGCCACTTTCTCAAACTCATGGGGATGCTAAATGAGAGTAACCAATTAATCTGAGTCAGCTGACCTTTAAATTTGTTTGTTTTGTTTTTCTTACCAATTTCTTTAACAAAATATTACATTTTGGCAAACATAACATTTGACACAATGAGACATTCCATTCTATTTAAATGTGAAGAAGCATGCAGCACAGAGCATAAGTGAGCTTTTTCTAGTCATGACCATCCAAACAAACAGCAATGGTCTGATTTAAATAAAATAATTTCACAGAAAATCTTCACACTATATTTAATGACCTGTACAAAATAATTTCATTATATATTCTTAATATACATATAAATATAACATACAAATAAAATAAGACATATTGAAGCAAATTAAATTACTATTTAAATTAAATTTAAACTAAATTTATAATCAAATTAAATTTAAATACTATTCAAATTAAAATATAACTGCCAAATAAATAAAATCTCACTAAATATGAGGGGAAAAAAAAAAAAGAGTACAGTGAAAGAATGATTTCTACTCATTCCAAAACTGAAGTCAGGCTGAAAAAAGAAATGAGAGCTCAGATTTTCATTTGTAATGTTTATACATTGCTAAGGAAACCACACACAACAAGCTAAAAGAACAATTCCAGGATCAAGTTTATGATTATACAAATATATGTAAATATTTTGATATTTACAAAGCATTCTAAAATGCTTCTTTTTGCATTTGCATGAATCTAATCCAGTGGATTGCTTCAATTTACAACAAAGAAATCCATTCACTGTGTAACCACACTAATAAAAGTAACATTTCATAGGCATTTTCTTTCACATTTCTAGTTTAAGAGTCTTTTATTATCAATCTGAAGACACAAAATGTTAGTTGACCCTGCTGGAGAGGAAAAAGGCAGCACACAGAGAGTTAATCCATTTTCCATCTGAGACACAAGTGACTGCATAATTAGTTTACACCCATGCTTCGATTGTGCATGTGATTGGAAACAACTGGCTCTCCTATTTCACCAATGAAAGGCTTCCACATTAATTTATAATGTGAACAAGTATGTGAGAGAGTGTGTATGTGAAAGAGCATGATCATTCTTGTCTCCATGTAGATTTAGTACACATGCAATAGCAAATAGATCTTTGCTTTTTGTTCTCCTTGATTTTAAAGGTTATGCTTTAAATTAAACACATTTTAGGACTTAGTTACTTTTGCTTTATATTGCATCTTACAATTTTTAAAGCTTAGGTTAACTAAAGAAAAAATTGTCATTTAGAAATCTATTCAAGCTGTCATTTTTTGCCAAACATTTTCTATTATGATTCTAAGCAGTTCATAACAGGAAGCTAAAGACAGAACCAAGGTAATTCAACTATTGTAAAGAACAACTTAATAATATTTTGAAGATGCAATTTCTTAAGTAAATAGCATAATGACTTTTAAGCAGCTGCTGTCTTGAAACAGTTTCTTTGAAACAAGTGCAAAATCCCATACCTGGGAAAGTCACAAGCACAAAAGGAGCAAGAGATATCAGGGAAGAAGCAAACAATAAATATTCTTTAGGTTCCTGCCACACAATAGTTGTTGATTGTTTATAGTTATTTCTTATTGTGTAAATGTCAGCTCTTTGGGAAGAACTGCAACCAGCACAATAGTCAGACCTGTCATGGGGTACCATTATCCATTCTTAATAAACTACAACTACCAAGCAAGCTAAGCATGAACTCCCTCTCCACAGTTATATCAATCAAACTGACAGCAGACAGGTATGAGAAATTCTGCTTCTCTGTCTGCAAGGAAACAGAACAGCTACTAATTTCCAAGGATCCCTTTACCTGATTTTTATCAGCAGCTATGGAATATTTAAAGGTATTCTTTGTTCCTCAAAAGTCACAAATTGTCACTGGTCCCTGTAACTGACTTTCACTGACTCATGACAATAATTTACAGAGAAAGATGGTACTATATATTTTTAGTTACTACCATGCCACTTTTGCTTTTGTTTTCTTCTTAAAAGCCAATTGCAGTATACAGAAACTTTCTTCTACTTGTTCATTGTCTTTCTAATATCCTTTTAGTGTATTTCCATAAAACACTTGAAATCACATTCACTTTTTCTCTTCTACTTCTTTAGACTTAAAACTTTCAGATTATAAGTTATTACCTGATTCTCTGCTCTGGGTTCAGATATTAATCATTTTGCCCTAAAACAATTTGCTTTCTCTTTTGGCATTGCATATTCTGCTACTATTCTTTCATGAAAAGACTTGTCTCCAAAAAAATGCAGAGACCGGTCTCTTTTCCATTCTACAAGGGGTGACCTTGATATGATTTGATGTCATCAGTGGGTGTTACCCATTACAGTCCTAACCATCCAACCCTTCACCTTGTCAAGGTTTGTGGCTCTTTGCTAGATGTTATAGTATCACACCTGGGCTCAGGCCCCTTAAGAGAGGCGTGGTAAAACTAAAGCAGTAATTCTGTAATGGAGAAGCTATGGCTGCATTTTGATCTGAAGGAGTTCCCACCATAGCACATGTATGTTTTGCCAGTACAGCTGTTTTTTAGAGCTGTTTTCTGAGTCATGAAAATTAAATGAATACACACATCTATCTATCTTTATATATATTATACATATTTATATATGTATATAAGTAGAGAGAGAGAGAGAAATATCCATGCAGATATACACATTTATATGAGAGAGAGACAGGTCTTCCTTAAAAGAGCATTACTTCCAATGCAATCATCACTGCATCTTAAATTATTTAGGATCTGGATCGTTATAACATTCAGACACCTGTGGAGCACACGTATCCCAAATTTAGACTGAAATTTAGAATTTCAGAACAACATGCTTAGAAATCAGGCTCTGTATATCACCTTTTCTGATAAATATTTCTTAAATAAATTAGACCTCCTCCCACCCTTACTGAGCCAATGTATATTCAAAATATGGGAAACAGCTGATCTTGCAAACTTTTACAAGCATTTATTTTTGAGAGCAGTCCCTTTGGAATCAATGGGAGTATTCATAGTAAAATTAAATGCATGTAAGAAGTGCTTTACTACTAGAAAAATGGCATTCCAAAGCAGTTTATAAAACATTTTGCCTAATTCTTGATCAGAGTGCTGTGGTTAAACAGTTTCTGTGATTTTGCTGATAACTGCATGCATGGAGAAGGGCTTTATTTTTTAACTTCTGAGGCTTAACACAGCCACTGCACAATGCAGAAGCTTTCTGCAGGCACATGGTCTGGCTGTTCACTACACTTTTCCTGGGCTAGTTGTGGTATTCTCTTATACTCCTCTACACAACGCTGGCTCAGCCAGCTAATTTCTGTCAATATTAAATGCACAAAGAGTTCCAGAGAAATTATATGCATTTCAGCAGGTAAACCACTGTGCCTCATGGAAGCCTCTTCCTAGAGGAAAAGCCATGATTCCCAAGCAAAACAATCATAGTTAATGGCACTAAGCTACTTCTTCATTTTCTTTTTAAGAAAACACTCCAGAAAAAAAATAATGGCCTTTCAAATATGTTTATTTACTCAAGGAATATTTTACAACTCCCTCCAATATCAGCAAATGCAGAACTACTTTGTCAGCCTGTTTATTGACAGTTGAAGTCTCACACCAATAACACTGAGTCACAAATTGGAAATAACTTTCTTTTTCGTTTCTATCCTTTGAAAAATATGCTTTCAGAAAGCTTTTTTTCAAGTGGAAGAAATAAAAAACAGTACAGTGGCAATTTCATTCCACTAAGGGAAAAATGTTTTATTAAGTATGGGGGCAGGATGCAGCATGCCTAGATCAGTCAGCTCCTCAGTCCTGCCCTGATCTGAGCAGGCCACAGCAAAACTCTGCCAGAGGCAGGACCTGCTCTGGCAGGACAACCTGCTCCTGGCTGCTCCTCCATGGATGTGAAGTGACTGGTCAGACTGTACATGTATTAATCTGAAGATTCATAAATCAGCTGTAAATCAAACGCCTCAAGGACAAGTCATGGTGCTGAGAGGAAGAACTTCCTCTACCACACAAACAAGGTTCAGAGGAAATACCAGATTTCAGAAGTCTGCTTCTTCCTGCAAGGTAGCTTAGCCAGGTTCCACCAGTTTTAATCAAAATGTTCTCAGCAGCAGAAGTATCTCCAGCTGAAAGCAGATGGTTACTTTGCACGTGGATGGCTGCTGAGGATGAAGTCTAACACTGGAAGCCTAAAGCCCCAGAGACATTGTCCCTGCTCTTTCACACACATAGACACAAAAATACAGATGTCCAGAGATTTTAGGTAAGCAGTGTTGACAAAATATCTTGCAGGACAAAAGGAAATTAGTTTAATTCTCTTTGCTTAATTTGCACTACGTATTGTCCCTGAAAAGGACAAAATATCCCTTGTGAAAAGTTGGTCTCAGGATTGCAGAGCTTTTGTCTTCTGCTTTTCTCCACTTATATCTTCCAATTATTCCAATGATATTAAGGAAGTGAAGCTGTATTCAATGTACAATAAAATAATGTATATATCTTTCTCCTTCCTCTGTGTTATGGAAGTTTAAAAAATAATCAAATAGCAGTTCTCATTTTTGCTGTCATTCTCTATTTCTTTTGCAGTTTATACTGCAAAAGGATAAAATACAAAAAACTGAATAAAAATAAATAACAAAAATCTTTGCTTCATTAATATTCTGAATTTCTCTTTCCACAGCTGCAACCAGAATTTTTAATCCCTGAGAGCTATTTCAGTACAAAGTGTAGTAATTAGCTCATAAACATTTAGAAACAGATCCATGTCCAGAGTTTTAGCTTTTAAAATAACAGGGGGAAAGTGAGGTTTTTAAATATCATTTTTTCAAGCCTGCTGAGAAAAAATTTTTTGCTGGTTTTTAAGGGCAAAATTCGCTTACTGTGTGGCTTGTCTGTTTATGTTATTTTAAAAAGTTCCGACAAATGGTAATGTGTGAAATAAACCTTACCAGGAAAGCAATTCCACTAGAATGTATATTTAAATTAGATCCGTTTACTATCTTTTACTCCCCTTCAATTGAAACCAGTCAACCCAGTTCTGCTGTAATTTGAATTAAAAACAGTTTAAAATACCTTTCCATATATTAAAGAATAATTCATGAGATAGACACATAAAATCTGTTTATAGAAAAAGAAAGCTGAAGCATTGAGCAAACTAGAATTAGACTAATTTGAAAAAGTCATTTCACCTCCATTTTGAATAGGCATTAATATAGATTTTTAATTACTTGATATCAATTTATTATGCCCTAGTCCCAACACCTTCCTCAGCACACCCTGCTGTGGGACCAGAAGAGCACATCACAATGTCCCTTTTCTCCAAACTGTTCCAGTCGCTGGTCCCACTCTGGCATCTATTGGATTCTCTGGATTGCTCTCATTTTGGAGTCTCCTTCCAGTGTCACTAAGCCCCTTGCTCTCATCGCCTTCTCCCACCAGGTCTTTTGTGTCAAACAAATAAAAATCAAGCAGCTACTCTCAAATGCTCAACAGCAGAGTGAGGCAGAAAGCTCCCAATTCCAATGTGTGGACTCAGCTGACCATTCAGGATCGTAGCTTGAGCCAATTATGTAGTTTGACCAGATTTGGCGCAGATCTACTTTTTCCATTAATATTTCATTTCCTTTGAGATCTGTTCATTTCAATTTGTTCCACAAGAAACTGAGTTAAAATGCAAAAGGTTGAAATGTATTAGGAAGGTATAAATGCATGAACCACACTTTGTGCACAGTTGCTACTATAGTTGCTTTCAGTATGAATTAAACATACTTTTATCTTCAAACTGCAAAGGAAAAAACAATTCCCATCATTTAAGTAGTCATGCAGAGTATTTAGGTTTTTTTTTTTCCATACTTCAAGTTTAACTTTGATGTGTAAAATGAGAGAATTTAGTTTGTACTGACATCCATTTCAGCAACAGCACTTTGGGCATTGAAGTATTTTGAAAACTATTTTTTTGGGACTGTTTAGCAAATCATTCTTCATGTACTTTGCAAGAGCTTCTCGGTTAAATAAATTACAAAAAGATAGTCCACACAGTAATGGAACAGTAAACTAAGTAAAATGTTCCCAAAAGAACGAATCATAATGTAAAATATTAAATAAACATAGCATTAGAAACTTAGTTATTGAAGCATATTTTGGCTCTTACTGATCTGTGATTTCCTTTCATGTTATTTAGAAATGCTAGAACTGTTTGAATCACTTTTGTTTTCAAGGTCAAGCTCATATAAAATATGAACCCTCCATAAATGAATGTTGTAATATCTTCTTAGTTATTTCACTCAGAAGCTATCAGCTTCTGAGTTTCCTTCTTCAATTTACAAAATGCCACATGGCCTTATTTATTTGTGATGACATTACAATTATTCACGTTTTTAAAATCACAGATTTCTCATAAAAATATCTGATATTTACCTCCTGAATGGCATTTCTGAAATTCAACCTGTTTAGTAGAAGTTATTCTGAAATACATATAGACCTAAATATAGCACATTTTTGCCTAGTCCTACTGTTATTTCCTAAGAAGTACATTCATAATTGGCCACCTAGCCTCACTCTTATAGGAAAATTTTAAAAGCTATGTGGTACAGCACCAGAAAAAGGTAGAGAAGGAAGAGGATATGCTCTTTATTCTTCCAGGTTGCACCACAATATTCATAGCAACCACAGCACACCTGCTGATTCCACAGAGGTTTGAGAACAGAATATAAGCAGAAGCAGTGCAGATGTTATGCATTGAACTGTCCTACTATTTACTAGTTCAAAATAGATAGTTAAAATTACATAGTATATAGAGCTAGCTCTCTTTCACAAAGTTAGCCTATGACACTGACTGCTCATCATTATCCTAGTATCCCCTGTCCTCAAAGCCATCTCTATTCCAGGAAGATTTTGTCTATTCAAGAAAATAGAATTTTATATAATATTTGTTATCGCAAGCTTCCACTGACATCACTGCAAAGATGAACCATTGTTTCAACTTTTGAATTTGTGTAGAGCATAGATTTTTCCCCTACACCAAGAACCAAAAAAAGGAGTCCTACCTACATACATATGGTGTGATATTAGCTGTATCTCATGAAGTATAGACAGAATTCACAAAATATTCTGAATTGGAAGGGACCTACAAGAGTCATCAAATCCAACTTTTAAGTCAAAGGCCCATACAGGGATCAAACCCATGATCTTGGTGTTATTAACACCATGCTCTAACCAAATGAGCTAATCTCAGGGTCATTGTATTATTATTCTAATTTTTAAGGTTCAATATATTCAACTTGTATTTATAGAGTGCTGAGAACCTGTAAATTCATTTCAATACAGAGATGCATCATCACTCCAGCAATGCACAAGCCTCAAGGAACTGAAGCACGTGCAAAGCCTTGAAGTCCACAGGAAGCCCCACTGAAGTTCTGAGGAAAAAAGGCTTCCGAAATCAAAGGGACTATCCATGTTGATAAAATGAAGCCTGTCAAAGCTAAGCACCCTGTGGAAACAGGTCCTGGCACAGCCATTCATCCCATTCCTAATCATCACATTGCTTTCGTTTCAGGTAATGTGGATGAAACGGAATCCAGTGCTCCACTGACAGGTAAATCTCATGTCCTCCCTTGGTCATACCAATATAGTTCATAAGCCTCAGCACATACACGGTTCTATAGTGATTCTCTGGCCTCAGTATAGAAACAGAGAGAACAAAAAAACTCTAGCCATAAACACCATTAAAAGAAAAAATTAAAAGGTAATTCTCTTATGCTGAGGATGAATTAGCCAGCTAACTTGCTCTCCTGTGTTAACTGTGGAAAACTATTACCAGTTTTGACTTTTCCCATCTGTTCTACTCCAAGCTTGCTGAAAGGCTGATATTCTGACAGCAATCTGAAGCACAGTTTTGCCAACTGTTTTTTTTTTTTTACAGTCCATGCTCCATATGTTCTTATTATGCTTCTTTTTATTGCCATGAAATTACACAACTAACTACAAAGAAGTTCACTGTTTTCTACAACTACGCTAAAAATATTTTTTAAAAAAAAGTTTGTGGAAGAAATCATCCAAATACTCTTTTCCCATGAGCTGCATCCTAGTTTTATCATAGTGTATGTTCTTGTCACTTACAATGATTGCCTGTTAAACTTCACATGTATTATGTTTCATGTGTATCACGTACACTCTCTAAAAAAAAAAAAATTAATTATTTAGAACAGGTATTCAGTAGAGTAGGAGCACAGATGGGGTCCATCTCTTCTCTTGCGAACAAGAGTTCTAAATATGTGTGGATTATCAGAATTTAAGAAGAAATATATCTATTTCTTACACATGGAAAGTGTTTCCACCAGCATTCCTAAAATACTATCACCTTCCAAGTAGTGGGTCCTTATTGCAAGAGTATAAAAGGAAAACCCCTTGAATTCTAACCTCAGTGATAACCATGTAATCCTATGTAATAGAAAGCATGATCATAAAATCTATGCAGCCCCATAATCATTAATGTTAACACATTAGTACTGCTTCTATATTTACTGAGCTCTCATCAACCTGGGGCAAATCTCTGCAGTTATCATATAGCACTAAAAACTAAAAGTAACTGAATAAACGACCAAAGGAAATCATTGAAGTTTCATACCCATTAACAATGGTTTGACTGACTTGAGCCCCAAAATAAAGCAAAATAAAACTGTTGAAAGAGTGTTTCAGTGTTACAGGATACTGATGACAGCAGGTATTAGCTAAGCTTTATCAGTAAAGGAAAAACTGTGGAAAGAGTATGTTATGTCTGCTCACCTGATTGGTTAAGAAACAAAGTTTTACACCTCACAATTCCTTCTTTAAGTCTGAAATGGAAGTATCATCCTACAAAGCTGAGAAGCACACAACTGTGTTGGTAGTCAGGGACTCTGATTATCATCTAGTACAACATCCTGTCCCAAACAGAACTAAAGCCAGCACTTGATCAGGTGGGCCAAGGTTGGTGCAGCCAAACCTCAAATATATGCAGAGATGGAGATTCCATAACTGGTCAGGTAAAGTTGTTTCCAGGCCTTCATCTCCCTGCTACTGAAAATGTTCTTCATTATGTCTGAGATATATGTGGCCATTGCCCTTGCTACATAGTCTGTACTACTAAGAACCTGGTCCTATCATCTTCATAGCTTCCCTTGAATTAGCTGGAAGCAGATGTTAGACTGCCCTTAGTCTTCTTTCCACCAGAGTAATAAACCCAGGTCCTTCAGCTTCTGTCCAGAGATGTTCTGCAGATACCAGAGCATCTTGCTAGCCCAGCAGTTGGATCCTCTCCCATTTTTTATGTATGTTTTGAATGTCAGGGCTCCAAATGGGAAGAACTTTTCCTGAGCGGCCCATCTCCTCAAAATTCAGCCCAGAACACTGCACAAATTATTCCCTGTGAGAACGTGCTGTTGGCTAGTACAGCCTCCCATGACCTGTTACATCCCAGCCTATTCTTCAGATCTCTCAGCCAGTCACTTCTCAGGCTTCACAAGGTAATTCTGCCAGTAAAAAGTACTTTTCACTTTTCCATGTTGAACCTTACAAGTTCTCTGTAGGCAGAATCCTCAGATTTATTCAAGTGTCTCCAGACTAAGGTGTTGCTACTCTCGGTCAGCTGCTTTCCCGTTACTGATGTGCTGAGGACACACTCTGTGTCACCATTCATCACACTGCTGAGTGTCATTGAAAAATATCAGTCCAATATCATGCCCAGGGTATTACAATCATTACTGACCACTAGTCAGGTCTCACACCGTGCATTATTGCCCTTCAGTCTTGTTGGTCCACCCAATATTCTTCTAAGAGTCCCATCATTCAGATCACACTTCCTCAGCTTGTAAAGAAAAATGTTGTGGGAGATGGTGCCCAAAACCTCGTGAAAGTCAAGATATATCATATTTACCACTCTCTTCTCATGCACAGAATCAGTCACATCACTAAAGAAGACAATCATCTTGGTCAAGCATAATATGCCCTGGAAAATCTGTGTTGAGTTTCTTGACTATGTCTTTTGTCCTTCAGGTGCTCAGGATCGAATTCCAACAGCTCCATGATTTTTCCAGGAAATGAGTTTTCTAGGAACTCAGAATTGCTCCAACATAACAATCACCTTAACCAATTAGGTTATTGTCCTGTTCC
>JAYRBT010000139.1:57685955-57716773 GCA_036023395.1 Myiotriccus ornatus
CACTTCTCTGTTTGAAAATGCTGCCTTTTGTTTCTCAGGTACCAACCCAATCATGTTTTCTCTCAGATAGTCTAATTATTCAATGGAATTACTTTAAACTAAGTGCAATTATTCTCCAATTAAATTCAGCTTGAAAGGTTTTGCTTCAAATTCAGACTTGGAAGAAAGATTTATATGATTAATAAAGTCTCTTACAGCTGTAACAAGTGTGTCTATTAGCCACATATTTTTGTTTTACAATATGAATGTCATTTATTTATTTTCATTATCACAGGTATAACAGCAATACTATTAATATATAAATATGAAGGAGCATTAATTCAGTTTGAAACTAAGAGGATCAGTTTCAAGATTTTTAACAAGTCTTCAGGTTGTTAGTTATAAATGAGCAGTCAAATTCTCTCATTATTATAATTATTACATAGTAATATTTTTTTATTTGTAGTAAATTAGAATTTGGAGTTGCAAGCCTTACAACCTTTCTTTATACTAGTAACAGAAAGCTCTCAGAGAAACTAGCTGGAGTTTTTTCCATGCAAAGCATACTGCTTTCTGATGCTTTAGTGCAAGACAGAACGACCACCTTCAAAGTGAGTTTCAAGGTTTGCTTAGCCTGCTCTAAACCTCTGGCCCCATCTCACCTTCCTGTCCGGCTGCTTTGTTTGGGCTGTGATGTTTCTGGCGTGAACCAGCTCAGCTGATTTGTCCAAGTGAAAACATTTTGCTGCTGAGATCAGTTTCCAGTCAGAGCAAAAGACTAATGCAACTCACCACAAACTCCTGAAGATAATGCCAAGGAAAAGTAGACAAGTGTGCCCACGGTCCTCTTAGGAGTAATACAGCCTTAGAAGTCATCTCTGACACTTACGTCTCTCAAGACATTTGTGAAAATATTCTGTTAACAGTAAGCTTGAAATTGGTGTCACAGATAACTATATTTACACCAATGGAAATCTGCACATTTAAAAATGGCTTTCCTGAAGGGAAAGAAATAAGCAATATCAATAGCCTTCTTTTGTACTTCTTTACGTTTTCTTCATTGTGATTAATTTAGAGTGACTGACTTCTTTTTCACTTACATCTACTCATTCTGACATGTACCTCTACTTCACACAAAACTCACAAAATCATAAACAGAGGAAATCAGGAGAGAAGGATTCCAAGATAAAATACGCATGCACACATGTAACTTGGACCATAGATGAGCTGAAGGGCACTATCTTGTTCTTAAATCGCATAATTCACTTCTTTTATGATTGGCCATAATGCTGATTATGATCTGATTAATGGCCAATTTCACAATGAGCACATTATTCAAATGTATCGCCATTTGTTTGTAATGTGGGCTGTGAGAAAGCTTTGATCTTAATTACACTGATTCTTTAATTGTATAGTTCTACAACGCTGATTGGAATTGTCAGTTTGTGAATGTGATTATTGCAAATTAATGCGAAGTATTTAGTAATGATCTTCTAGTGCGATACGAACAAGTTGTGTTCTCTCTCTTGATTCTACTGTATTTACCTATTGTTAATATATTCTTTATTAGAAGCAGATGGACTGCTCAGTAGAAGCATTTCTGTACTGTGTCTCTCCACCTATCACAGCCATCCAGACTGTGACAATGAGTTAGGATTGCATTGTTGAGGCTCTGCACGTAGTTACTGATTTAAATCCAATGCAGTGTAAGTGGCTGCAGTGGGGGAAATTCAGGATTTGCAAGAACGTTCCAAGAGCTAAACAGCAAACAAGAAATTATCTTATTGATGTGCTTGTTGGTATACATTCAGCAGACTAAAAGTTAAACAGTAACTACGGTAAGACTCTCTGCTCCAATCTGAACCTTACAGTATCAGTATTTGTCTAGAGCCAATTTCATCTGACCTTACATTCAAAGCATGTATTTAACCTGTGCATTTGAATTCTTTGCCTTCTTATCTGTACTATGCCAAAATGAAAGACTGTGTTTAGATAGCCACTGTGGCTGCTGGGTGACAGTGCTGGTACCAACCACTACAAATACTTGCTAGCGCTATCCCTTGCCAATGCTACAGTGTAGACTCATTTTCCTTTTTCTGAAAAAGTTTGGTACATAAGGAACCCAAACTAACTACTGAAAAGTACTTAATTTGTTAACACATCCTAGGGAGATGTTTCCCTGGAACAGGAAAGATTAGCCATCATGACTGACTGAAGTATAAGTAGGAGGACTGGCTTTCTCCATCTCATGTTTGTATTTGCTGTACATTAATATTAACACGTGACATCTCTATTTGTGAAACCAACAGAAGTGGCTTCTAAGATGCCACAAGAAAACTACCCACCAGCACTGCTTAATCATTTCTGCTTGAGATCTTGGTCCAAGGCTGAGAATACAAAGGATGTGACGCAATACTCCTAATAATCAAAAGACCTGATAAATCTTGTTAGTGAGAGAAAGTAGTTTCCAACTGCTCTTCTTCCAAAGACCTTTATTGCAGAAAGTCATGGAGAAAACATGATACCATGCACTGGGTTTTTGACAGCTTCAGCACTATGGGGTGCTACCTTTTCTGAAAGCATTGGGTTTTATCTCCAGGAGCAGTCTTTACCAGCTTTCATCAGCCCCAGATGGCAGGTATCCATGTTCCTATGCTAGCACAAATATTTCAGCAGAATGTAATCTTTCCCAAACACATTAAGTTGCTTTTTATAAATAACCAATCAGCTCAGTGTGTGCTTATGCTATTGGATGTGGAAAGCCATGGGCTGACCCCACACCCACACTCCAAATCGTCTGGAAGCAAGCCACTGCCTGTCCAAAAGCCATTTAGCTACATTAATGCAGGACTATGCCTGAGCTAATAAGGCCTGCTGAGAGTCCTAGCATTAGCACAATTATGTTTTCACAGCAGCTTGCTTTTTCTTTTAGTTTAAAATATCAGATCACACAGGCTGATGATTTCATTATTTACTTCAGAAATGAAGTAGAGTTTAATATGTATAGGGAGAATTTCTCCCAAACAGAAGCTTAAATAGCCAATATAAATCTTCTTCAAAGTAGTAATAATGGATTTAACAGCTATGTGGTAAACAGAGAATTAAGGATTTCATTCCACAAGTCTTTTATTTGTCTTTAATAAGCTGACACACAACATAATTTTGCTGTTCATGATAACAAACTTTAATTGATAGATTTCTTCCTAGTATTTTATTGCCAAAAAAAATAATGTTTGCATTTAATATCATGCTGTCATTATCTTGTTTCTTCCACTATGAGAAGAGCTGTCTGCTTTCTGCAGGTGCAGAGGACCAGCTAAATACACAACACCCCTCCTTATTATTCCTATCAGCATACAGAGTGATCTCTAGTTATTATGCATAATTACACAGTTGCATGTATTAAATGTTGTTATATTGCAGGACAGAATTTTTTAACAGTAGGAACATACATCTCAAAACTCTTATAGTTATTTTAGTCACATTTTGAAAAGCAGCAACTTCTTCCTGGAACAAAATGTGTTTTTAGCACAAGTGAACTTATCCAATGAACAATATGAAAACATTATCAAATAAGTGCAGAAAAAAAACGTGTTTTCCTCTTTTTTTTTTTTTCCTTGTGTGTTACCATCTGGTTCACTGGTAACCTAGAAACTAGATTTATCAGCTGCTAGCTACCTGAAGGCTTGGGAGTAACTGAGAGGGGAAAGGAAAGTTAGCACTTCGTATTTTGGTGCACTAGAACTAGTACTGTAAAGTTGTATGCAAAAACAAAAATTCAAAATCGCATTAAAAGAATAATTTTTAACTAATATTACCAAGTCAATATTGATTTTAAGATCTATTACTATTCTGAGGCCCAAGTAGTACAAAACTTGAGATGCAACTTGATGCTTCCCTCTGTATAATATGGAAGATTGCTTCCAGTGTTTAATTGCTGATACCAGGAAATTCTAAGTTAAGAGTGCACATAAAAGAAAATCAAATATTTTAAAATGTGTAAACATCTAGACAAGACATCCTAAAAACTCAAACTAAGAAAACTGAACCAAAGAACTAAGAAGGTTTTTATCCATTAATTATCCCAGAATTTCAACCAATACAACCAGTAAATGCAGACAAAGATGCACACTATATCTGTGTGCTTTGTCTTTTCACAAATTTTAGTGGCAATGAGGAAGTGTTCTTTCAGTAGGGAATCTGATTCTGGTTCAGTTGAAGGCTCTCCCTTGCTTTTAATGGCTGATGAAAGAGGTAGCAGTAAGACTACCATCAAACTGCAGTATAGCACAAGTTCTACAGCCGTCTTCTAATCACATTGCTGTTTATTGTACTACATAGTATTTGGGGATATTAGGATGAAATAACCCAAATAGAATTCCCTGAATGCATTCTCAGAAATCCAGCTTATTACAACAGGTACAACCAAGAGACTTTTCAGAGCAAAACGAGTGCAACAACAGAAAAGGCAACCACTGAAAATTAGGGCTTTGAACAGGACTTCTGTTTAATGTAATGAGATATCTTTGCACGTTCTTACACTCCAACATTTCACTTTAAGCTAAGTATTTCCAAATATAACAACACATATTTAAAACTAAAATAATCTCTCTTGCATTTTAGCTATTGATTGAAAACACATTTGTCCCTTTCTTTTTTCTGTTCTTTAATCTCCCTAGCCTTGGAACAGATTGTACAGGGTTCGGATAAGATTATATTACAATGCAACTGTAAACTGACACCTTAAAAAATGGGAACACTGCCAGGTTACTCACAATTAATATACCCAGAGTTCACCAAATGTTTTCTTTTAAATTGAGAAAAGTATCAAATTATATGCCAATTCTATTATCTACAAATATTTGTGCAAGACTAACTGTTCAGTTTTATATTTCAGTAAGCAAAACTGCAAAGGCCCAACTGCTGAAAATGTACAAAGTCTCTCACAATATAGAGGAAAGTGGGTTGTAGAGGAGCACTTAAAAGAGCATGTAGTGACAGGACAAGGGGGAATGGCTTCAAACTGAAAGAGAGTAGGTTTAGGTTAGATAATAGGTAGAAATTCATTACTGTGAGGTTGGTGGGGCACTGGAACAGGTTTGCACAAAGAAGTTGTAGAAACCCTGTCCCTGGAAGTGTTGAGGTTGGAATGAAGCTCTGAGCAACCTGGTCTAGTGAAAGGTGTCCCTGCCCACAGCAGGAGGACTGGAACTAGATCCAGTCCAGATCTTTAAGGTCCCTTCCAACCCAAACCATTGTATGATTCTAATAATTTGTAAACCTTAAAACCAAACAGAGAAGATTCATCTGTTTTAAAGTGAATATTATAGCAAGTTAAAAGTGGAATCAAATCCTGAAAACTAATCTATATTCAGTTCCTTGATATATATTTACACATTTTTATAGATAGAAATATGAGAACTCTTAAATCTGCTCATTGAAGTTATTCTAATACAATTATATTTGGTGATTGGCATTAGCTATTCAACTTTATTTAATCTTAGGAGAAACATGTTAAATCACCAGAATTCTGCTCCCAATTATGCTACTGACTTGCTGCTAAAAGCAATGAAATCTTTTTCTTGAAATTGTAGATTATTTGTCTCAAATGCATTTCATTTTCTTATGGGGTTGCTTTCAAACATTTTCATGAATTCTCAGTATGAATGCTAAGTATGAATTCTCACTCAGAATGAAAAGTGAATCTTCATTTAATGCATTAAAATATGTGTAAGATGAATTTACCATTCTTTTCCTACAAACTTACTCAGTATAAATTGGATTATATGACTGCCATCTATCTCACCAGAAATCTAAGGAAATAAATTGTGACTGTCATAACCAGTTCTGTAATGAAGAAACACAGCTCAAATTTCAAGCAGTAAGCCAAACTTATTCCAAAGTTAAAGCAAATTATTTTATATGCATATATGTAAAAAATATTTTTACAAGTACTGTTCACACATTTCTAAAACAAGAGAACAAATCCTACGCATAACTGCATACTTGTTCACCTCAGAAATTTGTCTGCAGAAATGTTTTAAATCTAGAAAATTTCTATTAAAATAAGTTCTTCTCCTAAACATAAAGACATCCCTAAATATCTAAATGAAAACATCCAAAATTTAAATTTGGCTGTGTCTTCAAATATAAAGTAGTAATTTGGAATACTGGAGTACGTTCATGTCATAATATTTTGATTACAAAAACATTTCGCCCATTTCAGAGAGAACTGTGAAGAACCTTTCATTTGCATTTGGGCCTCCAACTGCCAGCAAACACATCATTGGTCAAGGCAGACATGTTTCAGTCATTATCAAGAGTGCATGTTACAGCTAACTCACTGGAAAAGCTGATATTTAACTTATTTCAGTTACCTAATCTAATCAATTAAATACTGATAATACTAAATACTTATTAATTGTACGAAACAGCAACAAAGCTGGGAAATCTTTCCTAAATATATCAGTGTGTATTAGAATTTTAACTTCTTTTAATTCTCAATAATTTTAAGAGTTCAGACTTCAAATCACAAAGTGAGCACTCTGAACATAATGCAAAAGTATTAGGAGATGTTTTGGAAACACTGATCAGCTAAGAACTACAAATTTTGTGCACAACAAGAAGATCTTTGCTAGCTTAAGTAAAAGACATTCAGATAGTTTTTCAGATAGCAAATCACAGTAAAATTTTTATATCAAAAATATATATGCCAATAAATATGAGCTCTAAATTATTTTGTATCTAGAAAAAAAACCTCGGCCTTCTGTATTTTGTCTAATTTCTGTGGTTTCCCCACTCTATTCTTTCATATCTTTCACTCTTTTTTTTCCTCACAGTTAGTTTGAGTGAATGAGTCACTGTAAATGGCATGAGCTATTCATACTTCTGCTGCATGCTGATATCCACCAACAGATTGTAATTTATTTGTCATTTTAAACTAGCCATGTTTTCTCAAGATTCATTTTTTGGTTTTCAGGGTTTTGTTTCTGTACAAGTAGATCACAAAAATGTGAGCCCTGGACACTTAACATTTCAAAATTCAAAGTATGTTGCTATGCCACAGAAAAGAAAGAAAAAGGCTATTGTTTCTATTCTTGGATCTTTAAAGTATAATCATACACAGTGTTGAAGAAGCCAGACTATTTGGAAAAGGAAGTGTTTAGAGAAAGATTGCAAAAAGAATTAGGATACAGGGAACGTTACCAAAAAAATTAACCATTACCTTTCCAGGATACATTGATATATCACAGGTAATTCAAATAATCACAATACATATGAATGGAAGAGATTGCAGATCTTCATCTATTTACCTTAGTTCTATTAGTCTTTGCATTGCAAATATTTGATCACCTATGGATTTCTTTTATAAAGGATTTTGAAAAGCAAAAGAAGAAATGCAAGTCAGCTGTTATTAGGGTTATAATTGCTATGTAGGGATATACAAACCCTCTACAAGAGCTTCCACAATTACTTATGGACAAACTGTTCCAGAAAAATAGATAAATTTATATATATGTAACAGGTTTGAAATACATAAAAGAATTTTAAAAAGCATCTCATGGTTCAGTTTAAAGCCATTATTTGTTGCCTGCCCATGATGGCTGACCCGAAAACAGAAAGCCCTAAGCCAAGCCACAGACCTCGCCTTCCCATGGAGCTGCTCTGTGAATGCCAGTTCCATTTAGCAGCTGTAGGGTCAGGGGGAAATGTGTGGTTTTGGAAACACAGTATGTCAGTGTTTCCAAAACATTTTCCTGGAATTTTTTTTCTGAAGAAATTTCTCTTAAAAAATGGATTTGTTCCAATTTGAAACTAAGCCAAATTAAAAAGAAAAAAAAAATCTACAAATCTGTGAACTGTGAAGCCTGCTATTCAGCCAGTCCTAGTGCTGTGGCAAACTGGTTTTTACCGAACACTCTGGTGCTACCATGATTTGATTCCTATTCTTCCTTTCCCTTGAATCTTCCTGTTTCATTCGACTTTTCCCCCCTCTTACTGCTCTTGAAGTTTCATATTAGGCAGTTTTCTATTCCCTTAACCACTCTCTGCTGCCCTGATTCTTTGCTGATGTCCTGTATTCTGTAAATTAACCTCAACCTCACTGTCGAGAAGAGAAGACTGAGAGATCATTAGTGAGGATTGCTTTATTTTTATCTGTGTTTTCCTTTACCTGTTGAGAAAAGCAACACACATCACCCTTTACTGAAGTGTCACATAAGCCCTTACTCACCTGTCATAAAGTTTATTATTATTACACAGGATTTCATGTTTTCAGCTTTTCACTGGGGTTTTTTGGAATCCCTGTACTACATGAGGAAAGATTAAGTCCCAGTGAAGAAAATAACATGGTGGATGTTTTGGATATGACAATATATCTGACTCCAGAATCATTAATTAAACCTTCCCAAACTCTGCAAATTCTGCAATAAAATAATGATAATTGCAATTACTGCTATTTTCCCATCTGCTGAAAGTCACTTTTCCTGAAACAATTATACTGACAATTTAGTCCTAGCTTTTATCTTGAAATGAATCACAAGAGCAATGCTGCAGTCTAAGACGGGTGCGCGACTATGACAAACTTAAATAGAATAGGGCAAAGAGATGTTTCTGACTAAGCAGACAGCCAAGAAGACAGATCACTGAATTACTGAGCCCCACTGTCATCTGAATTCACATAAGGCAGGAAATTTTTTTATTTTCTATTTCAAGTATATTACAGGAATGGGTTTTAGTGACAGGTAGGTACATAAGTTCCTTCCATTGCTTTCAAAACTCCAGCCCATTTTTCTCTCTCTATCTCAAGAAAAAAGCTATAGAATACAGAGTGGAAAGCATCTGAAAAAAGCAGTCTCAGGAGCAGATAATAATGGGCACTGTTTTACATGATATATGCCCTTAGACTGATGAACTTTAGGTTTTGGACAGGCAAGGACATTCCAATGTGAAATTAGCAGTTGAAAATGACAGCACGCATGATTTAAGACAGTATTTTATATTTTCTGTTGTACTTCATAATGCAGTCAACTAAAAACCATCAATCAACTTTCAGCTAAAAATCACTTTGCCCAAAACACTGGAAATCTGCAACAGATGTTAAGTTTCTGCCCATGTCTTGTTCCACTGGCTGCAGTTCCTGTAGTCAGATGGCTCTCTTTCAACTCCATTCATACGTTCCAGCAGGTCATACTTTGTGAAGCCTCTAACAACTAATTAAAGTTTTATTTCAGACCTCTAATAGCTCAATGAATAATTTAGGGAGAAAAGAAAACATTTTCTGGGAAAGCATTAGCATAAGATTCAGTGAAGCTGTATCACTCCTTCTGGCCATATTTAATTTTAGCAAGATGAAAGAAGAGAAAACACAGTACAACTTGCTGCCATACAATCTCTGTTGCAGTGTCAGTTTTGTATCTTGGAACACTTCTAAATAGTTCTTCTGCTAAAGCAATAATCAATTAGTATTAAGGCACATCTGTAGCACAACAAGATGTTCTCCTTGGAACTCAATCAAAATTACATTTTGCAAATATTATCTCATTCCTGTACCACTTTCATTTGACTCTACAATTAAAGAACTTACAAACTTCAATTTCAAATTCCAATGGATCCGTAATATGAAGTTAGAAAAATTTTGAGATAATAAACTCCAGAGGGAATCTTGAACTTCCAAACTTGCTTAGTTTAACTCATATCATTAATACCTCTGGATTAAAGAAACCTTTGTACGGATGTCTGATGGCCAGGAAATTATTTGGATTTGTATTTCTGAGGGCAAAACCTATTAAGCTTTCATAACTGCATCTGACTGTGGACAATAGGAAAAAAAATCAGTTAAATGAACTGTAAAACAAACACAGGGGAAAAAAATGGATAAGCAATGGGCCCAGATAGTGATTAGCTGGAAAAAGAGCACACAAAATCTGTCTGAAATGGCCTCCAGCTATGTTACTATGATACAGAAGTCTAAAATTGATAACCACAAGAGAAATTTGTAAGCAGCTGGTTAAAATACAAAACAAGTAAAATTATTTATTATAAAAGAAATTGATGAGATTATACACTTGTGAATACTTGCTTGTAAAAAAGGGCAAAGAGGAATCATGCTTTCAGGGAAAGTCTCTGCCTAGCCCCAATTTTAAATTCAGGCACTGCATCCAAACTTGGAAACACATTGGACTTCAAAATGTTTCGCTCTGGTTTGAACTGTATTAGCTCAGCCAGCAGGAAAGGCACTATCTTTCAGTCTCCAAAAAGGTGTGAGAGATCCCTCAGACCTAAACCACTCATCTACAGCTGAGGGAGAAAACCTTTGCTCTTTTCTCCCATTGTACCAATAATAAAGATAATACCGCTTGATAAGATGAATAGCCATGCTTAAAGAAGAGAGCCAGGAGTCCCCCACTCCTGCCTGTGGAGCAAAGTTATTTCAGACCTGATTGTGCCTGGCAGAAATCTGCTGTGTTTTGGGCAGTATGTTAGAAGTTAAGACAGTGAACTCTTCTGCTTGTAGTGTATTGAACAGGCTGGCATTGCAGAATCTGTAATTGGCAAAGGGGAGGATCTCCAGGAAAACCTCTGTGGTAAAACTAAGTTTACTGATCTTAGAGGCCTCATATATCCATACATTCTAGCTGCATGCAAAAGTTATCTACCATATGTTTGGGTACATGGAAGGAATAAGTTCACAATGTACTCTAAACTGTATAAACAACTGCAGTTTTTTGTGTTGGGGTTTTTTTAAACAGACTCCAAAATGTCTTTCTTTTCCTGCTTTGCTTCCAAGATTCTAGTTTCCTGGATCCATTTTTCTTCTGGGCAGAGGAACCAGACTATTGGACCTAGCAATTCCTTAGATCACCACATAATCTGAAGTGCACAACATCCTATTGAGGATTATACAGGAGATACTAATTACATAGATCTTAAGCTAATTTCTCTGATACTTTTTCTTTTTTTTTTTTCACAAACTGAAGAGTTCTGCTGTTATTTATGATTATTTGGCATTGCTGCTGGAAAGAAATGGGATGTTGGCAGATCCTATATATAAATAGACATTTCCAGCACAATGACACTTGAAATCCTGATTTACTCCAAAGAATAATCAGTTTTTAAAGCAGCTTCCATGTGAATAAAAGATCCTCAGAGTTTTAACATTCATATGTCAGCATCATTTGGAATTTTCATGCAACACAACAATAAAGAAACTAAATCAAATTAGCACAAGAACAGTATTCACAGCACAGTCTCTATGTATATATTAAGCAATTCCCAAACAATTAAATGTATAAACTTTACATAGGTGGTCATTTACATAGGAGGTTCATTTCAATAATAACATTGCAAGAAACAGTGCAAGGAACAGTTTTTAAATTCCATAGAAAAACCTGGACTTTGGTAATCCAAACTGAGCCAGATCTTTTTCCAAGAACTTTATCAAAATATGCTTCTTTCAAAATCTTGTTCACTTGAGAAAATGTTTACAAAGTTTCTGAATGCTTCTGCCCATTGAAAAAGTAATTTGTTTCCTTACAATTCCTGAAGATCATTCTGACTTCTTACTTCTGCAAGTGCCTTTGATATGAAGAACATTAGAAAGCCACCAGGTGTTTAACCTGTTTTACCACAGACGTTTGGCTGACATAACACAAACATAAACCTAAATCGCAAATCCTGAAACTTGATAGATTTGCTTTTTAGTTTCTTTCTTTAAATAAAAAACAAACAACAACAGCAAAAATAATTAAGGCTTTAAACAGAGTCTTCATCAAATTTCCCAGCTTCCATTAGGAAAATAACTAAATCAGGAATACTTAGTAGTTTCTGCTTCAGTAGCAGTTAATTATAGCAGCTTCTTTACTGAGGCATCCCAAGTGTAGAGAAATATTCTACCTGTATTTTTGGCCCTTGACCTCAGCAATTTAGGGACTGATCAGAATTTGCTGCAAAATTTTCAAGTAGTGATCCTAACTGGATTGTTGTTATAAATAAGCCAGGTATGTCTGTGGCACAAGTAGTGTAAAACAATTCACTTACCTTTAAATTGTACAAACATTATTGTTCCACATATGCAAAATTAAAAATATCAACAGTAACGCTGGTAATGTAAAAGGCAACTTTTTTATTCATAGTTGTTAAACTTTTCTTTTTTAACCCATGTACCTGAGAAGCCCTATTTTTCTTCTATCTATGGGCAAATAATAATGCTTTCTACTGCTTGGTTCTTGACTTCCAGGTATTATCTCATTTAGTCAGAAGATAGACGTCAGCAAAAACCCTGCACACAGCAATTGTCAGCCACAGAACTCTTTCCAGCTTTACCATGACGGCCCGGGCTTCTGATGATGGTTTCTTCTAATTCACCTCTCAATAAACAAAAAGCCATTCCATTTGCCTGATGGCACTATACACAGCAGCTTCTCAAAGGTCACTGACTGAAGCCACCATGAAATCCTTTTGGTCACAATATTAATTACCATAGCAAACAAGACTTGACCTTATAAGTCTTCTCTATTCCAGAAAACTTAAAAGAGTATTGTTGAGTGTGTGCTTAAAGTTCAGTAGACATTCCTGATAATTTTATCCCTAAACACTAATACTTTGGGACCAATGCCTTCATTCTAGTTAGCTTAATTGACTTTATTTTATTATGTCGATTTTATTTAGGTCACTCTATGATTTTGTGATTCTGTGATTTGTACATTCGCACGAAATACAGTTTCACTTCCTGAGTCCTTCTCCTCAGGGTTGCTCTCAGTGCATTCTCCACCCAGACTGTATTTGTGCTCAGGACTGCCTCAATCCACAACCAGGACCCTGCACTTTGCCTTATTGAATTTCATGAGATTCACAGAAGCCCACCATTCAAGCCCACCAAGATCCCTCTGGATGGCATCCCTCCCCTTCAGCATGTTGACCACACCACCCAGCTTGGTGTCATCAGCAAACTGGCTGTGGGTCCACTCAATGCCATCGTCCACATCATGACGAAGATGTCAAAAAATGCCAGTCCCAATACTGAACCCAGAGGAATGCCACTTGTCCCTGATCTCTACTTGGACAGTAAGATGTTGACCACAACTCTTTTGAGCCAATTCCACCCAGCCAATTCCTTATGCAGTGAGTGATCCACACATCAATTCATGTCTCTCTGGTTTAGAGACTTGCAGAACAGCGTCAAATGCTTTATACAAGTCCAGGTAGAACATCAGTCTCTTTTCTCTTATCCAGCAACACTAATCTCATATTAGAAGGCTACCAACTTTGTCAGGCACAATTTGCCCTCAGTGAAGCCATGCTGACTGTCACCAATCACTTCCTTATTTTCCATGTGCCATGGAAATATGCCATGATATAAATTTGAGATTTTTCTTCCAATTGCTTCAGTCAGGTTCCAAGGACATAATGCACAATAGGTACTATACAGTGGTCCTCTCTCAAGAAAACACTTTAATTATAGGCGGCTGGCAGAGGGCCAAAGGAAAGCTGGCTCTCAGTACTGGCTGGAGGCTTTCATCTAGCTAAATTCATAAAAAGCAATGCAAGGCAGACAAAGCAAAGTAATTACCATTATCAGAAGGAAATACAACAATACTAGAGCTGGTCTTTGCTCTCCACAAGAGATGTGCTCTTTTGTTAAGGTCTTGACCACTGTATATTCACACAGCTAGGCTAGAGCATGTGTAAATATTTAGAAAACTTTTCTTTCTTGACAAACAATGTTTAGCAGGGCAAACTTCATATTTTTGAGTTCTCTCATTAACCATAAATTTGAAGGAAAACACCTGCCTTTTAGCACATATACAATGCTTCTGTGAATATTATCTATATGAACCTAAGTATCTGCATGATATTGATAAGAGAACCTTCATCTGCTGCTTCTTAACGAAGCAGTTGTTTAATCTAGTACCATAAGAAATAAACTGGGTGAGTGCTGTAACCAATTCTCCACTACTAATGTGAAATAATAGTAGCACACATGCAAAACTAATATAAACAAGCTTACATACAATAAATATTAATTAAACAAAAATCCCTAGGAACTTTTAATTTCATGCAAGTGAAGTATTCCTCTCTCTTACCTGAAGAACATACTGCATTTAATCTCCTGTCGCCTATGATGATAACTGGTGAGAAAAGAGCAAATTACATTAAAGCTTTCTTGCCATGTAATGATTGTGCCTCTAGAGCTGTAAGGAGAAGGACTTCCCACACACAGTCACTTTATCAGCTTTATATAACCTTTTAAAGGCACCTCACAGACCATCATCCTACAGCTGGTAACTACTGCACTGCCAGCAGGGTCCAACTAGAAACCCCCTTGCTGAGGTACTGGTGCACAGACAGTCCCTCTCCTCCAAAAGACACAGTCCTAACCAGGTGAAAAATGCCACAGAATTCGCATTGGTAGCAATTAGGGTCTACAAAGAAAGGAGATGCAGACCCTTCTGCCAGCACTGGGTGGTTTGGACTGCTCTGTGCGATTCTCTTTTGTATGGCCCTTATAAAGACCATGGAATCACACTGGTATATGTTGCTTTCTGAAATAGTTGGTGCATTATGCTGAAATTCAGCACAGAAAAATGTTTGAGCTAATAAAAAAAATGGTGGGGGTTTATTCCTTATGCTTCCAAATTACATATTCTATTCGGCATCTTTTCTGAGATTAATTTGTGTTGACATGGAAGAAAAAAATAAAAGAGAGAAAAAAACTGGAGCTAGTGAATTCCAAAATGCTTCTATGCCTCACAAATTTAGCTTTTCACATTGCTGGCCTGGGCCACCACTAATTATAATTGCAAATTTTCCAGTATTGTTTTATAACCTGTTAAGGAAATAAGCTTCCTGTCCTTCAGGGAAGAGGAATTGAAGCAATTCAATGCAAGGAAAACAGTACCAGCCAACCATTCCTTACAGGAAACTGAAACTCTGAAGCTCTCTTTGAAAAATAAAATCTTTATTTCATGAAAATTTGGTGGATTTTCTTGTCTGATTTCCGTATTACTTTATGGTTGTATTATTTCTCTTCATGATTATGTAATTAAAGACTTTTTGCAAACTTATTTTTTTTAGAAACCAATTTTCTGATGATTCCATAGGTGACTGATAGATATTTGAAACCCTGTGTTTCATAGCTTTTTATATCAGAATTTTGTAATGCTTTAGTAGAATAAAAATACAGACATGTTTTCATTCTTTTTCAGAATTATGGGCCTTGGTAAATCCTTAGCATCACCAGGCATCTTTCTTAATTAATTTTCAAGGAGAGGAGAATCACTCTTTGCTGTTAGTTCATGAATTATGCATTGTATTGGATACTATGTTCAGTCATATGATTATTAATATCTCTCACACAGTTCTTAATCATTCAAGGTTGTCTTTTTTCTTAGGCAGATGAATAATTTCTTCTATTCCACCTGAAGGTTTTGTTCTTCCCTGCAGTAGTTTGAACTGTTCAATATTCCCTTGGGCCTGAAGATGGAGATAGCCATCCAGCCCTTGTTCAGCACCTCCTGGGACTACTGAGGTCCCTTGGGATACTGAGATCCACTTGCTCTGACTGTCACTGGTGCCAGTTGTCAGGGAAGTGCTGAGTGCTTCCAAGGAAGTGCACAGCAATTTGCGGGATTGGGCCCAAATATCCAGAGGGTGGGTACTTATGTTACATCTCTTTGATTAAGATACCAGGGATGTCCCTCCTGACTGTCATAGATATTGGCAGCTGTTAAGTGCTCTACAAAGAACAGCCAGAGCTAATTACCAGTCTTGAAGCCCATCCTCTTTTTCAGCTGTCAGTTGGGGTGGCGCTGGGAAGCAGAAGTTTTCATGTGTACAGCAATAAGACAAAATCTCCTGTCCCCTGAGGCCCTGGGAATGCTTGGGGTGATGCTGCAGTACGGGCAGATTCTCCCCACCCTTCTCCAGGACCAGCAGTGCATTGCTTCTGGTCCTACTCACTCTCATCTTGCCCACCCATCATTCAGGCACTTTTTCCATCTCAATCCATGCCAAATTACAACCACAAACTTCATTTATCTTCACATGTTACTAAAATCTTTGTACTGCTACTGATACAGCAGGCTTTGGGACACATCCCATATAGGCCAGAAAATAAGAAGTGTAATCTCTTTTTAAGAAATTGTGTGCAATGTGGTAATATTTACTGAGTATGAGTGTATCACCTTTATTAGAATTGAAGACTTCAGATAAGAAACAGGGAATCAAAGGAAAAGTGTTATTTCTTGCTTATTTGTGTCTCACAAAAGCAAAAATAAATCATTTTTTCTGGAAATATTTTTAGGAGTGAGACTCATTGAAAAAAATAACTTTCTACATTTTGAGGCCCCGTTTAAAGTCTAGAGTAGTAGCATATTTTGCTTACTGGGAATATAGCCTTGCAAATATAAATTATGTTTTTATTAAAGGAATACAAAAGAAAATATCTGGGAATTTCAAAGAAAGTTCATGCACCTGGGAAAATAAAAATCAGCATGAAAATGCAAATCATGTCTGATTACTAGAGCTGAGTAGAATGTGAAAATGTGAGAACTGTGTTTTTTTCCTCCACATTTAAGGATTTTGAAAGATTTTCTTTCTTCAAAGACAGAGAATAGTAAAAAAAATAATTTTGGGAAAAATTTTATTTTTCACATTTATTGAAAAATCATCCTTAGATGTAATGTTCATTTTGTATTAGAATTTTGCACACCACATCACTCTGAACCTAAGGGTTTGAATACAGGTGTCTCTCACTACTAACTTGTTAATCCTCATGCAAGGCAGTGAGTCTCAGACTCCCATTCTTGTTTCACTTCGGCAAAATGACATACTCTGACAAATCAACTAGCTCTATTAATCAGTGCAATGTAGGAAAAACTGAAAGGAGGATTTTGCTGAGTTTAAAGGAACTGCAGACAAATACAGAAAATAGAAATTGAAATGGGGCCTTGTAGAAAGCATTCTGCATAGTGGGGTGAGATGATCCACATTGCTCCCAGAGAGGGAAGATGATGTCCTTCCACAAAGGGAAATTCCAGAGACATTGCTACACATCCTTAAGCCATGGCCCTCTTGTGCCAAACACAACCTTAACAAACTGACTGATCAAACCAGAGCATACAGCTGGATCATTTACTGCATCATGAATTTTGTCCTGTAACAGTAGCAAGATCTGTGATATTGGAATATACATGAACTTCATACTGATAACTGACATGCTTTCTCAAACTCTTGAACCCAAAATCAGGAACCACAGGATGTTTCTAAAAAATACCACAACAGGCATTAATGGTCAGAGTCCTGGTTTCTGCAAGGAGAATAACCATTTCTGCCTAAAAAATTACAAATGAGCATGGATGTTACACAAAGAATTACAAACCACGTGTGATGTGTGGATAATGTCGCACTCTGGCATAAATGGCCAGTACAAGACAGCAGTGAAATAATGGCACAGTGTGACAACACTGTGTCCTAATTCAGCCTCTGACCTGTCTCGGTCACCTCTGTGCCTGACCGCTGTTCTGCAGAAAGCTAAACCTCTGTCAAAATTATAGGATCCCGATGTTATTCAGGCTCTGTTTGACACAGCACTGGTGGACTGAGGAACTCAGTATTTTAGCGTTCCAGTTCAGATGGACTGCAGGAATGAAATATTGACTTAGCCAGCAAATAGGCCATTACAGGGAGCACCCGAGGCTCTTGCCTGACCAGAGTGGGTTTTGATAGCTACAGCTCTGCCTCTCATTTTGTTTCTGTCCATTGCTTGATCAGGGACCTTTATAGCTAAGTCTCTGTCCATGTTATTAGCTTATGAAATGGGCTAGTTAGTTAGGAAATTCATTGCAGGCAATGCTATTAAATGATTTACCTCTGCAGAGTTTCTGCATTCTGTTTAGTGTGTGCTTCCATTTATTCCATTAAATCTACTCTACAGAACCGTGTGAGATGGTCACATGGCAAAAATATAGCATGCCATTTATAAAAACAAGATTTCATTAAACAGTAATAAATATGAATCTTTCGAGGGGAAAGATTTTAACTCCTTGGTGCAGTTACTCCATGGTAACTTCCCTCGTACAGTGCAAAACTCCCCTGCACTCAAAAGAATTACTTTGAAAAAGGCTAATAGAAAAAAAGGTCAGATCACCCCACTACTGAGCAAAGAGTGCACTTGGAAAAGGTTGGTTTTCTTCTTCCACCTTGACACTCTCCATTCAAACTCACATTTCAATAGCACTGACTGGGATGTCTGCCTAAGTTTGATGAAATAAACATCGCTCCTCTATAAACATGGTATTTTCATGAACTGATATCATGCACTTCACTGATTTTTGAAATAACTTCTAGGAGTTTTGTATATCTCTGCTTTAATGAGAAGTGCCATAATTTTAGAGATATTTTCCTCTTAATGGAGACAAACCACATGTTAATATCATGTATGGCATCATCTGCAAATAGCATATTGCTGAACTAAAAGGCTCTAATGTGTTAGACCAGTGGCCAAAGAACCAGTCTCCATGGCAACTCTATATTAAGTTTCCTTGTTGCAACAATTGTGAAGACTATTCAATCACAATTCATTTCAGCTGAATTCTTTTGTATTTCTAAATGGCTCTCATAAATATTTCCACTTCTGGTATTTTGTCTTAATTTTAGAAGAAAATAAAAACGCAGCAAAATGAAAGGCCAAATGAAAGGCTGACTTTGGAAAGGTCTTCTATGAGTCCATTTTACATCTCTGGTCTAAGTAAAAAATAAAAATAAAAGAGTGAAGAGTGTAAAATGTTACATACAGCACCTACCCACAGAGCCCTGGCAGAGTCCATCAGATATTGCTTTAAGATTTTATCAGGTCACTTATTCATCTCTGAACTTTCATCACTTACCTGGGGGCAGGTTCTTCTCAATTAGCAAAAATGCCTTTTTCTCTTATCACTAAGTGTCCATACCCACCTGTGGACAGCAGCTTTCCTATCATATAAAAGCAGAGCCATCTCTCAGGTTGCTCAGTGCCTAGCAGGGGTCAGCAGCTGAAGCAGCAAAGGGAATAAAAAAAGTGGAAAACACCCAGTTCCAACTATCTTCTACACAGTGCCCCTTTCTATTAAGGATTTCTCCTAAAAGCTTTTCAAGTCCATTTGTAACTGGATATCTAAACACATGGCTCTTTCCCATTTGTGGGCTGACCAGAGCTCTTTGCTGGTCAGTTTTAGAAGCAGTTTGACTGTTGTGAATAGCCACATATTTGATCCTTGTGTGCAGTTACTGCAACATGTAAGTTAAGAAAGAAATCGTGTGTTCCAGAGAAACCTCCACCTGCTGCAAGTGCAACTTTCCACCAGCTGAGGCCACCATGAGAATATCACAGCATGGCTCCAATCTCTGCACTGATTCCCCACTAAAAATAGGCAAATGCATGGTGCCATCCCAGCTAATTGGACTCTGTCATGGAACTGACCTTTACCATATCTGATCACCTCTCTGTCTTTGACTCCTGCTTTCTGTAGCTGCTTCTTTCCACTGGAACCACAAGTCAATCATTGATGGATACAAACCTGCCACAATGAGAATGAGGGTTTTTTTGGAATACTAGGTAAGATTTTGGACATAATTTCTGAAGAAAATGAAAGCAGTCACAGAAAGTCCATGCTTTCAGCAAGGACAATGCATTCCACATTTCCCAAAAACAGTCATATGAAACTTAAAAAAAAGAACTGACTTCTCTCTGAGGAAATGGCAACATAGAGAGGGGAAAAAATTACTCATGAATATACCCTAAGTGGCTTGAACGTATAGGCCTTGTAAGAGAGTCTACACAGTCAGTAATGCAGGTGTACGCTACAACCTCCTGCAAAACTCTTGCTATGATTTCGACCAACCCTGTTTCTCAATCAGCCCAAAACGTCAGAGTAACATCTGAAGTGGAACTTTCCATAATTTGTGGAAATAACTTACTTATTTTCCACACTACTAATAACACTAAAACAACCTACTTTTACATTTTGCAGAATAAAGCTCCCACCCCCTCTTATACAGGTACACAGTGCTAAGAATTAACACAAATATTGATGAAATTGTGGGTTACTGTGGCAGATTTATTCATGAGGTTAAAGCCATATATTAATTTAAAAGAAATCAGGTTAGAACAAAAGATCTGAGAGCTTTAAATCTATTCTAATTTCTAGTTTGCTTATAAAACATACAGGCAGAAAAAGAGTTTGTGGTTTCAGGTGCCCATTAAAAAACTTAGCACATATCCATTTAAGCTTATTAAAAAACCCACACACCTTTAATCTGACCATCTCTGAAACACATAGGTGGGATCTTGTTAGTTTCCAGGCCACATCTACTTATTTTAATGAATTGGTACTATGAACAGCAGTAAAAACAACATCCTGAAACCACATCAAGCATCACACAAAATTAAAATTTGAGCTCAGATCATTCTGCTTATCATTACTGATCTACCAGTCATTAAATGTAATTCTCCTTAATCCTTTTTTCCTGTAATATCTTGAGGTTTGACTGCAATATGGGGGCAAAGTCATTTAAAAACATGAGACTCCAATTGAATGTCTACAGGTAAAATGTCTTATAGCAATGAAGTGTCCATTTATTTTAAAAGCAGCAAGGTTTAATGGAACATTACTGAAGCTTTTAATCATTACTCAAGATATTTCAGGCCTTTTCTCCTGGGAGCCTTGTCTGCAGGGATCCCAGAGCTAAACTGCAGACAAGCTGCTATTTCAGAAAGGGTTGATGTAGTTCATGGTTAAATTAAATTGCAGAACCCTCATACCAGTAAACTACAGTTACAAAAAAAAAAAAACCTTTACATAAAAACCTTTGTCTTTAATCTCTTTCAACAGAAAATTAGAAGTTTAATTATAGTAAGTTGAGGCAGGGCCAAGCCCCACTTCCACTGGAGTTAAAGTGGTTTCAAAGGGACCAGAATTCCGCCATGAGCATCAGACCAATACATTTCAGTAAGGCTCTTTACCTCAACATCTCCATGTTTCACAGACATTCCTCCTAATAAGCAGAATTTATTAGCTTGGATCCCCTGCTCAGTGAGTATGACTACGTTGCTTATGAAATAGAAGGGAATCACATTCTCAGAAAATGGCCCCATGAACATTTACAAAAGCTTAATTAAACATATCCATGATCTACTTTGCATTTGAGCTGTAAACTGAGCAAAAACACCTCCTTTTCTCTACTTAGCAGCTCCTAGGAAGCAGCACCTTTTCTAAGAAAGTAGACTGTGCCTATGCTAGTCAGCTTAGCTAAAGTCCAGATCCTTTCCGAGCTGCAGGAACTCATTTCCATGTACTAATAAATTGCTACAATGGCCCTTGGCATACTACTTTGCCAGCTAACAATTTCCCAAATAGTTCCTCAGCATGGCTCAAGAGGCAGATCTTTCCCAGAGCCATTCCCAGGAGACACCACCCAACACATTTAGCTGCAGAGAGGCAGGCTGTCCCCCTCCCCTTGGTCACCGTGTCCAGAGCTGTTCTCAAGTATGCTTCATTTGCTAATACAGATGTGGCCTTTGAGACACTCAAAGCAGAAGGCTGCCAAGGCAGGTCATTGCACTGAGCCAGGCTGGTCACTCTGACCACTGTACAGTGTCAGGTCTCCTGGAAGACTCTTCTTTCTTCCTTCGGGTACAAGATTCTTCAGAAGACCAGGTCCAAGCATGTCCTCTTCAGCTCTTGACTGGGATTCCCGGGGTTATGTCAATAAACCGGGACTTCACATTGTCATGGAATCTAAACAGAGAAAAGTCCAATCTTTTGTGAGAATAGCCTGAAACTATGTCATGGTGTTTACAGCTGGGGCCCACAGCCATACGGATGTACCGTATTCTTCCTTA
Organism: Myiotriccus ornatus; assembly: GCA_036023395.1. Taxonomy (NCBI): domain Eukaryota; kingdom Metazoa; phylum Chordata; class Aves; order Passeriformes; family Tyrannidae; genus Myiotriccus; species Myiotriccus ornatus. The sequence continues at coordinate 57,707,815 of JAYRBT010000139.1, forward strand.
CAAAGATTCACGGTTACCCTGTCCCTCTTTTCTCTGCTACATAATTCCAGAGTTTCCACTGAATTCAGTATGACTATTAGACAGAAAACTCAGCCACACCTGGTTTTCTATAAATGACAGCATACAGTGAAACAGCACTGTAGCACTAATTAAAATGTTCAGAGTACTGCATTTTTAAAATAAAGCAAGAGAAATATCTCTACTTATAACTAGATGTTATAAGATGTTTCATCACAATTCACACCTTTTTAAAACATGACTGTGGGTGTCTCTTAGTGGTCAGCTGTTAGTACGGCACAAGCTGAGTATTCTGTAAGCAGTTTCAAATAAAAATCCTTCATCCTGTGATACAAGTGACTAGTTAATCAGCTGAAGTCAGTACATCAAGAATATTTACTAAGCTTACGGAACACTGTTTTAAAGACCTATATTTTAATCACTAGATTGCTCCAAAAGCAATTTACTATAAAGCTAGTAAATATAATTACACAAATAACTGTGAGGTGAATTAATACATGATAACATTCACAAATGCTATTTGGATTTGAACACTATGATATAATTCAAACACACAGTGAAATTGCCTATGCTAAGTAAAGCACTGTATATCTGCAACTTCATTTTTATTTCAATCCCTCTCTTCTCCCCGTAAAGCCTTCTATAATTTGAAAATGCACTTCATGACTAGAACTGTGGATCACAGGTCTTATATTGTAAAACAGCTCTTCCAAATGCCCCCATAATTCTTTAGATCATATGCCTAACATTATCATCTTATTTTCTGGGTGAGGAAAGTCAAAAATAAAAAAAAAAAAAATTTAAATATTATTGTTCAAAATCCCAAAGTAATTAAGAAAGCAATACAGAACTTCTTATGCTCATGACTTCACACATGCATATGTATATATTCACATAGATACATATCTTACAAGAGTTTTTAAAATTATCAAAATACATGAGTTGTCATAAAATAATGAATAAGCAGTTCCCATGACTATAAGGTCTTTGGGAACTGAAGATGCAGAGTATTTTCAGCTGCAGGGGAAGTCAGTGGAGGACAGAACTTACACATTTCAGAGGAGAATGTGAACACTTCAAAGACTACTGCAGTCAGTAAAAATGAAGATCCATGCCTTTTTTTTTTTTTTAAGAGGGTACTTCAAAAATTAAAAAGGAACAAAGAAACATGAAAGCCTGAAAGTATTTTTAGATGTTTTGGGAGAGCTTTTAAGACCCTGAGAAATATTCAGGTTGTCTATTTAACAGTAGGTATTAAATAACAAGTGGTAAATACCATGATCAAATGTGAGCAGTTCCACTGCATGTGTATTGGTCATGAAACAACTAAGAGCACACTTCATCTAAACATCACTAGAGAGTGAGAGTCAAAGGTCAGGTGGATGCAGGATTGCCTAACACAGAAGTGACCCACCACCTTCCTCAGAGCACTTGATGTCACAGGGGATGCAGCCACTTCTGAGCTACAGGAGACCTACTGCCTCTCATGGGAGTCACTAATTTGGGCATACTATCACGAGACCACGGTTAAAAGGATTCCAAGGCCAAAGTGGCTGTGTCAAAGCGCAGGCCAAGTAAATACATTACCAGTATTTGCACCATCAAAGTAGAGCAATGTAGATTTTATTATGTGAAGATTAATGTATAGATCCACTAACCTTTCACAGTGTGGGAACAATCCTCTACAATTTACTGAGATGGGGGTCTTCATTCTGCTGAAAATCTTCCCTACAGAAGAGTTTGACAGTAACCTAGCCTGAGGAGTCCACTCTAGTTTCTGTGTGGGTAAACGCACATAAGCAGTCACAGTTCAGACAACACCTAGGTAACAGATCTAGATGACCTTACTTTTACAGCTTGAATTGCTCCAGAGACCAATTTAATCTAACTTTATGTATTTCTCCCACAAGCATTCTTACTTTGAATTCACTATTCCTCTTCTCAGTTTTGTTTAACCACTAAATAAAAATAACCAAAAGAAGTGAATAGAGCATTATTCATCCAAAAGAATTTTTTCATACAAAGAGTATTTAATTAAATTAGATTCTAATCCAGTTAATTAGTGTTCAAACTATGCTCAGACAGCCCTAAAAAGTATTTGTTCCATGGTCTGGGTATCTATTTAAAAGCATGTCATAAATCATTTCATTTTGCTTGTCTTCTAGCAGTAATAATTACAAAACCAGAGCACATTTTTCTAACTGCTATTAATACTCTCGAGGAAAAGTAAGAATGATTATCCCCATTTTACAGGTGGAGAGACCTATTTCCCATTTTGCTAATGATCCCCTCTTTCTTTGCACTTCATTAAGTCATTCACAGCAGTATAAAGTGAATATAAAATAGTATTGTGATAGTATTTGTAGCATGTGCAGTTTTTCATCATTTTGCCCTGGACTGACTAGATTCAGTGAAGTATTGGATCAGCTTTGAGGACTGAGATACTGGGGTTTATTAATGATGTTCACATCTACCTGTGACTAAATACTACTTATGCAGAAACCCTTCACTGAGTAAAGCCATAGGGAGAAGTTCTTACTAACTGAAGTCTCATGAATGACGGGCAGTGAAATGTCATTTAATTCATAAGACTTCAGAAGGCAAATGAATGAGAAAAACAACTTATTCCCCAGAATGCTTTACATTTTAAAAACTACCTCTCAAAAAATTCCAAACTCTTAACTTAATGTTTAAGATAACAGATCAGTTAAAGAAAGTGTAGAGCTTAGCTGATTGCCCTCTTACACAAAGTAAAAGGCCTCTCCTGGATTCAGCACGTAGACAGACAGGCATCAATTCCAGGAAACAAAATCTTCAAATGATATCTGAATCACAAAATAAATTCACCAGTTGAACTTTCTGGTTATTTTAGTTCTTTTATGCAACGGAATTGCTACCATAGCCATTGCAACCACAGCTAGTTTCTGTGTTATTTTTTTGAGAGACTGCTGTAAAAATGTCATAGCAACCTTGAAAATAGAATGAATGTGAGAGCATTGTGAAAGATAAAAGACACTGAAACACAGAGACTGTTTTGCACAGATCCATGGCAGATGTCTTTGTGACTCCATGCTACTATTTACAACTACTATGTGTGTGTGTGTGATTGTGTCTGTGTGTCTGTGTCTGTGTCTGTGGTATTAGATTTTCCTTCAAGCCTCTCTCACTTTGATGGCCAACAAGATGTAGCAGAAGAGTCAAGTGCTGTGCAGAAAAGCGGTGACTTCAGTTTCAGAGAGTGTGTTAAGGAATACGCTCCAGTCTGCAGGAGAGGATGGCAGCAGAGACACCTCTGAAGCACCTCGACATTACAACTCCTGCCAAATCGCCTTAGCAGCTCTGCCCAGCATCCACACTGCTCCCATGTCTGGCATTCTTACAGTCTGTATCTCATGCCTCTCCAGCAATTCTCTCATTTATGCTAAAGGTTTTGTAACAAATAATATGAGGAGAAAAGTACTTAAAATTTTCTGTTTAGACATACATTCTGTATCATCACTCCCACTTGTAGGCATACTGTGTCACAACTAGAAAAGAAACCATCTGGGGCAGAGACTCTGTTTACGATATTTTTCATACAGTATTTTGCACGCCTGGAACACTTTATGCACAACTCACAAAAAGTTTGTTGTTAACACAGACCACTGATGTGATGCATAAGCATCTACCTTTTGGGGTTTTTTGAATTTCACAGAGCGCAAGTTTTGCAAAGTCACATTACATTCTTATTCTTAAAAAGGGGAAATTTGGCAGTAAAGGTATACATTTTATTTTAAGATGCTTTAATGCCATAATATGGAATCCCATATTTAAATAGATTATATCTTCTTTTTTTGGCATTTTTTCCCATTCTAAACATTCTGAAATTGTATATAAATTTTTTTTGACAACACTTTGCATTCTTAGAGACTTCTTAATTCCTATCAGGAAAGATTACCCTACAGTCAACGTTACAAAAGCTTTGTAGTGGGAAAAGTAAGAATAATTAATTTCAGCTTAGGTCATTCATTGGCAACAAATTGCTCTCAGAAACGATAGGGTCTTCCATAAAGTCAAAATGTAATGCAAAGGATGTATTGGCAACAGGAATGAATACACCTACCCTTGTGTTTAGTTTCTTGCTGCTGTATCTACAATTAGTGGTGCAGATACAGTTGCAAATGTATAAATTGATGAACATCATTAGTAAAATGGAACATAGCTAGTAAAAATTCCAGAGAAGCACTGACAGTTTAAATCCAGCTGTTAGAGCACAAATCACCTTTCTAGAGCACTTCTTTGAATACATTTATAATCCATTCTAATTGTAATTATAAGAAAAATAATTGTTGTTTAATTCCACCTATTTAAACTATAATTTAATCATCTTTTAGGGATTAATAATGGATGTTTTACGGGAGAGAAATAATACATGTATTGGGCAGCATTTTATTACTCTGCCACTTTACTCATGAAGATTTTAACACTTCTCCAAGCAGTGTAAGAAAAATTTCCACATATTTCCACATACGACCTCATAAATGGAAGTGAGAGAGCTTGCTTGTACCTGCCATCTGTTCTGCAAGTCAAAATCCTCTTAATGGACTGAGATACTACCTTTTCTCTTAACCCATAAGTATCTCACTGTGTCGAATTAGTCTGTCTGGAATTACTCAGAAGAAACATCAGTTGCTAAAGTCAGTCCCACTTCCAGTATGCTACTGTCACCTCTACAAACAAGAAAATTTTGGAGTCATAGAAAAACTTTCTGTGCGAAGAGTTAGGAAGGAAGAAAAGATAAAAATAGACAAAAATTCGAATTGGGAGTGAGATGAGCAAAGGTTACGTGTGGGAGGACCAGTCAGCATAAAAGTGGATGGTGACAGACAAAATAAGAGGAGGATACAGAAGAAAGGAGGAGGAAAATGAGATTTAGAAAATCAAAAGACAATGCAGACAGTAGTAAAATTGAATTAAAAAATAAGTTAACCAGAAAAGAGTGAAGACATATTTTTTGTCATTTTTCATGTTTCGTACTCTCTCTTTAATTTTATTAGTCAAACACTTAGCCAAGATTCTAGTTGCTGAAAAAAAATTGCCTTCCAGTCACAGTTAATTTAGATTTTTAATTTTCTTTTACATTTGGTTAAATTTTACTCAGTAAATTCAAAGCTGCTGAAAAGAATAGTGTGTCACTAATCATACAAAATGTTTCAGCTTTGAAAAAATTTCTTTCAGATCATATTAATTTTTCTGCAAAATACATAGAAATTATTCAGCAAAAATATATTAATTTCTAGCTAGTAAGGAAATGCAAATAGTTCTATATTTAAATTACATCTTAATTTCAGTATATAGTACTTAACATTAGTATTCAATACTTAATCCCTGCATGCAGTGAGTCAGTAAATTATTTTCAAAGCGGTCAAGTCTGAGGATTTGCATTTGGACACCATCCTCGTCCCATTTCATTCTTCTTCACCTCTCACCCACTCTGCAACTCAAAGGTAAACGAAATTAAGTATTTTGATGTCTTCCACAGTTTCCCATAAGAGAGTAGAAAAATGTTTTTATCCTTTTGCTACCATTAAGGATTAAGATTAAGAGATCCAAAGGGTCGTTTTGTTGTCTGGTTTTTGGTTTTTTTTAATTTGGGTGTTCACATCTCTTACTAAGGCACTTCATGCTTATATCAGCTGCAAACATTCAGTAGCACAAATGTAAGGAGCCCTTAGGGACTATTTATAAACTTACTTATTAACTCTGTGATGGTTTAATGCCACATATTAGCCAAGGTAGCCTAGTTCCAGTTATTTATTTATTTATATAAATCCTAATCATGTTTGAATTGTACTGAGCAAAACGTCTTAATTAAACTTGTGATGATGAGTTCCATGGGCTAATTTTATGCCATACAAATAGCCCTTTTTATTGTCACTGAATATGTTTCTTTTTTTGTTCTATAACAATGCTATGCTCTGCATAGCAATACTAATCCATATTGTTATATAAATCCAGTAATTTGTGGCTTCTAATTGGGATATTTATGTAACTATGAACAGCTTCATCATCTTTAATGCATTTTCTGTTAAGCTCCTGGAAGTGTTATATGTGGAAACATTTTTATCTTTGTTTCCAAAAGGAGAACCAAGTTTATGTCCTCATCATGTCAATCCATGTTAGGAAGTTGAACGTATTTGCAGCCATTCTCCAACAGTGCATCCATGCAGACCAAAACAGTTTGTGCTCATTTTTTTAAATACAGGTCCCACAACAGCTGATTTTTAGAAATGGTCCTTTACCCATACTTGCTCCCAGAGCTGTTTAGAGAGATGCCACTTAGCACAAACCAAAAGCACAGTAGGAAATACTCAAACACTGCAGTGAGTTAAGTGATATTTTTTTGGCCCTGGAGCTGTTTAAAGTTTGCTCATACATCATTAGCTGAAGAGAGTAAGTTGTGATCTTCACCTTAGACAGAAGAACAGGATTTTATCCAAGATTACCAGTTCAAGAAAGCCAAACTGAGACTGCAAAGGATGAAAAGCAGCGTGTTGCTGTTGCTAAGAAAAAATCTGGCTGTCCCTTGGGACAAGGGGCATGAGCCCTGCGAGCAAGAAAATTGGCTGCGAAACCAGGAGATACTCAGAGTGTTATTCCTTTCTCCCTGGATTAAAAACCTCCCAGTATAAGAAAGCTGAGTGATTGAAGTAAGAGCACCTACTTCCTTCAGAAGGACCTTAAATGCTTTGGCTTGAGTCACATCAAGTTCCCTCTTTTGCTGAGGGTAAACACAGCGGAGCTGAGTTTCTGCATTCCTCTTTTTTGCTAGAAAGGTACATTTCTCAATTATAAACATCAAAAGCTCGAGTATTCGGTGATCTGGCTAGCAGGTCTATAGCCAGCCTATACCACAAAGTTTTTAATTCATAGTGATTGCAGACTGTCTTGGTTTTATTCAGGATTTGACTAAAAGTAAATGCAGGTTAAGAATACACCTTTCCTGTTTTCTTAAAAACAAAGGCAAACCCTGGCTTAGGTGAATCAGTACCTAGACTGAAATCTGTACCTAGAACCCTAGTCACTGGGCCATTGATGTGTCAATGCACATATATTCTTCAAATAAATGGTTCTAATCAAAAGTTGCCCCAAGAGGAAAAGTTCTTTTCATGCCTCTGAGTCTCTTTTTGTAAGTTACATGGGAAAGACAGGTAATACTTTGAATAAAATTGAATCCTCTCTTATTCCTTTATTATAAAGGTCAAACATCACTATCATCGATTAAATGCTTACCTTATAACCAACAGAAATGATGGGCAGAACCCGATAAACACAACAAATTAAAAATGCCAGTAAGACCTGGAGCAAGCCAAACAAAACCAGACTTTAAAGTCTACTTAGCGGGAACACTGAGCAGCCTGCTACACAACAGCTCTTCAGCTGCCAGTGGTCAACCACGTCACGGTCATAGGACTTCCTAGGTAGAATGGTAACCTCACTGACCTTTCCATTTGGTCAGTGGAAAGTCACCTACTAACTTTAGTCATTTATGGATCGCAGATTTAAGTACGACTAACTAGAGACTCAAGAAGTTGATCTAAATTTTGGCCATTTGCATCTCATTTGAAAATGTCCAAAGTATCATTAAATGCAATGAATTGAGAACATGGAATCTAGACCAAGATCAACTACACAAAGAGAGATTAACCACAGCTCCAGTGAAAATAAAATTAATCTTTCTATTTTGTAGAGGAACAGTAAGCAGTAGGATAACTGCGGACTTCATCTAAAAGCTATGTATTATTAAAAGGTTCAGGAAAAGCATAGACCATATTCATTCCTATTCTGCTACTGAGTTTTATTCTGAAACTAGCATTTGAAAGAAATAAGGAAAGCAACTTGACTAGAGCACATGGATAATTTCAATAAACCAAGCAATGATACAAAACAAAACAAACAAAACAAAACAAAACAAAACAAAAAAACACAAACAAACAAACAAAAAAAGCCACTTCTACTCTAGAGGTATATGGGCACTATATAGTCACATGAAGTCACAAAGAATGAAAGTACATTCCAATTACTTTTTCTTTAAGGTCTATTTATTTGAGATATATTACATTTGGGCTTTCAAAACTAATAAGGCTGTATACCCTGTACTGCACAAGTGGGATTTGGCAATATGCTATATTGCCATCTGGTTTTGTTTATCATGTATTTTAACTATTAAACATTTATTGAAGACCTTATTGGTTAAGCCATTCCTCAATAATTGTGGTTATTATTTATTAATCATAATACATCTACATAATTAGTTAGGGCCTCCTTCTGGTATCCTTACTCACACTGAGTAATAATTTACTCCATGATCTACCCCAATAAAACAGACCACAAATCTGGCTGACACTCATCACAAATTTGGGAAGCAAAACTGGGTTTCCTGTGGCATCGCACAGTGCATATGTCCACAAATGGACAGAAGCATGCACATGTGCAAGTGTGTGTTTCAGCCATCTGAAGAGTTGTGTGAGGTTCTGCCTAATAAGTTCAGCCTAGACGTGTGCATTTGGCAGTCTTTCTGAGATGATCAATTGGCAGGAAGGACATGTCAAAATCTATCTCTGCTAAGGATTTGATTTATGTTATTAATCTGAATTCTAAAAGACAGATGATATTCTGTTTCTTAAGATATTTTATTTGATATCTTGTTTGATACCAACCACTATCTTTGTTTATTTTGTAATGACCAAAGTTTAATACTGACAGATTTTTTTCAGACAGAAGGGTACAATTTTGTATAATTTGAAGATCTGAACATTGGATGGCTCACTTGATTTAATCCTCCCAAACTGAAGAGCACAACCTGTCATTAAGATACATATTAACTGCAATCCTCTGAAGAATCCTTAGGGTTCTCCTTCAAGAAAAACAAGGACTGGTTTGATGAAAACAATCATGAGAT
>JAYRBT010000139.1:57717169-57729364 GCA_036023395.1 Myiotriccus ornatus
AGCAAGCGTGGGTAGAGCCCAAGCGTGGGTAGAGCCCTCCTAGAATCTTCGTTCGCGAAGCCTAGCCATGATGAACTAGTTTCAAGGAAACTGCTATTGAGCTTCTCAATAAAGAAATCGGGTAGGTCATCCAAAAACTTTACCGAACAGTTTCACTTCATATAATCAGAAGCTGAACTGTCTTCAAAGGATGTTTTTGACCAGTACACACGAGCCAATGAGAGTAAAGATAAGAATGTATGTGTTCAAGCGGAAGGGAAATCGACATTGCACAGACATGCAAGGAAAAGATTATTTTGAGAAAACAGCATGTGACACAAATAAGGGCCCTTGAGAAACAAGGAATCAGGTCTCTGCTTGCCATTTGTGAATGAAGAAGGCATGTCACAGTCCAAAGGAGCCTGATACAGACAAGAGATTAAATAACTCATTTTTTTACCTCAGTCTGGGAAAACTGTAAAGGCCAGAACACCTCAGCATGTTACAGCAGATTTGTGTTGTATGTATAGATGAGAACCTGCAGCCATAGAAAAAAGGCAAAAAGTAAGTTTCTTTTCCTACTTTGTTTCAGTTCTCAATGATGAAAATGATGCTAAAGGTCTTTTTTAAGAGTAAACTGATTTTGTTGTTTTTAGCATTGGCTCTGCAATTCCCATCTCAACAGTGTTTAAAAATTCCATCAAAAAAAAACATTTTAAAGGGATAAATATCTAACTGAGCTAGATTCATTTGATTTGTACATATTATTTTCTATGTGGCTAGAGAATTAGGAAGAGATGTAAACAAAAAAATTGAGTTTGGAGGGGGTTTTCAGTACTCTAGGAAGCACGGTAGTTGGAACTATCTCTATATTTAGAAGAATTGTGACCCTTGACCAAGGGTTGTTTAGGTGGAAATTAATTTAACAGAAGCATTCTGGAATTAGAACAAGTAGATACTGAGATAATACTGTGCACTTTAAAATGTCCTTTTTTTTCCAGAAGTAAAATTAGTTTTCTTTTCTTTTTCATATTTCACCTGATCATTATTCAAAAGTATTGTATGTGCTCTATTAAGATTACAATCTAGGCTTCCCTGCTGTGATTAACACAGATGGCAAAACCAAAAATAAACAGAACTCTCAAGGGTTGTAAGCACACTTCTAGTATATTTTAATTCATTTTCCTCAGACAAGGAAATCTTAATCACAAGCATAAGAAATTTTACCTCAACAGAGTAGAATACTCCAGTACTCAAATAAGATCAACTTGTTGCAGCAAATTAAAATGTATGGCATAAAAATACTACAGCACAACAGAATTGAAACAATCTCTCTTTGACTCTCAGTCAATTCTGATGCACTTCTGTGACACAAATTTCTCTGGCATCTGACCATATAAATATTGTTGGCCCTTTGTGAAAAAGTAAAGAAGATTGTGCACAGTTTCATATTCTTTTTCAAACTCTACATAACCTTTCTAATCTTTGAGCCTTTTATTTTAGTATCTAGTAGCTATAAGAAAGAACCATTCAGAGAGCAAAACAGAAATTTAACTTTGAAAGTCCATTGCAGCCCTTGAAATGGTATCTCATAATTTCATGACTACATGCAAGTTCAGTAACTGTGGAGCATCTCTATGGGCAAGATTTATGCGGTCCTATCTTCTCGATAATCCCTTACGCTTGGCCAGCGCACTATGACTTTCGTTCGAGCGTGCTGACTAGCATTATGGGTAATGCAGGTGGGTGTTACTAAATCATATTTTATTTAGCTGAAAAGGTCACAAGAATTGAACTGATTCCAGTTCATGGGATTTTTAGCAAGCCACAAGGGATGGGGCTCTTTTTTAGTGTTTAACACTCAGAGTTTCGATTTTACAGCACATGCAAGAAGAGTGTCCCATTGCTAAGGTCAACAGTCTGAATTACACAGCCCTGGTCTTGCATCCTGATCAGCCATAGGCTCACAACATAACTTTGGGCAAGACTCTTTGAACCAGGCTGAACTTGTTTAAACTCAGATCCTGCAAAGTATCCACTCTATATCAGATATCAAGGCTTGTCAGGAACATCAGTGCAGAAGGCAGTGTGAGTGTTACAGTTGTTTACGAACTTATATCTTTGTGCTTTATTTCTCCACCTCACAAAACGTGGGTAGCATTCCCCTTTTTTAATGCATGTTCTGAATACAAAAATGTAAAAAAACCAGAAAATAAGACATGCAGTAATTACAGTAATAACATAGTGGTAATACTGCTCAACAAAATCTAGCTTTGTCACAACATTTTTATATAAAGACATTTCAAGAAAAGAAGATTTTTTTCCCATTACTAAGCATGTTTGTTAAAAATTTGATAAAAGCCATCTAAAATATAAATTATAAAAGGATAATTTACTCTGAAAGGGGTTTTTTTCACATATATGTGTTCTGTTTGCTACAAATATTTATTTTAATCATACTTTTTCCACTGCAATTTTTTAACTCAGTATTTAGAGCATTAGAAATGTCACGACCATCTAATCTGTACAGAAAAAGAAAAAAAAGGAGTACTGCAGTAATCTTTGTTTTTCTCACTAAAAGTCAAAACTATGGGGTATTTTTGCACTCTATTATATGAGAAATTGTTGAAATCATATAATTAAAGACTGTATTGTAATGCATATACACCAGAGGGCAGAGTAAAGGCCACTTGGACATTTCCTGGTTTGGAGTGCACAATGCAGCAACAGGACAGTTCAACAGAGAATATAACATTTTTTGCATTTAATAGACTATTTATAATTCAAGTCAGCACTTGCATCTTCCTAATTGCCTTATTGCCAGTTGTCATCAGATGTTAAGCTAAAGGCGGACTGATGTGTCACAGAAATGTGCTGCTGCAATAAGAAGGAACATGAATTTCCCTTTGTAGTAACTCAGTAAGTCAGAGCCTACAACGAAGCTCTTGACTGTGCCATACTCTATTCAGGACTGTCTCAGCAGAGTGAGGACTGCAGGAGTCTTCCCAAAAAGAACACTACTTTTTTCTTTTTTTTTTTTTTTTTTTTAAGAGAAAAGCGTATGGAGAAAAGTTCAGGCTGTTCCTAAGTGTTCTTTCCCAGCTTGCTTCCAGCTCAGACGGGTGCTTAATATTTGAAGTGGCAGCCAAAGCATCCCAGCTGAGAGACGATCGATCAGCTAATATGACTGCAGATATCGAGTCTGTTTTAAAATCCACATTTCTAAACAGGCTTGGGATAGCCTCAAGTTCAAACCAATTGACTTTTTTGCAATTATTTTTTAAATTACGACCCTGCTTAGAGGAAAATTTTAGTAATTTTATCTTTAGTCTGTTGAACATTTGTATTTTTGGAAAATTAATGGGAGTTATTTAGGAAAATAAATAGAAGTCTGACTCAGAACAATACCTTACAAAGGAACAATACCTTAGTGTATTAATAAAAAAATTATGTAGTGTTTATCTATAACTTTTAAAATAAAATTTAGCTATTTGTAATTCTCTCAATAGAAATCTTTCAAAAATGGCTGCCTTAAGCATTGAGGGAATAAGAGAGAAACTGTATTTTAGGAGAGAATCTGAGCTGTGATCTGAGAGTCCCAGTTGTATCCTCTCCTTATAGCTGATTAAAGCAAAATCTTACATCTGAATGCACTTTATTTTAGGACTAGCAGTTCAGTGCTCATAGCTCTTCATAAATATTAGTATATGCTCTTCCTTTCTTCTCCTGGATAATGTAAAATTGAATCTGAACAATTAAAGGTTTTTCCTAGAGATGTAATAAGTTCATTCTAATATCATCACATTTTTCTGTTACCTCAGTTGTTTCTAAGCTTTTACTAATGAAAACTGAATGTTCTTGGTATGACATTTCCCCTGATATACACCTATTTCTTAGAGGCACCTGGTCAATTATTTAATTGACATAACTTGTATTTTATTTAATAGGAAAGAACATCTTTGCTGTCTACTGTCATGTTACATCAGGTAATGTGTGAGAACTGAGAGTGATTTCCTTAGTTGTGCAAATGCTTTTCATGTTTCATTCTGCTTTTGAAAAGCATAATAAACTCTCTAGGAAACATTAAGAAGATAAGAAACATTATGTAGTATTTTGTGTATGTGGGCAAACATGCATGTACAGAAACTTAGTCCAAATTCGAAACACTACCCTGGCTGTGAAGCCCATTAAAATCAGTTTATGCATTTTTTCAATTTCTTTGGAACCAGTCCTATGTAATTTGTTCTGTTACAAAACTGTGGCATTCACAGAAAGAGTGGTTTTCAGTTTTGTGTGGATACGTTGCTTAAGACTGTTCTTTTTTATGACAAGATGTAGAAGGGTTACACAGAATCTCCCAAACAGAGTAAATTATCATCCTGCTGTTCAGACCTCATAATAAACACTGCTGGCTCTCCACTGAGAGTGTAAGCTAAACTGAATAAGGTCTCCATGGGGCACAATTTAGAACAGTAAGGATGTCTGACTCAATAAACGGCTGGTTGATTTAACAAAAGGGTGCATGAGATCAGAATGACAAATTAATTTGGTCTAAGTTAAAAGCCCAAGTAAAATGCTTTCATTTTTCTTTGTAGAATAGAATGGCTTGGGTTGGAAGGGATCTTAAAGATTATCTAGTTCCAACCTCCCTGCCATGGGCAGGGACATCTTCCACTAGATCAGGGTGCTCAAACCTTGAACACTTCCAGGGATGGGGCGCCCAGAGCTTCTCTGGGCACCTGTTCAAGTGCCTCACCATCCTCACAGTAAAGAATTTCTACCTAAATCTCTTCACTTTCAGTTTAAAACTCCCCTTGTGGTATCATCCATGTTAGAGGTTGTTCCCTCTCTTTTCAATAAGCCCCTTTAAGTTCTGAAAGGGAGCAGTGAGATTTCCCCAGAGCCTTCTCTTCTCTGGGCTGAGCATCCCTAACTCTTTCAGCCTGTCCCCACGGGAGAAGGAGAAGATCAGAGCCCTCTGATCATCTTCGTGGCCCTTTACACTAAAGTAAAGGTATAGGGGCCTCATCTTTTCAGTTCCTTTACTTTAAATGCACAGCATCACTACACAGATTGTGACTTCACAAACTTTCACAGGCTTCAGAGGAAAGGTCAGGATTACATTAGAGATGAAAATCTTCATAGTGAATATACTACATTGAAGACAAAAACTGTGCACATTCTTCTCCAAGAATTTTTCTTTCCTTGCAATTTCATAGCAAACAAATGCAGAACCAGGAGTCAAAAGGAAAACTTCTCAGTCGCAAAGTCTGTTGATCTGTTCTGATAAATTTTGCCTGAGAGTTTTCTATAGAGATATGAGAGATGTTGAGATTCCATACACTTAAATTCAAAAATGTATCTTAAAGCAAAGATATGTTTTTCTATTAAAACCAAGCAACATTACTTCTTTCTCCCCTCTGCCCTGTTTCCCAGTAAAGGAAAACTATGTTTCAAGGTAGGTTCAGCATAAGATAACATATAGCCTATTTCTTTCCTTGCAAAGTTCAGGAGAAATTTATTTTATGGTTGTGCTCCACTTTGTATATGATTGTGTGTTTGTGGACTTGTGGTTTTTTATCTAAACACAAAAATTGTACACATAATTTTCTTTCATCCTATATGGACCACAAATTGAAAAACTAGTCTCAAATAAATCACTAGTGAAAAGTGCAGTGGTATGAAATTCAATAGCAAGTACTACAGGCCAGAAGTAGAACAAGAAAGGGGGGTGAGGGGGGGGGAGATGGGGAACCCAAGCAACTACAAAGTGAACAGCACTCATAGGACTCACAGAGATAAGAATAAATGAAAACAAAATAGACTAGGCTGCATTTTATCAATTCACCTTAGCACATGGAAAGTGACACAGCTATTCATAGCAAGCAGTCCTTTTCTGTTTTCCTACAGGTTTTAAGACCAGTAATTGTAGTACATAATCAAAAGTGTTGAACTCTCATAAAGCATGAGTCCACAGACCTCAGAAACAAACTGCATTGCTAATTTACATCATGGCTACATCAGAGGATGGTTTTTAGGTATATTCCAAAATTGAAGGATAAGAATCAAACCCTGCTTTCTAGAACTTCAGACCATTCCATCACCTTTCTGCCATTACATTTGGTTTTCCTGGACCGCTGGTTCCCATGGAGAACCTAGAAAAGCTGAGTGGCAGCACCATTTCCCTTGGATGTGCAGTCTGCCTCAGTGTATGTCAGGGAGCCCCCTCCATCTTTAACCAATTTTCAGTCATTTAAGGAACACAAAACAGAGATGACTGGGTAGAGGAGAAGAGGAATTTATTTCAAGCTCTCATGTATAATTTCGAATGCACCTTAAGCCTACCTGTCACCATCCTTCCTCCTTCTGCAGCACTGCTGCACAGCTCTACTTCACAGGGAAGGAATACCCAAAGCAGAAAAGACTCAAACAGCAATTTCTACAGCAATTTCTCCCTAATATCACATCACCAAAAAAGAGAAAGCCTATGGAAGGCTAAGTGATTCTGTTCCAATCTACTATAACCCTTTGAAATGGCAACTCACAGGCAGCCAGTATAGCAGGAAATCCTTAGGGAGTAAGAGAGGCAAAGGAAAAGGGCACCCAAGTGAATGTTTAATTCTTCCTTCAGGTTTTCTGATATCCAAATTTACCATAACAAGTCTGAAATCTCAGATGTGTTCAACTTAGAGACAGATGCAATAATTTTCCCACTGAAAAAAAATAACCAAATAAAATTGTAAACACTCATGGAGCAAAGAATCACTGCTGTTTATTCAGAGAGGTTTATGGAATAACATCAGTATCTTGCTCAGCCTTAAGAACCCCCTGCATTCCTCCCTCAAGGACATTAGCAAGAGATGAAAAAACAATGATTTTTAGAGACAAGAGCCAGAATATTCTTGGCAATTACAGTAAAAGTGGGCAAATTTATTTCAAGTGCACAATGTAATTGTATGATTGCATTGATGATAAATGAGGCTTACATTATTTTGTCTTTAATGTATAATCAGTTTATATTTAGGCTGTGGGTAGGAAGGAAATGCAACCTTTTTGTAATGTCATTTATTGAATACATTCATTGCAAAAGCCCAGCCCAGATTCTGGCAGCCCTCTTAAAGGTCAGTGCAATTATTTTTAAAACAATCACAATATTTATTGTTAGCACTTTCAGTGCTCACTAAACTGAGAATCAGATTTGCTCTCTCACTGTCCGGTATCTCAGACCATGTCTCCTCAAAGGAATAATGAGACAAGCTTTGTACAAGCCTGACAGGCTAGTGAGTGGGGGAGCCAAGTTTGAAGCCTTGTTCTACATCTTCAGGATTAACAGCACCTCCTCTGCCCTATCAGGGTGGCAGTCCATTTGAAAGTAGCAATAGCCTGCAGGCTATTGCTATGAACAGCGTGTTTCAAACACAGATTTCAAAGCTCTTTACAAAGGATTGCCATTATCTGCATTTTACACACAGGAAACAAAAACATTTGGGAAGGAGATATTCTCTAAGGATGAGAACAGGAGAAGAAACATCACCTCCTTAGTTAACATCCATACATTTTCTGTTAGGCTAGTAACTTGAAAGCTGCTGGAAGTGCACCAAAAAGAAAAAAAAAAAAGTGATCGAATGTTTTTAGCAAACAGAGTTTCAAGCATATTCCAGTGCTGCAGATGGAAAAAGATCCACTGGGTTTAGTGAACTCGCTTTAATTTACATGAGCAAATTCAACTGTTATATACAAAGGCTAAAGTGTTAATTAATTATAAAACTTTCTTTATATATAGTTTCTCTATAGAAGAGAAATATTGTCCCCTAAAATCTACCTGTTCTAAAGATGAAGTTTTGTTCAAATATAGTTACTGAAAGTGGAAAATCACCTTTATAAGAAGTGTCTGCAGTACACCTTAGCTTGGGAGAGAGAGTGTCTCCTATAGCAACTTCAAAGAAATAAACACCTTCTTAAAGAGTAGCTTTAGGTCTAACCTGAGGAAGGAAGAAAGCTAACTATGAACCAACCTATCTCTTGGAAAAAATCTTGGCAACACAAATTTTTTTTTGTGCTGGAGAGGTAATGTTTTAGGTGACCTCATAAGTCTTTTCCACCTCTAGCATCTGCGCTTCTGAGAATTTCCAAGGAAACCAGTGCTTCAAAGAGGCCACAGGAGCCAAGAGGAAGCTGAATATTTTCTTTTTTTCTTTTTTTTTTCTTTTTCGGATAGAGTGAGCAAGATGACTAGTTCCTTGCTAATATTTCTTATTTTTTGCCTATTTAAATTTTTTTGTATATAGAGAATGAATTTGCAGTCTATTGACAAAGTTAAGCTAAAGTTAAGATGCAATGCATATTTTTTGCACATCCATTTAGCACTGAAACATGTGAACAGTAGCATTATATGTTTCACTCTCTTTCCTTTTTCTATTTTGCCTGCAAAATAAAAGTGCGTTTGTGACATTATAGCTGCCATAATGGAAAATGACAGCACTGAGGCAGAAACGTCATTGTATTACCATGGCAATGGACAAACAGTGTTTATTACTGGTAGTTTTAGCTTTTCACTCAAATATTGGAAGCACTTTTTAGTTCTTTCTTCTTATGCAAACATGTTTTAGTGATTTTTGGCTGGCTTCAGACTTGCTGGCTCAGGCAGGTGCAAGTTAAATGGCAGTTCTGTGGGCCAGGAAGTCTTCTGCTCCACTGAGAAATACTCACTCTGTGATGACAGATTTCATTTCCACTGCCACCCCTTCCGTTAGTCACAGCATGGGATGGTATCTTCATTTTTGGTTCAAGGAGAGTATGATCAAACATTCATGTATCACTCTCCTGAGTCATCCAGGTTTATGAAAGCTTAAAGCAAAGGTGAACTTACTCCCTTTACTTAGCACATCTGACAGCATTAAAACCAGGGCTGTAACTTTTAGTAAGCAGTACTTGGGCTAAGTTTTAATTGACATGCTGTCCAAATCAAGACAGATGCTTATTTAACATACTGGCATCTTAAGTAATTACTTGATCTTCTGAATTGCTTATACTTATATTGATCACACTGAAATGATTTTCTTAAGTGAAATGTAAATTATACTATAATTACAATTGTGAGGATTTATCATAAGAATTAGAATAGATGTAAGAGCCTTGGAAAAAAAATGATCCTACTGTAAGGCAGTAAATTAATTAGGAGACAAAACAGTTCTGTGATTTGACTTCGATTCTGTAGCTAATATTCTATTAATATTAATTTCTCTCTAAGACATGTTCCTGTTTTTTTTTTACCAAAGGCAGTAATGTTAATTATTGGACATTTAACACCTATAAAGTAAGTTCTAGTTTTAAGTGTTCACTGGACTAAATTAAGCAATTAAATATCATACAGCCACTCACTCACTTCCCCCACCCTGGTGGGGGGAAGAATCAGAAAGAAAAGGTAAATCTCGTGGATTGAGATAGAACCATTTATTAATTGAAACAGAGTATTATTAGTAGTAGTGATATTATTATTATTGGCAAATTCATTCTAATTCCCCATCTGAACCTCTCTAGCTTGAGATTCATCTCGTTTGAATCTCCACATCTCTCACTGTGGAGACAGAGAACAGAAAACCTCCTTCTTCTCTGCAGTAGCCTTTACATATAGAAGATTGTTGCCACATCACTCCACAATCCTCCTTTCAATAGGCCAAACATCCCCCATGTATTACATTTGCATGGCAAGGTTTTGGTAGTGGGAGGGTGGAGATGTGAGTGAGAGTGGTGGTGTTACTGGGTGGCTTCTGTGAGGAGATGCCAGAAGCTGTTCCCATGTCTGATAGAGTCAGTGCCATCAGGCTCCAAGACAGACAGGCTGCTGGCCCAGGGTGAGCACATCAGATGATGGTAGTGCCTGTAGGATAATACAGTTAAGGAGGAGGGAGCTGTTCAACTTCAGCTGGAGAGAGGAGTGAGAATAGGTGAGAAAAACAACTCTACAAACACCAAGGACAAGGAAGAAGGAAGAGGAGGAGGTGCTCCAGATGCTGAGGCTGAGGTTCCTTGCAGCTTGTGGTGAAGACCTTGGTTGGGCAGCTTGGCTCCTGCAGCCCATGGAGGTCCATGGAGGAGCAAAGATCCATCTGCAGCTTGTGGATGACTTGCTCTGGTGAACAGGGGCATGTACCTGAAGGAGGTTGCACTGGGAAGCATGGGAAGCTTCCATCCACCATGAAAAGCCTGTGCTGGAGCAGGGTCCTGTCAGAAGCTGTAGACCCATGAAGACAGAAGCCCATGCTGGAGTATGTTTGCTGACAAAACTTGTCCTCATGGGGAAACAGATGAGGCACTGCAGTCATGCCATGCCTGATACCAAGATTTCAGATCTAGACCATGACCACTCATAGCCAGTGGTCATGCTCAGCTGCAGCAGTTTGATTTCTGCTAGGAGGTAGGGACTGATCACTGAATAAATTAGGACTCTGTGTTTTAGCACAAGGCCAAGAATGATGGGTCCTCTCTCTGCCTTCAGCACATATCTTTGTCCAGCTCAGCTGCTACTTCAGGCACTGAAGCTGCTTTCACTGAGTGATAAGTTGTCTAGAGCAGGATTCTCTAAGATGTACAAGGGGTTAGAATGACCCTTGAAGGACTTCAAGCCAGGAACAGCAAATCCTTCCCCACCTCTCTGTTGGAACTCCCATGCCGTCAGATCTGAGAATTATACTGCTTTTGTTTATTAAGAGAGAAAGATTTGTTTGACAGAGACACCTCGCCTACTTCATAGACACCTAACACTACTGACATTTTGTAGGTTGTCACTGGGGGGAAGTATCAGAAAAATGTTTAAAAGGGAACTGGCAATCAGAAGGATACCACAAGACCTTAGAAGCAGTATTTATTAGTTCTCAGCAGCTCATTTTCTACAGGGCCAGGAGAGAGAAAAGCCTCTGTAATTACTAACTACAAATGTTTACATTACCCAGGGAATTGCAAATTCCCTTTAAGTGTTGGTAGTTTAGATACTTGAGGTAGAGGAAGTAAAAAGATAGAGGGAATAAGATCAGTCATTACAGCCAGCTCTCATTCTCTCATCCAAAGGGAAAACAAGCTGCTGTGAACACAGAGGCAGTAAAAGGACAGTTTAGCTAAAAGCCAAAAACTTTCAAAAAATTGAAAATAAACCAGCATGTTGAGGTACCAAGTCATTTGAAAATTTATGAAACAGCACCACAGAACAGATTATAATTCATCTGTGTATAACCAAGTGGTTTGGTCCACAGAGTAAGTATGCAGACTCACCAGGTGCAATTTCATGTTTGCAATGAATTTACTTTCCTTGAAAATCCCCTTTGCATACAGAATTCAGTCATATTTCTGCCATTTCATCTCCTTATGAATTGTTAGGCAGACAAAATCCCAGTTATGAAGCAATACCATATCTTGAACGACTTAGCAAACCAAAAGTCACATAACTACTGAAACTAGTTGTTCTGCTTCAAGAGGACATCCTGTACTTAGGAAAGGCTATTACATTTTACAACTACAAAACAAACAACAGCACCTTGAGCTGAGCCTTATGGAAAAGCTAGGAGTCAATATCAGTGACCAAAAGCAGGCTATAAATGTAGTTGTCCTTTTTACCAGTACTGGGATTTTTTTTACAATACTCATTAACCATTATGTTTATCAGAGAACTTATATCTACTGAACTCATTGCACCCTGGGAAAGATTTCCTGCTGATAATTAAAACCTGAAATCCCAGGGTGATTAACATCAGCAAATCCCAGCCCTCTACTTCTAAGGAATTGTCCTCAGGATTCCTAGATTCCCTTTACATAGTCATTAGTGTTTCAAGCTGACAGTTTCACATTCTATCAAAAATGGTCAGTTTGTTCACCTTTGTCAAAATGAACAAAAGTAAAATGAAATGGGAGAGTGGTCAGGCCGGGTAGTGAAGCATTTGACCTTACACCATTGTTTTGTTTCATTGTTCTGCCTTTCCCCAACATTCAGTCACTGGTCAGGTCATAAGGATAAGTTTTAGTGTGCTTCCTTTATTCCTGTAGGGCTCTTTCACTCACACTTCCTGCTCTTTTATATATCTATGGCTATGGCTATGGCTATGGCTATGGCTATGGCTATGGCTATGGCTATGGCTATGGCTATGGATATGGATATGGATATGGATATGGATATGGATATGGATATGGATATGGATATGGATATGGATATGGATATGGATATGG
>JAYRBT010000139.1:57729464-57792367 GCA_036023395.1 Myiotriccus ornatus
TATGGATATGGATATGGATATGGATATGGATATGGATATGGATATGGATATGGATATGGATATGGATATGGATATGGGTATGGATAAGAAAGGGAGAGTATGAAAACATTCCAGATAGTAATAAAAAATCTGCATGAAAGAGATTTTTGGAGGAAGCAGGAACATAGTAAAAGCTGAGGGACTTACAGGCCTTTTGGTCTAGGAAAACAGGAAACCACATCCAGGATAGGTGTACATTTTCCCATTTAAAAGAACCACATGTCAGTTATATTTTTTCACCAAAGGCAACTACTGGTATAGGGTATGGTGGCAAGCTTGCAGTGTAAGAAGGACGCTTCTAGAGGCAGAAAAATTGACAGATGGTAATTTTCAATTTCTAGCATCACAAAATGACCAAGTAAGCAGGAATTTCTCTACATTCCTCCTCTGAAAACAAATTTGGCTAAGGTAAATTCAATGGGTTATGGACATACTGACATAATACTCTTGCTCTGTACCTCATGGGTGAACACAGGGAAGACAGAGCCAAACTCTTCTTGCAGAGGCACAGTGGATGGGTGTGAAGCAACATATACAAGTCATAGGAAGGACAACTCTACAAGGGAAAAAAACAACTTGCCATGAGCAAAGTTGGATACTGGAACAGGTGATCCAGAAAGGTGGTCTCTGTCCTTTCAGACACCTAAAACTCTTCTGGATATGACTCCTGGCAACCTGGTCTAAGTGCAAAGACCTTCTTTAAGCATGGGATTGGACCTGGTGACCTCAGAGGTCATATTCTGTGATGCCATGATAACTATGCAATTTAGAGAGGTACAGAGCATTTGCATAAAAGCAGCTATTTTAAGGAGGCCACCACAGCAAGAATGAGTAAATGACTGAGTTTAAAAAAAAAAAAAAAACAA
The DNA here is from genome assembly GCA_036023395.1 of Myiotriccus ornatus. Taxonomy (NCBI): domain Eukaryota; kingdom Metazoa; phylum Chordata; class Aves; order Passeriformes; family Tyrannidae; genus Myiotriccus; species Myiotriccus ornatus. The sequence continues at coordinate 57,730,370 of JAYRBT010000139.1, forward strand.
AACTGAAAAAAACACACCACTCATATCTCTTAAAGTATTTAATAAACTTAAGGGATTATAAAATTTTGATTTACAAACTAGTTGTATTTCTGAAGCATACATAAAGTAAGAGTTATTAATTCCAGAGTTCTTTGAAACATACAGTAGAAGCAGTATTCACACCTGGTTAAGGTAGCAAACATGAGGCTGGACAGAAACACTAATTAGCTCAGTTAAACTAATTCATGTGGACTGTATCACATGAGTTGGTGAAATAAATGTTAGTATTTGAAATGATGGAAAAACTATTAAACATGTAATCATTTTAAATACATCTCAGTGACAGGTAGCCTGGATTTGTTAATGCTACAGCAAAAATGAGGCTTTAAAAGAGATGAGACCTGACCAATCTGCATATAGCCTAAGATTTATTTTCAACAGCATTTAAATTGACAGTGAAATCAGTGTAAAAGAGTGAGTGTAAAGAGAGAAAAAGGGTGTAAATATCAACCCCCAACACCAGCTCCTAGGAATTTCTTGGAAAAGTGAAGCAGTAATAATTATGGGGGACAAAATATAATTTGAGGTGTTTGATTATACCAAAAGGGAAATAACTTTGACAATAAATAATGATATTAATTAAGAGTTTCTGCTCCAAATCTTTACCAGGCGTAAATCCTACAGCTCTAGCAAACTTGGGGGTAGATCGTGGCTAGGTAGATCAAGGCTAGGGATCCAAAATTCAAAGTGTTTGCTTTGGAAGAAAGTAAGGTACAACTCATGCCCCTCTTTTCACGTGGAATAGTGTTTTGTTCTTCAGAGGGCTCTTATAATTCTAACAAATTACTTGCAAAACAAAATAATACTCCAAGAGCTGAAACACCAATGTTTAGAAGAAATTAGCAATTGTGAGCAAACCTGATGGTAGAACGTCAGATTTTGTGCCTATAAACAAAGCTGCTGCTCCTCTCTATCCCTGAGGTCTAAAGAATATGCTGTGTATACTGTGTATAATTAAAAAGCTGTTAACACATTATTTTCACCTGGAAAGACAAACACATGCTTCTTCATCTTTGATAAATGCCCTATTTTACTAAATTAAATAAGAGCATATTGTCATAAACAGGTACTTTTAGAATAGGCAAGATGCATTACTACGAAAAACTGGTTGTGTACATTTTATATGATTATGTTTAACTTGTAGAACTTGCCCTCTGAGAGTGGTTTTAGTAATTTCTTTCAGAGTGTATTTACACAAAATGCAAGTGATCCCATGGGTTAGCACTGAGAATACCAGTCAGTCTTGGTATTCAAATTGAAATTTGTTCTCTCCTGCACAATTGTCACTCTGCAACACTGCATAAATAAGAGACCTGTAATTTTTTGAGGTTTTATGATAATATTGCAAATTTTATTAGAGATTCAGTATTTGTGCCATTTATGGTTTAGTTAGGATGTCTGTTAGAAAGAACTCACATCCTGATTTTGAAACTTTGGGTAATGGAGAATACATGACTCTTTTATTAGATGATCCCACAGTTAGTTATCTTCAGCTTAAGAAAAATAAATCTGCATTTAAATAGGGACTAAACTTTAGCCTTTGAAGTAAGTAATTCCATTGTTTTGGCTTTCCTTTTCATCTGCTCTATTATTGTTCGCTTAGCGCAGATTGGACCAACATGTTGCCTGCAAGCAAAATTCATCCTGAGATATTCTTCCCTCTCCCCCACAATCCCTTTTTTGCCCAAGAAAATAGCTTTTGTGGGGGTGCTTGCACAGGACCAGTGTGAACCCCAGTGCTACCTCACCCAAGGCAATGGCAAGGCAGGAGGCAGATTTTGCCTTCAGAGGACTTAGGGTGTTGCTGTGTCTCAGCAGCGGCAAAAAGTCCCACGAGCTACCTGCCCGCCTCCACCTTTCCAACCAAAGGCACAGAGGGGCGTGGCACACGAAGGAGTGACCCACCATTGCACCACAGCACCCTCAGGGATTTGGAGAGGATCATTCCTGCATAGAGGGTTATCTCTGTGTCCAGGCACATCGTGGAGATAGGGAAAGGAACATCTGCCATATAGGCAGGTGCATGTGAGAGGTGGAGGAGGAGGAGGATGTGCTTCCTCCGTGGGGCAGCCTCAACTGCAACATGTGGCTGGTGCTGCTGTCACCACGTCAGTGAGCAGAGAGGGCCCAGACTCATATCTGGGCTGCCACATTTCCATCTCAGCCTTTCTGGGAAGGGAGACTTCCTTTACCACACTGCACGGTGTCTATTATAGTGTCTATTATGGGTAACAACTGTAGCACTGTGTCACTCAAAGGGAGGGAAAAGTACTGGTGCTGACTTGCAAATGGAATAAATTCTTACAGTTGTTTTCATAGCTTGCCGTGATTGAAATTCCTACTTAGTGTTTTTTTCTGGCAATTTCCGATGTGTTTATTCAGGGAAAAACGTTTAGATGGCTTATTGGGTAGGAAACCTCCCACTCTAATACTTTCAATTATTTACTTTCCTAGCTAGATCTTTTTCCCTTTATTGCTCAGGTAAATTTCAAACAGCAGTTTTGGCCTGCATACAGCAGATAATGCATGTTGACTCCACTTCTAACAAATTAATGATGTATCTTTGGTAAGACACCATTTTCTGAATATTCATTTTCTCAGAGGGATTGGATTCTTTCTGCTGATTTCAGCAGCCTTTGTTCAAAACCACCAACTACCGCTATTATCATCTAGTAAACATGACATCCTGAAGCAAGGGTTTGACCGATCCTAACAGAATTCTGGCAACGCCCAACTGACTAAAACAAATTCAGGGAGATATGTGAGAGAACAAAACATTTTAAATTTTAGTAAATTGGTACCTTAACAGGTCTGCTGCCACAAAGAAAAACAGCATGTCTGAGTAGCTGTAGAAAAAAAGGGTGGGTGGGGGAAGGTAGAGCTTCACAAGTGATAATTAACTTAGTGAACTAAATCCCAAACAGTACTGTAATTTTGTAATAGATCTGAAGCACGGAAAGAGGTAACGTGTAAAATCTTCTTAATGAGCATTTAAACACAGAGTCCCCAAAGCAAGAACTGCATCGACAAGGGCAAGTCTCATTGAGCCAAATCTTACTGACACCTTGCTGTCTCCTAAATTGAGGTGACAAGCTGTCTGCCCCAGGGGAACACCAGCCATGAGCTGATGAAAGGGGAGAGATGTACTCAGACATGAGTACAGCCACCATGTTCTAATCTCTTCTGCTGAGCATCTCAGCTCTACACCCCTTGGATTTGCACAGGTGGCCTTAATTCACAGCCTGTTCAAATGCTGCCCTTAATGCTTCTTTTGCCTTTGATTTTTAGGCGTTTATAGTAGGTCATATGGTTATGATGAGTTATTTACTGAAGCAAATTGGTATTTAGGCACTTTGCAGCATAGAAACATGCTCTAAAGAATTTTCCAAAGCACTCACACAGGTAATTACCAATGTCTGCAAGAAAGCATGAAGCTTTTCATTACCTTGAGACCTATATACTTCTTTTAAAATCTGGACTATATGCTTACTGAGGTCACTAAACACCACTCACAGTGAGCTCTGGCTGAGGAATTAAATCTCAAATGGGCTGTATTTTTTTGTAGCTGCAATAATATGAGAGAAACTGAAATAGAGATGCTAATGAACCTCCTGGTGATAAATCTTTTAGGCTAGCTGGTCAGTTAGTCTCATTTCAAGTTGTTCTGAATACTCAGTAACCTTTCAAAAATAATACAAACAGGACATGTTTTGAAAATAAAGACATACACTCACCATAGTAGCCTTAATCCTGCAAACCTGCTTGCAGCCTAGCACACCACTGGGCTCCAGAGCAACTGGAAGTGGAAACCCCACTCAGGCATAAGTAAGCCTGAATTGTCTTTAGAGAATAAGCCTAAAATTCAGTTCATACCCATTCCCCAGGTACCAGTGCTGCAAAGACTGTGTCCTAGTGTAAAGGAGACAGTGAAATAGTCCAGGGAATTGGAACCATTAGTCACTAGACCACTGATTCAAAAGCCCATGAAGATTCAGCAGAATGAAAGAATTAATAACTTTATCTCAAAAGCTGTTTTTGACCACAGTTGTTTACAAAGGCAAACCTTTAAAGGCAAATATTGGAGTATTTCACATTTTTTTTAATCCCATACGAAAATGATTTATGATTGTGATTTCTGTTTCAAATGCTTAAAAACGCTCATTATGAAAATAAATATAGCTCAGCAGGATTCTCACACAATATGTTGATTACAATTCTATGGTATTTATTTAAGGCTGGGAGAAATGTTGCTGGCGTATTGCCAGTATCTTTCACTACTGTCTACAGTCAGCACAGAGTCTGCATAACTGCAGAGGTTAAAAATGCCAAATTTGGATACATTTACTTGCTGCTTTAATTACTGAGGAGAAGACAGTTGGTCACTAGCAGCTGATAACATTCCTACTGTTAAAGGCCCTTTTATCTCCCATGGTAATGAGAAACTGAGCTTTCTATATAAATAATTATCTCTATATAATGCTAGGGGTTTTATATATGCCAAATTTTGTATTAATTTTAATTAAAACTGAGCAATTATAATACCAATACAGAGTGACTACACAAATATGGTGAGTTATAAAGTACTGATAATTAAATAGTACATGTGAAGGTACTTGAAAGTATTTATACTTATAATTAACAATAATCTGAAATAAAAAGAGGCGTGTGACAAGTCAGACCTATTATTGTACTAAAACTGTCTTCTTATAAGCTCCAGCTTTCTCTCAATAAATTATTCATATAAAAGCTTATAATTAGATATTGCAATATTTAAATTTTTTAACGCAGGATCAGTAAATCACAAGCATTACTTCTGGTATATTCTTGCATTCTTTTTGTTCTGACTGATGCAGTACACTTCTTGGGGCAAGTAACTGAAATTTTTCAACATTATGATTTACAGTTCTGTTCTATTAGCAGCCTGTTAATTGAATGGTTTGTGCCTGTGCTGTTGTGGCAATTCATCACTTCAGTATTTTTAAAAAATTTTTATTATCATGTCTGATGTGGAGAGATTTGTAGGGTTTTACAGGGAAAATTAAATATGAGAAAATCTGATTTTTACTGAAAATAGGTTTTGACAATATTTTTACTTTTAATAGTCATAAAATAATCTCTGAGTTTACTTGAATGAGATCTATTCCAGATTTCAAAATGTCATGCTGTAAATTAAAGTGTAATGAATTTTGTTAGATTGATGTGAATCTGATTTTTCAGAAATGTTGAGTCCCAAGTCATGCCAGTTCAAGTTCCTAAGACCATATAAGCTGTTGCTTTTACAAAAAAAAATTATCAATCTTTTATGCAGATGTGCGTTTTTAAGTGAGCATCTGTAGAAACCTCATAAAAGCTCAAGATTAAAAAAGAACATGACAAATTGAACTAATTCTGTTAGCTAATTTGGAGCGTGAACTTTCATTGGTGCTAATAGCAGTAAAAAAGGTTTTAGCATCAAACAGCACCAGGTCTTTTTTTATTTATTTTAGATAACACACTTGTTAATAGCTGTCATGTTGCAAGTGAAATGAGTGAATGTGTGTATATGCATGTGTGTAACAAGGTTCAGTAATGAAGATGCAATAATTCTGTATGTGCTCTCATGCACAAGGTAGATCTCACTAGCTTTGTTTGAAAGGCAGCATGGCTCCTGACGTTTTTGCTTTTGAAGCTGCATAGGCTCTCCCTTTTTCCATTTTGCACTCTCTCTCTAGGTTGAAGGACATAAGGGCATGTATACTGCTGACAGGAAAAACTCCACTTAATGAAAATAAACTGAGCTAAAGATTCTAGAGGAAGGATACCTCAACACTGAAACGACATATATTTGCTTTCCGTGCATTTTAGCACCAAACAGATGAAACACTGGTGCCAGCAACTGGAGTGTAGATAAGGAACAGATCAAGAGCTTTTCGTGTGGAAAGATTGCATTAGCCCAGGGAACAACAGTCTCCAGATACTGCTGAGCCACAGTGTAAAGAGGAAATGTAATTTAAACAAGTGAGAGCAGGTATATATTATTAAATGACCTACTACCATGGCTCTCGTTTCTTACTCTTAAAAAGGAAACTTCTATTTGTTGGAGGACAAAAGAATGGTCCTGGTATAAGAGAATGTGACATACTTCAACACATAGTAAAATACAGTTTACAGAACATTATTCACACACTTGAATATGTACATTTACAGAATCTGCCAATACCAATTCTGTTTTCTTACTTGAAAATAATGAAAAATCATAACAAAGCTAAAATATTTTTATTCAGGGGTTTTAAATGAATGTTTCACAGAAGTGAAGCAATCTTTCCAATTTTGTAAGTGATATTATATGACTATGTACAGAGTAACTGCAGACACCTTTTATTCAGCATTACATTTCATCGTCATTGTGTGAGTTTTGCCACTCTAATTCTTAGGGTTCATCCAACTTCTAAGCAGCCATCTCCATGGCACAGTTGCACGTTGCTACAGAGATCACTCCATCCCAGGCCAGCAACCTGCAGGAAGAGCATCTGAGAAATGAGTCGGCCTGGCTCAGCAGTGTTCAGAGAGGTAAATTCCTTAAAATTTTCCCATGGAAGTTCAGATCACTTGCAATTTTTGTATGCTGAGATTATCTCATATAGAGAAATATATTCATGAGTTGCATGAGCTGTCTTACAGGAAAACCTCACCAGCAGACGTAGCCAAAGGAGAGGCTGCTCCCCTCAAAAAGCATTCAGGGCCTCCAAACTCCCCACAGAAATGCATATTTAGAAGCCAGATGGATCTAAGCATGGTGTCAGAACAGACCAAGCTTTGAAAAGAATCCAAGACAAAGTTATTACACACAATTTTTTTGAGTTTTAGAGATAACCTCTTATGGATGTTGCTGCAGAAGGTGGTTTGATTGTGCCTCAGTTTTCTCTTTCATTATGTTCAGATTTAGTAATACTATCACTAGCTCATCTTGTGAGGAATTTAAAGGAAATAGCTATTATGAAAAAATAAATAGACAAATGGCATTAACCTGAAACTTTTGACATCAACAGGTCTACTTATTTGCAGGAGTATTAGGCACTACAGAAAATTTTTAGTCCATATTTAAACTATCATTAATATGTCACCTTAAACCAAGACTCCACGTTACTGAAAACCATTTGTCCTAAGACATAAATTTGTTTGCTTGATCTCCACATCATCCTAGAATAACCACTTTGAACTTATCTTCTTTTGGCACCATCTGCTACCTGAAACAGTAAGTAACATGCATCTATACTTTTTCAAATCTCATATGCAGTTAATACTTTCCCTTGGTACTGGTATCTGTGGTACCAGTCCCCAGATAGGACTTCTTCATGTTCAGATCCAGTTCAAAAAGGAGAAAACCTATAACCTGGTGATTTTATTGATGTATTTGAATATTTGCTGGTAGTAAATAAAAAGCTATTTACTGAAATTTATGCAATATTTAAAATAACTAATGTAACTATGTACTACTCTAGAATATTAGCCAGGAAACTATAGTCATCCTCCTAAGATTAAAAACAGTCCTAGGCCTCCTAAGACTGAAAAAGTCATATAAAAACTATTTGCCTATACAGTAACCTACCACTTTCGCCACCTTTACAATTACTGGTTTCACAACATGGAAATGCTTGGCTTCCCAGTGGGTTGTTTTATTCAGCACAAGAAAAGATGGGAGAACATGACCTGAGCAACATGCTTACCTAAAGGCTGATCTTGGTCCCACTGAATATCTTCACAAACTGCCAGGGAAGTGGGACTACCTATTTGATTTGACCTATACTCCTTTCAAAGATGCAGGGAGAAATCAGTAATTCCAGATATATCCACCTTTCCTAAGTCAGCCTTTTGTTCCAGTGTGTATCACAGCTACCTCACACACTATGGAAATTACAGAGCTTCTCTACTGGAATCAAATACAATTAAGAACAAAGGCTGTTTTCAAAATGACATGTTTAAAAAGTAGCACTTTCAGTGTAATTAATAGAGCTGTGAATTAACATCACTGTTTTCCTTCTCAGAGCAAATTATACTCTGAGATAACTATATGTTGTTCCCAGTGAATTCCATAAATAATGTACGTTTACAAACATGTATGCATTACTTAGTGTTTTAGTAAAGCAGCCATGTTTTGTGCCCTTCTCTGTCACAACCTGATCTTACACCTAAATTCCAAGAGACAGTTTTGTCAGATTATTGTATCTCTCCAATATGTTTAATAGAAGACTAGCAATAAAACTCCCACCTCAGTTTTTCTCTTCATTCTGTTAATCTAGGTATTTCCAAATTAATGTGAAGTGGGAAAAATAAAAATAAAGAAACCTAGACTGTGGAAAACAGTCAGTTAAAGCAGACAAGGGGAAGCTGTTTTTAAAGGGAAAAAAGGTTTAAAAGTTTTAAAATCACCATGCCTTGCTTTATTCCTTTCTCAATACTCATCCTCAGGTATATGTGTGGTCTACGGAGACCCGTATTTATGCATTTAAAATGTGGAAGACGGAAGTTCTCTTTGCTGTTGAAACACAATAAAACCAAACATTAATATCTCATGCCTGATGGTCACATTGTATCCATGAACATGGAAGGACTGTGTGCAGGTCCATCAGAAAATCTGAGGGCACCATTTTGTGTTACAGCCCTAAGGAGCCCATCCGAACTGACACTCCTGGAGTGGGCAGTCCCAATCCCAAAACACCTGCCTTCTGCAGGGGTATGTTCCAAAAAATTGCCTTGGGTCTGACTCTGAGACTGTGCAGCCACATGTGATGAAGCCAACGAAAATAAGGTATGATTTTGCCAGGACGATGTTCTGCTGTGGGAGCTGCAGCCAGCTGACCCTGCAGCTGAGTGACTGCAAATTCCAATCAAGGGGAAGGGGCCAAAGACAGAAGGGGAAGGGGGACTGCTGCTTTCAGAGCCAGTCCCTATCTGTGTGAAACCCGTGCTAAGATATAAGAACTACCAGGGTGTGACATACTGGCAATATCCAAAGCTGGTACAGATCTAGGTCTGCAGCCTCACGACCAAAGTGCTCAGAGAAGAAGCGATAACGTGTAATTGTGAGGGGGTGAGAGGACCAGACCAAGTCAAATCTATGCTTCACGTGCCTAGGGCATTTCCTGAGTGGAGATGTCCTCCATGTTTAAATGCTTCCCCAAGCTGCAACCTTAATGAACTTCAAAGAACAAAGGCGATGCTGGGAAAGGAAGTTGAGAGAGCAAAATGAAGAAAGAACGATGTTGGGAAAATAAATTTTAAAAAAATTTTAAAGCCTTTCTATTCCTAATCTTCCTCAACAGGGGAAGGGAGGGAATAAACAATCCACATTTCCTGATTTATTGCCAGTCGTTGACTTGACTGTAACATTTACCATTTGGAACTTTGTCCTGGGGTGGCTGTTGTGCCTGAACCTTTCAGAGCAGAAAATGAAGAATAGGGACTAACACAAGTGTGATTTCCTCTGCTCTTTTCCTCTCCCTTTCCCCAAACACTGGCACATACACCAAGACAATTTAACTTGTATTGTTCATTAAATTAGTGTATCCACTACATTTTGCTGCTCTAATTATCTGCTTTGATTTTCTCTGCCCCTGATTGTCCTCCTCACCAGATCAAGTATATCGTCCCGTACCATTTGCAATTGCTGGGACACAAAATACTAGTATACATTTCACAAAATTATATATTTACAGTATATGTCCCAGCTTTTTACCATGGGTGACAATGATGTACTTTAGCTACAATCGAGAACATCAACAGATTGTACTGCAATCTGTCACACATTCTCAGGAGGAAGAAATTGGCAACTCTCTACACTGAAAAACAGTAATCAAGCATCTGGAATATTACAGTACAAGTAGATTTTATATGATCTGACTAGTTGAAGCAATTTTTAATAATGGCTTTTTAAAAATTAGCTTGTCAACAAGAGGTCTCTGTAACGAGCTTATGCTCCCATTGATACTAGAATACTTAATGCATGTGTCTCTCTGATCAATAGTATCTCTCATCTATTTTACTAATGACATTGTTCTAAATTATTTGCACCTGAAATAGATGGATTTTAAGGGGGAAAAAAAACCAAACCAACTCTCGGTGCTAATCAGAAGTAATATCCTATTTTTACAGATGCCCAGTGCTCAAGAAGAACTTTAAGAATGCTCAGTAAGCAAAACATTTGTGTCATTTTCTGCACCATTGGCAAGTAAAACTTAATAACTGCTTTCTCTCATGTGAGGAAAATGATATATTGAACAACCTGACAAAAAGAGAAAGGCTGTCAAAGAGTAATCCAAAGGGGGGAGAAGAAATGTCCTCTGGTCTCTGCTATGCTGAGTTTGGACCATTACAACAGTTCCTTTTATTCAAAGGAAACCAATAAGAAAAGAATCAAAGGAACTGTGAATATGATGTTTAATTCCTGAAAGCAGAAGTTATTAATGTTCTGAAGTGAAATGCTCAATATAGTAGCGTATGCTGAAGGGGATCCCAGTCCAAAAAACTGCTAAGATACTTCTAAGGTTGTATCTGTCAATCACCCACACACAATAAAGAAAAGACAAACCTAAAGATAATGCTATGATGTTCTTTCAAGACAAATATTTTAAAAGAGAGACAAAATTAAATTCAAAAGTACCCTATAAAATTATTTTTAAATTAGTTATGCACTATTAGATTTTTTCAAACAGACTTGGAATTATTCCTGTTTTCCAATTCCAAAAATATATATGCCAAATGGAGACTTGAAACCAAAATTTTAGAGCAGTCCTTAAGAAGGATATAGTTTATGATTAAGGTATACGGTTAAGAAATAAGGTTTTAAGACACTTCAAACCAGGAATACTTATGAAATATATAGTAAGACAAATTAAATATATTAATTAATTACATTACTAATTGAATTATTTATTGCTAGACTCTAAACCAGAATAGCAAAGCACAGATTTGCAGAGCCTTAAAGCCATTGTATAACCCAGTTCTCACAAACAATGACACCTGTGCAGCTGGAGGACTGGGAACAGAAGAGGATATGAGCTAAGTGAAGGAATCACACTAGTCATTCACTGTCTTGCTCCTCATCTTACTTCTTCATCTTCTTCTTCTTGACCCCAAATCAACTTCTTCAGACAGGCTAGTCCTGTACATGAAGATCTGTGATTAGGGACAAGAGTAGAGGGCCGCTATACTACTCCTTCCCTCACGGTCTAAGAAGTGAAGTTTCCCATCACTTCTGTTGGTCATCTTCGTCTGAAAGAGAAAACTTACTCAGAGATGCTGATTTCCTTGTGTCCATACTTGGGAGTGGAAAACTTGGCAACAGACATACACACACATACTCACTGCAAGATTATAGGCATTTGGTGTCTCTCAGGGTCAAGAAAAACATCATCTATAAGAAGATCTTCACATGACTGATGACTCTAACTCATTCACAGCTCACTGCAGCAGGAGACCTGGGAAAGCAGATGTGTCTCTGACCAAGAGCCTGCCTTACACCCAGCAACCCCCCCCCCCCCCATACTGTATATCCTGAATCCTTCAAATCCTATCACATTCATCTCATGGCATCTCTCTGTTAATCCCTCAAAAAAAGTCACTGGATCAGTCTCATCAAATGTTAGAGCTACAGGAACACTTCCGAAATCCTCTCTTGCTTTTCTCGGTGTTCTTTCAGTGCTGATGAGGGGCTGTTACAGATAGACGCAGCTTAAGAAGTACCATAGTTTTCAAGGACAGCCACCATGATCTCATTTGAGTTTAGCCTACTTCAACCTTATTACTTAGCTAAACTTCATTAGATTACACTCCTGTTGGCAGATGATCCCAAAGAGGAAATGGAAACCCTAAAAGCCTTATGATATATCAGGCTGAAGTTGGGAAGACTTCAGTCCTAACACAGAGTGTAAGGGAACAACAGTCTCGAAGGCGATGTGATGTAGAGAAATGAAGACACACAAGCTCCTTTGTGTTCACACACAAAGCCTTAAGAGCAAAGAAGAATCTCCAGAGTATCTGGAGTTATCTGGAGTACAGACTCCAGATAAAATAGAGTAAAATAAAGTTAAAATCTGCTATTAGGACTTGTTTTGAACAAGGATAACATCCTGGAGCTAGAAAAGTAGCAACTTTTGAGCTTTTCAGTTTAAACCTGGGTTTTGCATGTTAAGGTTGGCAAATAAGCTGACTAAGCTGCAGGTGCCTTCCTTCTGAACTTTTTCCTCCTCATATTTGCCGAGTACCTGCTGTTCTGTTCAAAAGTGTGACCCAGTCAGTTCAGGCTCAGAACACCCATCGCTTATTCTGACTTGGAGATCTCACTGCCTGCAGACCTTCAGGGTGCTTTGTGGAAGCTGAGGGAGGGAGAAAAAGCAAAACAGCAGCACACTGATGAAGTCTGTGGAGACATAGAACAGTTGTACTGATGGAGGAAAGAGGGTCACCATAGCACATCTGGGGAGAGCAAACAGTGCCTAAGGGCTTCAAAGTGACTGGGTATGACTCCCAGTATGAACACAGACAATTTGGGTGATTTGGAAAATGCCAGGGGAAATGATGAGAGACATCAGGCAGTGCCTAGGGAATCAGCTCCCGATGTGAGCACTACAGAGGAGGTTGGTCCCAGGAAGAGGAATGAGGCACTGAATTCCTGGCAGGGAGCGATTGCTTTAACATCAAAAGGTCGAGTGCTACAGTAACTCATTTCTTTGTTGTTACAGTCTGTAAGGCTCCACAGGGGTAATTCCTGCTCTGCTCCCTTGCCAAGGAGGAAGCCCAGCACACATGATCTCTAATAGATGCTTCTTCCCCGCTGTAAGGGAGCCGTGGAAAAGCGTCTGTCAGGGTGGGACAACCGCAGAGCCACAGCTAACCCCGACACACATGTAAAAGAGCTGGCAGCTCCCTAGAAGAAAAAACTTCATAGGAAGCCTGTATAGCTGCTTGAAGAGCAGAAACACGTAGAATACACTAAGTTGCCACTTCTCCAGGCTAAAGCATGGCTGATAGGGTGGTGTCAGCAATGATGTATAGAGCAAAGCTGCTGCTTTTCTGCTGCTGTTCTGCTTTTGAAGCATGAGGAACCATAACTGGATATTTCCATTCATTCACTGGGGACCAAACAAGGACCACAAATACAGAACTGAAAGATCAAACATGGACCAAAAAGTAGTGGAAATCTTGGTCTAAGTGGTAAAAAAACTGTCATATGTAGAGTTCTCCCAGTACTGAGAACAGTACTAGGAGAGTTAGACCATTCTTATTTTGAGACTGGGAGCAGAAAAAAAAAAGAGACAAAAAGATTGCTGAGAGATGATGGAGCAGTATGAGGGTCTTCACATTAAGGAAGGAATGAACAGCTAGGTTTCTCTCTTTTTGGAGAAGGAGAGGAGAAGAAAAAGTAAATACAGTCGGAGCTTGAGGAGTGTGACAAAAAGGAGAGGGAAAGTTTCATGATCCAACTTTCTGATTAGGGTGTTAATGCTGAGCTTCCTGGGGTCTTGAAGAGATTTTAGTGGGCTGAAATGTTGATTCTAATTTTTCAAAATGAGAACTTCCTCAAAGGGTTTTCTGAAGTCAACAGAAACTGGTTCACTAAAACATAGCATGTAATTTTAAAACCTAAATCTACATATTCATTTGTGTGGATTTTATGATATTTTATTGTAGATTAAAATCAGTGTTGTTCAACTTTATTTGGAGATGGTCCCACTGCTATTAATAAATTTCTGTTGCTCAGTGTACTGGAACCAACTTAAAATATTCTATCATACCTCAAAAATTACATAAGTATTTTCCAAACCATTTCATCAGAGTTTAGAGGAAAAAAATACATAAACATAAATTCATTTAAATTCATAGTTAGTTCCTTAATACTCTTTCAGTAAATGACCTCTAAATATTTTCTGTATACAATGAATTCTTCACAAGCTAAAATTTGACTGCTGCATAGTGCTGCTATTAAATATTCACAAAGAAGGGGGAACTACTTTTTTAATGTACAAGTCAGTAAAGTGTGAATATGAAAGACTCAGTTCTATGAATGTATTTGTTTGAGTCTTTATGGGAGGGACAGAAAACCTGACAGAATATTGCTTAAGAAGTTGGCCAAGGATTTATATCTTTTGGCCATTTCATGATGTATTACTTTATTCAACAGCAAAGCCAAAAGCAGAATTGTTGACATCTATGACATGATTTTTCAAAATTACTTTAGAAATGTGAGATAAATGTGGATATTGTAACAGGTTTTTTCCATTATGTATGAGAGTACCGTACAGTAGTAATGGGTTTGGTTTTTTTATTTACACAGTAGCTGAACAGTCCTGCTTAGGCAGGACATTTTCATCCTATTCCATTTTTAACAATTGCAAATATAATGCTGATTTTGCAGCTGATATAGCAAAGGACAAGTCACATTCAGCATCGTGTCAACTTGATGTGCTTAAATTCATTGAGAACAGCTTCAATTTGAGGGTATGATATGATTACTACCAGAACTTGTCCTTTGCTACACTGCCTGAAAAATCCCACCAAGATCTGTCAGCTAACTTGAGCAATAAAAATTGTATTTAAGGATTATAATATTTGCACTCTTTCAAGCTATATTTCTTTTACTCAAACAGGACTTTCTTCTCAAGAATGATTCGCTAAGTTTCAGAACTGAAGCATTTTCTCAAATTTTATTAAGAACTTTGGTACAGCAAGATATCATCACAATTCTCTGAGATATGAACTTGTGTTGTTTTCACTTAAAATATATTCCTTTGCTTTGCTGCATTAATTCCCTGTATTAATTGAGAAACGAAAAAATAAATTACCTCACTGTTCCTGATGTTATTTCATTGCCAATTCCCCCCTCTCTTTTGGTCAGGTATTCCCACTGACATCCCTGAATGTGCAATGAGGTACATGTGTCTAAAGTTCAGTGCTCTGCAAGTCCTCCCGGCCTTCAGCTTTTGCTCTGTCTTCATCTGTTGCCCTAATCCGTCATCCTGGAGAGTCTGAGACAAAATCTGTTCTTAGAGGCAGGAAGGTAAACCTGAAGCCACCATGCTGCGAGTGCTGGCTCACATTGCTGCTGTCCCCAGCTGCCCTGTCTCAGCTGGGCATGGCCCTGGCAGCAGACAGGGGCGGGGGTCCTGTGGGGCAGGAACCGGCAGTGACTCCCAAGGACAGCTGCTCATCAGCAACGCACCCACGTAACTTCATTAGCAACTATGTGAGTCACAGCAGAACTGCCTCAGGATGCCAGAACTGCAGTGGGATCCACTTAGCTGCTGTAATGCCTTAAACACTTAAACAACAGAATAATTTGCACTTGGTCTTTCTGCTACTACACTGTGACTCCTTCCTAAGAATAAAACAAAACAGCAAGTATCTGGTGCAGTGGCTCACAAATACTCTAATAACAGACAACTGCCTAAGTAGTTCTAAAGGCCTTATTATACCTTTCTTATATTCTGTATTGGAAACAGTGTAGACAGTAAGGTTGCCATAGCCAGCGGTTGCATTAGCAGTCTGAAAAGGACATGGAAAAGCTATACTAAGTCCTACTAGAAATACGATAACAAAACGAAGCTTTCCAAGAAACAAAATATATTCATTAGAAGGTCCCAAAATTCGATTGATAATGAAAATATTCTGCATTATTTACAGATACTAGAAAACATGTATATGAACAATGTAAGTGTCAAATAGTCACAGTCTTGTCCTTGTTGTAAAAAGACTCTTTAAAAACAGCAATGGGAATCTTTCAGTTGCGTATATTGAAACAGAAAATACCTATTCATGGGAATCAGGAAAGAACTGACCTTGGATAATCTGGAAAATGACAAACAAAAAGTTCAGAAAACATCAAAACATTTCATCATGGTGCTTCAAAATTTTAAGGTTACTTTTCCTAGCTAAAAATAAGTTTAGAAAATAATTAAACAAAATATTAGAAAAAAAACACAAATAGAGAAAACATATTTTAAGTTATTAAATAAAACATTTAAATTGACTTGAGCTGACTACTTTCCTCATTTTTGGTTATGAAGACTCTTTGAGACTTTGATATTGCATTACTTTCTTGAAAAAGGACACACTTCAGACTCCAAAAATGACAAAAAAAAAGGAGAGGGGGGGAGAAAAAACACACACACACACACACACACAAAAAAAAAAACACACACACACAAAAAGCCCCAAACAAACAGAAAGATTCCTTCCTACCCTAAATGAAAATTCATTTTTTAAATAAAAACCTTGTAGCTCTGTCTCCTTGGCCTGGTGAAGGACTACCAAAACACTCCGTGAAGCTCCATTGTACTGCAGTGTTCAGAACAGTTCAGCTTTCCCTGACTCTTATTGTTCTGCCTTCACCATGGAAAGCTCTCCAGTTTCTTTGTCTAAGACTACTCTGCAAAGCAATTATAAAGAATACTGGGTTTGTGCTTCAAGTATTCTTCGGTCAGCGAAGGTTACAATAACTTTTTCTTTAACGTGGATGCTGAGCAAAGGCCTAACCTTGCTGCTACACAGCACTAGAAACAATTGATCTGCTAGTTCTCTCAGAAAAGGTGCAGCCTAGCTGAAGCGAATGTCATCTCACATGGCTTAGAGGTACAATCGACTAGTACATACACCATATGTGTGAGTACTTCAGCAGACCACAGCCCAGTGATTAATGTATTAATCTTGCAAACATGCTGAGGAAGATGTCTAAGGATAAGTATTTACATAATGCTAAACAACAGGCTCACAGAGATAAAAACGCATCCCCCAATGTATATGCAAAACTGGGAGTTGTCTTGGATTCACATTCTGAAGTTAATCCAAAATAATAAACACAATATTTACAATAATTATTAATCTTAAAAAGATCACTAGGAGTGGGACTGAGGAGGAATTTTCCTGTACAGGGAGTAAAAAGCCACTGGGATATTTGTTCATATGGAGCGGGTTTTTTGGGGGGATTATCTGGAAAGATTATTTAATAAACATCCTGCTAGTGCACTGAAAATGACCACAGTGTCTCTTGATGTCTTCCTATGGAAAACTTTAGCTAAGACTTTTATTACAGAGCTTGTGATTTTAATGGGATGCAGAAATGTCTTATGGCCCATGCGATGTACAGATAGTGTGTGGCACACATCATGCTGTGGACCCTTCAAACTTGGTATGATTGATGAGGATTACAAATAATAAGATCTGATGATGCAGGTGACTATATCCAGATCTATATTCCCCTGAACTTCTCTTTTCACGTTTGATCTGTATCTTCTCATATCTTTTACTTTTTTGGAAGAGGTGGCTCCTCATGCAACACTTTGCTCAGGTTTTGGGCTAAAGCACTTATCAATGAAGGTCTTCAGTACAACTGTCAGAGCTGCTGCTTCTTTTTTTCTTTTCCCCACAGTCCACAGGGACAGATTTCACAGCCATGGAAATTAAACCAGTAGCAGTTGATTCAGGACATTCAAATTTTATCTTCCAGAATACTGAGGAGACTAGCTCTTACCCAGAAATTTATATAAATAACTGATTAACCTCAGACTTGTTAATAATCACAGACTTCAAAGAAAGCTTTATTTTTCATATGGATGTAGTTTTAATTTAGTGAGAGCTACATAGCCTAGTGAGAATATGCTTGTTGCATGATAAACCCTGTGTCACTCGTTCACGTACTGATCTATACATTTTTAGGTGATCATGCCAAGCCAATCACTAATCTGGTGGTTTAATGGAAAAAAATAAAAATCATTTACTGAAACCAGTGAATCTCATCCTTAGAGTTCAAGACCTACTCGCTTTCCTGAACTCTATTAAGTTATGTCAGTTGTATTTTTCAGATTTTCTGTCTTCTGAAAATGAAAAAAAAATCCATTTAAAATAGCACGTATATAAATCTAACTTTATGTATACATACATATGTGTATATATAAACACACATTATATATATTTATTATATTATTCTATTGTGTTATATTATATTATTCTCTTGTGTTATTCTATTCTACTGTGTTCTATTCTATTCTATTCTATTCCATTCTATTCTATTTATCATGTATATAAATGTGTGAAGCATACTTGCCAGCTACATCTGTAGCCATTGCACCCAATTCTTGGCAAAACAGAAAACTGCTGGTCAAAATGCACTTTCATAATTCATTGCTTAAATTTTTTCATTTTGTGAATTGTCTTCCCAAAAATGGGAATAAATACTATGCTCTCCAGTACAGTATAACTTGGTAAGGGTTTTGTATACAATATGCAAGTATAAAGAAAAATACACTGACATTCCAGGGAAGCCTTTGGTGATGTAGCACTTCTCCCATGGCACACATAATCTCTTCCATCCATCAAATTAAATGAATATGTGCCAGCTCTACACAAAGAATGCTTCCACTGCATCCTAAAAAGAATGCTCTACCAGAGAGGCTATATCTTTTCTGACCATTGAACCCAAATTTGTGTGAACTTCATGCTTCACAGTCTGTTTGAAAGTGTAGGAAATATGTTAGAGTGCTGAACAGAATCCAGTAAAAGATGTATATACCTGGTTAGAGCAAATGCTATCAATGTCATGCAAGATATTTGGTTTGGTGTATTTCCAAAGATTTGTATCACCATGTTAAATTTCTAGTCTAAACAACATTATTAGATTTCCTAAAGATGAAAATTTCTTGTTACCTGTGAATTATCTTTGCAAATAATTTACGTCATCCTCAAGAGAACTACTTTTGACAGAAATATGTGGAATTTGTAACTGGAACTTTCAGGTTTGGTTCAATTATAACAAAATATCTAAGCGAAAAATAAGTAAGCATATGTCATAAAAATTAAAATTCTTTTAAAAGGGAAAGTTTCCTGCATAAATTTATGTAACCTTCAAGAATAAAGCAATCCACCCTCTCCACATGAAAAGACAGCAATAACCATGTAGTTTCATAAATCTCCACTTGTGAATTATTTTTGCTGAAGAAGAAAATCTCATAATGTAGACACTGAATAATTCAATATTAAATATTCCATAAAATGCAACTGTAAAAATATCTAATCTAATTCAATGATTTTTGTTTTACATCATAAGCCAAATCTTTCAAAAGTCAGTACCTCAAAAGTCCTTCACTCAAAGCTGATTGGCAAAGAATCCTGAAACAGTCACATTCTTAGTCAAGTGCACACAAAGGCATTATTTCTGCAGACATGAATACATAAAAAAAAATTAAACCAACAAACAACTGTCCTGTATTAAGTAGAAAATTATTTCCTGGGAATTTTCTTTTAACAATTATAAAAGCTTTGAACAAAGTTACTAACCTCAAAAAAACCCACTGTCTTTAATCATATCCTCTCCGCTTCTCTGTTAAGCTTTATATGAATTTTTTCTCTTTCTCCTCCTACTTGTCTTTTACAGAAATGACATATCTCTTCACACTTTTGCCTACTCATTTTTACCACAAACACAGTTTTTAATAAAATTAGACATTAAGTAGTATATTACAGAGCCAAAGAAGTCGTCTTTAATGTTCATCACCTTTAACGTTCATCAAGAACCAGTTATGTGCTGGTCTGGTCATTTTCCCCACCTTGACCTAATTATTTTTAAAATTTTTCCATTGTATTTATACACTCCATAAGTACATTTATGTTTGGTAGCTTGAAAACTTCTCTTAACAAAAATGTAAATTGTTTAGTTTCACCTTCTCTGCCTTTAGACAGCTAATTCAGATTTGTTTAGGCAGCAGAGATGGGCAATGATTTTCCTAATTGTCTGGTGTACATGTGGTAGAGGGGCTTACAGGCACATTCTTGCAATTTTATTGCAAGTGTTTGGAGCTGAAAAACATTTTTGTCTCCTTCTTATGAATCTAAAATTTTCAGACACCATTTTTCATAAATGACAGAGAGTTTCCATCTCCTGCTCCTATAGAAGTATTAGGCAATATGCTTCATTAACAGAGCTCTGCAGCTATTGTCCTGTAAAATACATTGGTCAATGTCCTCAACATAAAGTCTTTGAATTTTCTCCACAGCTTCTATGCAGGACCTGCACCAGTTTTCTACAGGTCAGTCTTTTTAAAGATACTCACTGATTCTTTCCGTTTTTCACCTCAACCTCGTAGTGTGTGGAACAGCACCCACACAAAGGCTTAATGGAATAATAAGGCCACTAATTAGACAGTCTGACATACAGTTCACATTCCCGTATGAGCCTTGGGCAATATTACAATTACTGTGAACTCAGAGCCAAATCTGGCAGTATTTGAAGGTGGAACACACAAGTTTATCTGCACTGCATCTCCAGAGACTCTGAACAATTAATAATAGCGATTGTATATATAATTTGCAGCAGAGCAATGTCTTACTTTTCAAATGTCTAAATAAATCACAGAAGCTAAAAGCCACCCTACTGTGTCTCTCCTGTTTCCCAGTTGCCTTCCCTCACTGGAAATTATCAAGGCTTTAGGCCCAGGTGGTGAATCCTTCAGAGACTCACACCCTCACTGGCTATGCCTCCTGCAGCTGAGCATCCCTTGCAGCAAGAAGGGAAACCACTGGGAGTCCAACTCTGCCCTACCCTATCCTGCACTACCCCGCCCTACCCTGCAGCATCCATTTGCCTCTCAGGACCTGCACAGTGTCTCACTGCCAGCTCCTGACAAAGTAACTTCAAACAGAGTTGTTATAAAAAGCCAATATGAAGGATTCAGTCAACTGAACAAAGCGAGGATAGATCTGCTATTATATTTACCGATACAGCAGGAAAATTTTTAAAACACACAGATTGCTTTCCAATTAAAACTGAGGTTCTGTGTTTGTTAGAAATCCAAGCAGACATCATTTTCTGTAACCTGATAAAGAGTTTGTTTTTATGAGCATGGATATAATATTAATTTGCTGCTAACGTTCGACATTCTGAAAAATTGAGTCATTCACCTTTCAACATTTCAGCTCTTTGGGGTTTTTAAATCAATTTGCCTGCACTTGCACATATATGATATTTATCAATATAAAGACCACAGTTAGATTCATGTAGTTCACATTTTCTGCTACAGAATTCTAAGCCCGTAACCTCAATTACTTTCTGAGTATGTCTTAAACTAGCATAGCGTTTTAAAAAAAACTTCTCATAATATTAGACAGTCACCAGCTACCAGAAATAATTGGGAGCAGCTGTAATTTGATGAGCAATTGTTCTAATGTACTTGTTTTTAACAGATTTCAGCTCATTCAGGCAGAGGAGGATAGCTACGAAGACATGATTTTGAAATGTGAGAAGTTCTGCACTGTCACATTAAAAATAAAATACAATTTATAGGTTTATGTAAGAGTTCAAAGAATAAGGTAACTATTTTTTTCGACTGATATAAACCTGAAAATCTGATATTGCAATTGTGGGAGATTCAGCTTCTGCTAATATTAAAAAAAAAAAAAAAAAATCATAATTTGATCTGGGATGTAAAGTCTGGCAGTGATATTTATCCTAAAACAGCAACTAGAAGTAGCCAAGCAAAGTTACCTAAGTTAAAGTTCATGAAAGCTAGATGATATTCTTATGCTATAGAGAACACAAAATACTGCAAGCAGTGAACACGGAATCAGACAAGCAGACATAGTTCAAATGAGTCTTCAAGAGCTGCATTAAAGCCACTTGGTCAAAACAATCCAAACCAAATTATGATCCAATACTTCAAAGAATATGTAATGGAGTAAAGAGAAGAAAGACCATTAGCTAAGAGATCACTTCACAGGCATGAGGCACAGAACTGCACCAGCAAATGATACTAAAAGAGCCTTGTTCCAAAGACGTGTTGGTTCTCCATCAGTGCCTTGGCAGTGTAGTCCAAGCGCAGTTATGTCAGCTTCAAAAAAAAGCCTCATGGTTTATAATTAATATTGATATCACTCAGGGTTATAAAAATATAGTCCAAGTTAACAAAAAATGTGAACTTAATCTGAGAGAAAATCAAGCAGAAAAGATGGAATTTGCGGCACTACGTAAGGGAAAGTATATATCAATATATATTTAAATGAACAAGTATGTCTCCTGAAGGAAAAGGGAGCTAAAACAACTGAGGGATAGTTTGATGGGACTTTCCGGGTAGATGTTTTTCTCATCAGATTATAGAATATAGGTGGTTCAGCCCCAACTTTCACCTTATCCCAGGGGAAAGAATGAGTATCAGAAAAGGCTCATCACTCCAGGAATCAAAGAGAAAACAATGCTTTGTTTATGTGCGTGTGTGTATGTGTGCACGTACATTTCATCACGCAGGTGATACTAAGATCTTTTCAAGAAATATTTTCATGCATGAGAAGTGGGAGAAAAACATGGACAAAAGATCTGAACATCTATGAAAAGGACCAGAATTGCTGGGCTAAACTTATAGACACAGAAATGTAGAATGTGTTAATGTTAAATTCACACAGCAAAAGACACAAGACTGAAACTATCACCTATATACACATTTTCCAGGCCAAAGTTTCCTTAAGTCTTGCCTAAAGTCTCAGTTCACTGATAAACACTGTTCCACCTAGTACACCTGAAAAGGAGCATTCATTGAATAGTACCAGCAAATCAAGCAAACCAGACTTCTCTAAACGACTACCAAATCTTCAGTGTTATTTACATTTCCATCCACTCATTTTATCACCTCTGATTTCTTATGTGCTTCCTCACATCATTGATGAAATGCTGAAAAAACATTGAGCCTAATACCAATCTGAGCAGTACCTCACTAGGAAACCCACCATTTGATGATGATTCACCATTGGCATGCACTTGAAATTGTCAGACCTGTTTGAAATTATCTATTTCCTTAAAGTCATATTAACTTTGATAAATCAGATTTTTATTCTTTAGCAGTTTTCTCAGATAGCACTTTTCACATTTTTTCATTTGGTTTTGTTTTCAGGATAACCAGAACATCTTTCACCCTTTCTCATCACTGGTACAAATAGGGTTGGTATTCAACTCTATGAAAATTC
Source organism: Myiotriccus ornatus (assembly GCA_036023395.1). Classification (NCBI taxonomy): domain Eukaryota; kingdom Metazoa; phylum Chordata; class Aves; order Passeriformes; family Tyrannidae; genus Myiotriccus; species Myiotriccus ornatus. Next base: position 57,753,386 of record JAYRBT010000139.1, read on the forward strand.
TTCAGTATTCAGATGTTTAATAAGTTTAACACTAGCAGGCTAAATATCTAATCCAGCTTTTTTTCAAACTCTGGACTCCAGTTATTGACATCAGCAATGGTATCAGCTCTACTTCTATGAGCAGGCTAGATAGTTCTTCCTTGTTCTTATGTAACTTCTATACATCAGCCTTTCTAAACAGGGAATAGGAAGAGTTGAAAATTTCCTGAGAAATTATCTTCATTGTAGCCGTGTCCAACTTCATAATGGTCTATGCCGTTAATACAATCTCCTTTGTTCCCAGGGGAAGTGGAAAAAAATAAATTTATATTACACTTTTTACTGGCAGACGTGACTTTTCTGCAATTCCTATTTTATTACCAGTTCTCTGTTCTCTGAATTGAAGATCATTTCTCTCCCTTTTGCTTTCCTTTGATTTCACAGACAGTTTTTCTATTTCTGTTATCTTCACTGAGTCACTGAAATAGGGTGAGCTTTTAAGAAAATTAGTCTCTTTCCTAGTACAGAATCATAATTTTGAAGATTTTCTGATAATTCTCTAGATTTAATCCGAATTCTTACTTTCTAATAATTCTCCCTTAAGGAGTCAAATTTATTAAACTTCCAGTTCAGTCAAATTTATCCATTGTAATAAGGTTCAAAATATTGTTGCTTCATGGTGAATTTATGCTGCTGCATTTGATTTTAAAACCTCTAACAGTGTTTAGAGGCTCTTGCTGCACGTATTCTCCTACATTTGCTTTAAAAAGTAGTTAAACTTTTTCCCCTGCACACTTTACAGTCAGATGCTTTCTATTTTTATTAAATGGTCTTTAATAGACTTCCTTTTGTGGCTGTATTTGTTAGCACTTCCATGGAGTTCTCCATACTGTGCTAGAGATAAATGAAGTGTGCCCATGTGAATTTAAAGAGTTCTTCAAGTGGAAAGCAGAGGTAAAGAGGTTGTGTGCCGAACTCAGTAGACATTCTTAAAAGTGTCTATTACCAAAAACTCTGCTACTGTACCACAGCCTTCAGACATGGATGCCTAAAATAAAGGATGTGAAATGAGCCAGGCAGAAACAAGATTATTTTATTGGAGGCGCTGAGCAGTAACAAAGGATTTTTATTTTTTCAGGTGCCTAAATATGGTTTTCAATGCTCGCTTTTTAGAATATTATACTAAAAATTGTAATCAGTCATTATTAAACTGTTCACTCAAAGGCTTTAAAATTTGACATGGGCTTTTAATATTTCATGTTGTTTTCTAAGGGAAAATGAAAAATCATTGTGTCGATGGACTGGAAATCCCACATTATCCCATGCTTTGTCCTGATGGCATTACCCTTGTCAGGTTTTGACCTCAACTCCAGTTTTTCTGGTTCTTTAATGGAGGGAGAATTGAATTCAATGGAGTATTGAAGAAATTTTAAGGGAAAAAAATCTGTACTGAGAAAAGGGGTAAATATGTTTTTAATTGGACAATGCCCCTTCCTTACATCTGGAGAGTGAAGGCAATAGTCCCATATTTTTAAATACATTTTCAGTACTGTTGAGGAAGCTTATCACAGCTTGTATCTGTCCAATGCTTATTTATCATTAATTTTAAATACAACTTAAATAGCAAATCTTGTGCAGAACAGTAACTCAAAAGAACCATATTCCCTCTTAGGAGAGAAAAGCAAGAAAAAAGTTTGGTGTCACTTCACTGTAAAACTGATGTAAAATAGGTGGTACAAGGAGAATCAGATACCCTATTAACAGACCTTGTACAAAAATAGGATATACTCATGTTCATTACAATTTTATTTCTGGTTTCTATTTTTGAGGAATCTTTCTGGGAGCTCATACTGAGGGAAGAGCTTGTTCATCATTTGCAGGAGAATACAAATTTTTTATTTTTTCTTCACCTTTTGGCCTCTGCCAAAAATTATAATCTTGTGGAAGGACAGAACCTCATTTATTTTTTTTTTAATAAAAGTGGATATTGTGCACAATTTTCTCCTTACATGTTTATTAAAAACTGAATGCCCTCATAAAAGGTATGGTGAAGGTCCCACACGTACTTGTTTTCACCTGCTTGATTTCAGCTATCAATTAGATCTCAAAGAAACAGCATGTCTTTGGCAAGTATGACACACAATTAAACTGTATGATCTTGCTCTAATGCTTCTCTGCTCTTGCATACCCCCAATTTTATTTCAATTAGTTATTTAGATTTATAAATAAATGGCATGTCTTCTCACACTGGGCAGTCAGGTAAACAAAATCTAAGCTTAATTGTGCTGCGCTTTCCTCCCTCTGCAAAATCTTTTAATCATTCCCATTCCAAACTCTAGTGCTATGAGAACCAGGGCAATAAGAAAAATTGGTTTTGTTGTCATATTTTCTGGACATTTTCTCAGCTTTTGATTATAGATCCTTGGAAGCATATTAAAGACTGCAACTATTGAAAAAAAGGCTGAGTTCATACTCAGAAGGACTCAAAATTGTTATAAACTTATGTACTTCAACTTGTAAACATGATTATACAAATTCTACTTACGCTATTTGATGTCCAAGAAGGGTGAGATTACACTGTGGTTTAGTATAATATGATTAAAAAGTCAATTAACTGCAAGATACAAACTTGTTGCAAACTAAACTTCATTAGTTCCACTGTTGAAATTGAACTACTTGTTTAAATACACAGTCAAATAATATTTACCCAGATTGTGAGTTATTGCTACGGATGCAGAACTTGCTGGTACTAACAGAGCTTGCTGGCTCAGCCTCAGACACGACAAAACAGATGCACTAATCCCAGGACAACTCTGGCCCAGAAACAATTCAGCTTACAAAGGCTGAGGCTGTAAACTCAGCAGCCCTAACTTTGCTCTGGAGAATCATCTCAGTGCCTCAGGACTGCACTTCGAAACACCCCAGCTCCAGGAGAGCTTTAGAAGGGCATGGTGTGAATGGCAGGACGTGAGCAGGTTTAAGCCCAGCACCCAGGGTACCCAGCAGTATGATCAAAAGACACCCAATGCACAAAGCCAGCATGCACCTGGAAAGCCAGTGTTGAGCTCTGGAGCTTAATAAGCCCTACTGAGCCCAAAGTAAGTTCCAAGTAACCACAAAAATTCTTCTTCTTTTCAGCCAGATTCATAATATTCATAACATCCAGATTTTTCCACTAATCAAGAACAAGGCACATTTTAAGCAGTGATATGTATTTGTCAAAACTATCCACTATTTATTTATATTCTGTATTTTTAGCAAAGCAGGAGATGTTACATCACATATGATGTTAAGGTTGCAATAAAAATTTACCATCTGTTTTTTTTACCAGGAAAGATTTGAATGACCATTTACTAAAATTAATTATTGCTGTTAAAGCTGAGCATCTGATATCCAAGATCCCCTCAGTAACTAACTGAGAAGTTTATTGGAATAGTCCAGGGCTATTCTGAAGGACTGGGATACTCTTCCAATGTCAGACATGGGCAAGCTAAAGGGTGAAAAAGGGACTGCAGGTTGACAATCACCCCCTGTGGCACAGAAGGGCTCCCATGCCCGGCTGTACCACGGCTCTCATTGTCAGCAGTGTGTAAGCAGGAATTTAAAGTACAGACTGCTCTGGGAGTGGTCCAGATGCCTCTGTTGGAATGATATGCTCCAGTTCGTTGTGTGCTTCGGGACCTCTTGCTATCAAGGGAGCACAGCAGGCACATCCCTCCACAAAGTCACTGTCACAGGAAGCAGAAAAAAGCCAAAGCATTGCTCATGGATTTGTGATGGAAACGACTGGGAGGGAGAGTGATCTGAATGAGGGGCTGGGGTCACTTTAGCCCCTGGTAAATCCTCACCAGGTGATTTTAAAATGAACTGGAGTGCAGTAATGCTGTTCTGGCATTCATGAAGCATTTAATTTATCAAAACTCATGCTTCAGAGATTCACTCAGTTCCTTAATTATATTAGCAAAAACGCCCTTCCTTTTCTCTGCACCACACAACTGAGAGATGCATTCAGAGGGAGAGCTTTTTTGTAATACCTATATGATATTGGTCAACAGAGAAGGGACACAGGACAGGTCAATTGGTTTTCTTTGCTACTGTACAGTCGAGTTTCTTACCATGTCTGAATGAACTATTCAGTTCACATGACTGTATCTCTATCACTAGATTTGGAAAGTGCAAACTTCTGCTGCTTGCAACAGATCAGCCAGGACAACCAATATGCCACTGTTTAGTCTCCTGACATTTGGAATGAATTTCACTAACTGAAATATTTGGATTATAGGGGAGATAAGTACGTGACACAACAGCCTTTGACACACAGCAAGTCACACTATTTGAATAAATGGAATTCTTTGGCAAGCAGATCTGCTGAAAACTCTGACTTGCATATTCCCTACTTAAAGGAACAGACATGAACTTGACCCAGATGTGATGGAGTCCTGGGCTCAGAGACAGAATGAGGGTTCCATAGAATGAATTTCATGGAACACAGCATCACTAACAGCAGATAGTCAAGAGAAAATCTAATTCAACAGACAAGCTTTATTCTATATAGTAGGCAGACTGAGAAGAATTCACCTGCCTAAATATAGATGGAAATTTTAGATGCTGTATAAACTAGAGTTATGCACACTTGACTGGCTAGTAGATTCATCATATTCTGCAATTGTAGCCAGAAGCAATAGAGAATCTAAAATGAAAAACGTGTCTGGACACATGAGTATCAATGGTTATCAAAAGTCCTTTTAAGAGGCATAAACTGGATTCTTAAATCTTCCTATTATTTGTCAGGAAGAACACTAGAAATGTATGCTAGAAATGGAAAAGGTGTAAATATTCTCAACATCAGTCTTTATTTCCCTTGATTTGAAGTTTCATATTGAAAATCAATATTGGCTAAATTTAGATGATGAAATCTATGGATTGAAAAACTGCAATAGGCTGACTAAATTAAGGTAATGGGTTGGGAGATAGGCCTGATTTAATATATTGAGATAAATCAGTCAGACATCAAAGGGCATGAAATTAAACTGGACTGATAGAGTCAAAACAAGAAATAAAACAATTTTGGGGGTTATTGGCATGGACTTATATGTACTCATAGACTCAAAATTGCTATGAAAATGTGATGATGCCATACTAGTAGGCTGGATTAAATCAAAAGATAGCTATGCCTTTCTTTTCAGGTATATCATGTGCCCCTACAACTAAACATTCTTCATTGCTCCTGAAAGTTTAGTGTACTGGGTTAGTCACAAGGCAACAAAAGGGAGCCTCCATCAGTAAGTTATGATCCCTGGGTTTTTTTTCTGATGAGATACTCTAACAAATGGCCCTGAGAAATACAACTCACATATGACAGAGGAAAAGCACAATATGATAAACACAGAGTACCACAGAACCAGAAGGCTTAGATAATATCAGTCATAACCAGTGACAAAGCTTAGGTAGCTCTTTCAGGTCCTGTCATGCTGCTGTAGGAGACAGAGTGTAACAATGTAGGCAGTTAATATAGAAGGAAAGACAGAAGGAAGCCCATTATTTTCTGTATCTGTATCTTGTTTCTTCCCTTCCACTTACAGGGAAGAGGACAGATAAGTAAGTCAAGCTTGACAAGTTGTCAAACAGACCATTAGCAACTTTTCTACAGGTCTGTCTACAGGTTTGTGAGAAGGTAGGGAAAGGGCACTTTAACTATTTCCCTTTATGCCTCTATTCCTCATCTCTCCCTCTCAAATATGCTGCATATCCTTCTTCAGTACCTCTGGATTCAGGAGGAGAGAATTATCCCTCCTTTTAAATTTTTTTCTCCAGTTTCTGCTCTCTGCCTTTAATTTTTCTCCCATCAAGACCTATGGGCTTCCCAGGAAAGAAGAGTTAGGGGTTTCTGCAGTGCTTCCAGACCAAAAACTGAGCAATATCTTCATAATCTGTGCCCCATAGTCGCATAAACAAGAGTTCTAACCTGAAAATGCAAACAGGGGGTGACATTGCTGATTCGAATGGTCCACGTTAGCATACAATATGTAGCAGAAATAGACCTAGCATAAAATCATTTGTTCTAGTCAAGACATGTATTATCTTTTTTTTTTTTTTTTTAGACAAAGTATTTGGCAAGGCAAAAATAGCATTCATCTAAATTGTGATCATGGAAAATAGTTTTCCATGTGATATAGTCAACCTTCTCATTAAGATATTAATTAGGAAATGATAGCAGTAAAATTTCAGGTATGTTTCTAATACTTAATTCACACATTTCATGTCCTCCGAAGCATAGTTTACTTTGTAAATATTTGCTATTCTAACAAAACATGTACTACCTGCCTCAGGTCATAATTCATGCAGATAGCAAAGATGACTTCATGCCATTTTATAACGTGACTTCTCTATTTAATTGACTTCTTTAATCTATTAATATCAGACTTTTTTTTCCCCTAGCTCTTTTGTACTGTGCTCTGTGTACAATTCAGAACAGGTCAGCTTCCTCCCTCTCTCATAGCAACAAAATCCTGGCTACCTCTGAAGTGGATAAGCGAAATGAGAGATATTTCACATCATCTCTTGTCTTCCTGACTCACATGCACAAAATGCCACAGTTCTGCTCAGAATATTTTTTCAGCAACCATTTTGTATTTGATATTAATCATTTTGCTGTTGATGACAACTTCTCAGTAATAAAAATATGTTAATAGTACAATTAGTCAGTAATATAATTACCATGATGTATGATATATACAGACATTCTTTTCCTAATTTTTTGGTTTTCCACACGCCATGCTTAAAGAGCATGAACTTTTACAAAACTACCAGCTATTCTTGTTTAAATAAGAAAGCCACATTCTTCTCTAGATGCGCCACTTAGAAAAATACTTGATGCTAGCAATCTCTCACACCTTAAGCACTTTGTTGAACTTTTTAGCCTTTTTCTTCTGACAGATTTTATACTTTTTTGGCAACACAGGGTCCAGTCCTGTAACCCTGATTCAAATGGCCTCATGGGAATAATCTCACTAACTTCAGTAAATCTATTTGCACTGGTGCTGTTCAGTGTTCTGTCAGCTTGCCGAATCAGACCATTAGCAAAGATAGACAAATGTATTCAGCCATAGGCAATTTGTATTTCCCTGTTTTGCAATAAATGAGCTAGTCCTGTAGCACAGACAGCTCTTATTTTCCACAAAGCCTTAAAGGAATGAACGTGGTCAAGACTAAACTCTTTATTATGACATCAATTATTTTTTCATTTTCCATTACTGAATATTGCTGCGTGCCCTGCAATCAGAGAATGTTTTGTTGATTAGTTCAGCAGTAAAAAGGATTGTTTCTACAAGACACAACTGAAGTATCTCTAGACCAGTTCGATGAGCTTCTGAGCTTTCTTCACTTTTAATGAAGCACCATTACTTATCAATCTTAGAGCATTTACTATCTGTTGATAGCTTTTACTGCCTCAGCCTGTTTATGACAGCAGAACGAAAAGTGAGTATAAGCCTGTGCGGGGTGACAGCTCTGACAAGAGGTTCTGTGAAGAGTATTGCTAACACAACACCTTACTCCTCAGAGCAAAGGCATGTGATGTGGTGCATTGCTGACCAAGCTGCTCTGTTAATGCTAGAAGAATAATTTGATGTTATGGTAAAAGGAAAAATTGAATACATTTACCAGTTTGGTGTAGTAATACTGAAAAAAAAAATCTATTTACTCTCATTTACACTCATCTACATTAGTGTAGTGATGTTTCTCTCCTTTTATCCAAGTCAAAATCCTGTTTTGGTAGCTTTGGTGGAAGGGAAATATGAGAAACAGAAGGTCTGCTCTAGCTGAAGAGAAAAGATCGGGACCTTCAGGGTGATGCAATGTACATTGCCTGAATTTTCCTTTCCATCTCCTTGGACAAATAAGAGTGCTTCTAGTCTAGGTTACCATAGTTTCTGGTTTCCTTAGTAACCATTTTGAGAGCATTCATGTGTTTGTGTCAGTAGGCAAGAGTGTGATGGGGTCTAAAATGGAGTACCAACCTCTCAGTCTTGGAATGAAAAGATCCCAGATTTTCTCCTCAACAAAAAAGAGAAAATGAAAATTAAACCAAGCAGTCTCACTCGAAATGAGGTGAAATAACTATGACTGGATTTGATTTAAATCATGATGTGACAAAAGGCTAAGTTTGGTCTCAAGTCAGAAGCATTTAGGGTCTTCAGGGTACACCTGGAAGTCCAACAGAGGAAAAGCACAATTACTATCCTTGGGATGGGAATTTGGAGTTATGAACTCTCACTAGCAAGAATGCTTCCTTTCTAGAGTTCTTTTGCATGGTAGTTACAAAGAAAGCAGTTACCCACTTGAGGGTAATGTTAGCAAACAAAAACAAGGCCAGGAAGATTTATTTCTAGTAGCTTTGTGTAAGTATAATGGAAATGCTGTAATAATAATACACCCAGTAATATTTTGTACAGAATTTCCTCCTCCCTTCACCCAATTGACAATAAATATCAAAATAATGTGGTTTATGAGTCAATGTTGATCTTGCTTTTTTTTTTTTTTTTTGATCTGAAGTAATGGATATGCTACTGAAATACTTGAGAGTTTAAATATCTATTTAAATATAAAAACTTATTTGTGTTTAAAGAAGACTATTTTTTACTAGTAGCCTTCACTGATTTTTATTATTTTACATCTGTCATTTTCAGTAGACTTGTTCTATTGCTCTTCCTCTTGAGGAACTCTTTTGGGTTTGGAAGCTGTGAGACACTTAACTGAGGCAGGTCTAAACTAAACAGGATAAAAAATTAATACAAGAAAAAATATTTTTACTCTGAAGGTGGGTGAACACTGGAACAGGCTGCCCAGAGAGGCTGCAGAGTTTCCATTCTTGGAGATATTTAAAACGCAACTGGACACAGTGCAGGGCAACCTGTCCATGAGTCCCTTCCAATTTCTGCTGCTCTGTGACTTCAAAATTCTACGAAGTGTGTAATTATTGGGAAAACTATATAAATGCATATTACTGAGAGATCCAGAAAAAGTCTACAATTCATGTAAGGAAGCACATGCTGTATCACAAATTCAATACTTTTTTAAGATAATTTATAGTATTTGCATATTTTAAAAAAGGAAAAAAAAAATAATAGTAACTGTGGCATTGGTATTATATAGGTCAAATGTCCTAACAACAATTTTGGTAACTATAGGATTTTAAATTATAGTAATTTGTGATAATCAAAAAAATTTTAAGCTACAGTTGGAAGAGTTTCATTTTTATATGAAAAAAGGTACAGTTCCTGTCACATACAAATGGGAGCAAGATAGAAACCAAGTGCATACACAAGAGTAATATGAAAAGTGAAATTCTGTTAGAAAGAACAAAAATATTTATCTTTTTTTTCTTCATATATTTCATTCTTGTCTCTAAGTTGTCATTCCCCTGTACTGTTGATGGCTTGCTGTGCTTTGGAAGCAGTTATGGCAAAGCTGCTGTTACCACACTTTGAATTTTTGGCTCCTATGCCAATGGTTTTTAACTTATAGTAACAGATTGCAAAATAGATTTGTTGATATTTGTCTAACTGATTTTCTAAAACAAAAAATAAAAAATAATTACATAGGTCAGCAGTGAATGGTTCCGTTTTTTTCTGTGACTTTGTTCTCAGAAGTAGTTTGAAAGGAAACTGAAGTTTTCATATACTGTTTGTGAATGAAGCATTAGTAACAGCCCTTGTTCTATATACAAGACATTACATACACATCTTTAATCGGCTAAGCAGTTTCAGTAGGTAGCTCCTAATGAGCTATTTGCTACATTTCAGAGGTGATTTATTGATTGGGTTTCCATTAATTGTCAGTAGGAGCTCTGCCCTCTGGTAGATATGTCTCCATTAGCCAGTTTATCGTGCTTAAACTGTTCTCTGATCTACCTTTGTTCACTGTTTCATTGCCTTGAATCTTGCAGTATATTTACTTCAGCACAAAGAGGAGAATCAGAACTATAATGTTTTGCATCTGTTTTGTTAAGACAAAAGTATCTACCTATTATTCACGTCAGAAAACAGTCAGGACCTTTTCCTTCAGGCAAATACCCCTAAAAACACACGGTATCACAGTGCACCACTTAAAGGTCTGACACAAATCTCAGTAAAATCAGTGAGAATCTTTCTATTTAATTTAATAAACTTCAGATCAGATCCTGAATAGCTCTGGCTTTTATTAGAGTTGAAGACATCTCTTTCCTCTAAGAGGCTGAAGTGACTCCCTAGTGACTTCTAATGCTGTTTTTGAAAAGTAGAAAACTGTTGAGATGAGACTGCAGAATAACAAAGAAATAATTGAAAATACCATTACCACACTTTACTTCTTAGTTGCTGACCACAAAATTGAAGATTCAGCTGAACTTAAAAAAAAGAGAAACAAAATCCAAAGCAAACAATCAACAGGGAGGACTGTAGTTTACATGTATCCAAATTCCTGGTACCATGTCTCTCTTCATACTTAAAGAGTCTGGACTGTAGGGGCTACTTATAATTTGGGCATCATTCTTGGTTTGCAGACTGAAAATGCTCATGTATTAAGAAGAATTCTTTTAACACAAAATACTAGTATAACATTTTAGTGCTAAAGACTAGTATTTTTAGGAATATATATATTATGACACATTAATATATTTTCTTCTTAGTAAAGTGGGTTCTTTCCAGATGTTGATGTTTAACATTCAATAAAAGGAAACAAACACGTGTTACTGTTTTCTTTCATCTTCTCATTCCATCTTTTACTACTGGCATTCAGGTTTCATATGAATAAAATAATAAGCATTCTTAAATAGACAAAAAAATCACTGATGTTCATTCACCTATTTGCAATTAGCTGTCATAATAAAAATAAGTATTTTCTAACTCAGAAGCATGCATAAATATGATAGTAAGAAGCCATGAATTGGATCACATATTTATTACAATACCATATATTGTACTCATCGCAACCACAAAATATGAAGTACTCAGTGCAGTATGCTACTAAAATGCCTTTCTTATACAGATAAGGTTATACTTCAAAAATTTTTCTTAAAATTCATTTCCATGAAATCTGTAATCAGATGTCTCAGAGGATTAGCAGATTGATGCCTATATTTTCAGTTTCAGGTACATGATTCAAGTGTCAAAAGGCTGTCGTTAGCACGTTTTTACTATTTGATGGTGTTCAATAATTCATATAATCCAGATCACACTTCACTTCCTTCCAGCAAGTGATGTTCCCCCCCACAGCAAGAAGAGATACTAATTGGCACACTTGGTGACAACCTCAGCATAAGGCTTGAGTGACAGAGGCTTAAATGACCTCCAAACATATAGGGTGGTACCCTAAAATAAAGTTTAGGCACAAGGATACAGGAAACTTTTCACTAACACTGTCTGATATTGAAACTTGATCGTAAAAATATCGCATTACCATGGAAAAGATCATAGGGGATAGTCTTTTTTTTTAATACATGATGGCTACTTTTAGCAGTTTTTAATTCTTGAGTGCTAGGTACAGGGACAGGTGCGAGAGTAAAGGGCTAATTTTGTGCTATGAAATTAAAGCAGCAATGCTGTATCATACTGTTTTCAGCAGAGGATGTCTGTAAGCTTGTTGCAGAACAAGGTATTTCATTCTGATTAGATTGCTTGTTTCAAGTAACTGTGTAATTTATTCAGGTTCAGAGGCAAAGAAAGAAATTCATGTTCTTTATTTTGACCCCAGTAGCCCACTGGCTTTGTGTACTTTTCTTTTGGAATGAGAAGCACTGAATTTTCAAGGTACTATTAAATAGATGCATTGTCAGTAACGCTAAGAAAATCCCTACTCTTATGCAGTTAATTAGTCTTGTTACATTAATTGAAAACCATTCAGAACTCAGAACTGAATGGAAGGAGATCTGGGAAAGCAGCCAAGCGGGGTTTTATGGAACGATGCACAATGAACGCGCCTCTCCACAGGCTGCTGGAGGCAGGGGACGGGGCCTTCACAGGCACTGGATCCGGCTACAATCCTATTCAAAAGAGCTGCCAAGGACCCATGTATTTATTTTAAGTAATCACATTTAGTAGTGGTTATAATAATGAAAAAGGTGTAAAGGGAAAGCCTTTTAAAAGCTTCCAGCAATTAAGAAGCAAGGAAGGTATCTTCTTCCACTGACGGTGCAGAGTCATTGATACCGGCTAAATGCTTGTCAGTAAATAGCTGTGCCCTCTTGCAGGTGTTTGTAATCCTAAGAACACATTTTTGTGGGTTTTGTTTTGTTTGTTTTTTTTTTTGTTATTCCACATTTGTTTCTTTGAATAGCAGAATGTTAATAAAATAATGATAGAACATAAATAAAAAAGGTAGATCTATTTACACACAGAAGCTGAACTCTTCACTGTAGGTGTAGCAAATAGAAAAAATAAGAGTAGGATGAAAACGTTTTTAAGAGCTGGATGACTGAATGTGAAGACACGTTTGCTCAACTCTTTCTATGCTTATACTCTGGAAGATAACATAAAATACAGTAACAAAAGTAGCCTATGATGGATTTCTCTTACTGAAAGAGAACAATATAGAGAAACAGAAAATTAGGAATTATATGCACATTTGCATTCCAGTTTATGGAAAACTGAATTACAGTGCACTCGTTGTCAGAAAAATAAATGGTTTGGTAGTGGGTTACCCCTGGCCATGGACCAAAGTCTCACTCAGCTGCTCTGTCACTTCCCTGTTCTACAGGCCAGGGGGAGAAAAGAAGACAGAAATACTCCCAGTCTGGCATAAAGACAGGAAGATTGCTTAACACTTTGCATCATGGACAAAAAGGACTTGAATTGGGAAAAATTAATTTTTCATAATACCAATCAAAGTAGATTTTGGTAGTGAGAAACAAAGACAAAAATTGAAACAACCATCCCATTTTTCTTAAGGATGTGCCTGAGGGGCTCATCTGTGCCCTGCTGTAGGTGCATTGGAGCCGGATGGAATGGGCTGTGTCCCCCCTCACAGAGGCACTTCCCCAAGCAAACACAGCACAGCATTGGGTTCAGAAACTTGACTAAACTTAAACATGAAAGAATGTGGCTCTTCATAAGGAAAGCCTCTTGTGTTACCTCTGGAGATAATAACAAAATGCTCTTGGTTTGCTCAGCCTAGAGGAGAGACGACTGAGGGGAGATCTCATTGCAGTTACAACTTCCTCGTGAGGGGAAGAGGAGAAGCAGACACTGATCTCTTCTCTATGCTGACCAGTGACAGGACCTGAGGGAATGGCCTGAAATTGTGCCAGGGGAGTTTAGGTTGGATATTAGGGAAAGGTTCTTCATACAGAGGGTAGCTGGACACTGAAATGAGCTCCCCAGGGAGGTGGTCATAGCACCGTCAGAGTTCAAGAAACATTTGGACAATGCTCTCAGACAGATGGTGTGATTATTGGGGATGTCCTGTGCAGAGCCAGGAATTGGACTTCAATGATCCTTGTGGGTCTCTTCCAACTCAGGATAGTGTATGATTCTATGATTTATAAAGAGTGGTAGGATATTTTTTATGGTCTTGTGATACAAGCTGATCCAAATTAAATCCAATTGAAATACGATGAAATACCATTACCATTGAAATACAATAGTAAAAGTACTTGATTTTCTGACAAATACGTAGCTCTTCAAAAAGGCAGATCACTTGTTTTCTGGAATATGTTGCCAAACTGCTAGAAAAGATTCAATTTTGGGGGGAAATAAAATTTCAAAACAGAGGAAGGTGTTAAGAGTCTTGAGGGAAAGAAAAGGCATGTAATTGAAGGCTCTCCTCTTTTTATCACACTATGGCTGGACTAGTAAGTGTGTCTTTTCTTAAAAATATTGCTTTTTTAAATCACTACGGAGTTCATTCCAGTGTCCTGAATACCATCAGGTTTGTAAGATGCTTTAGTAATTGAGACTGTCATTAAATGCTGTAATTCATTGCTATAGTGTATTTTTTTTCTATTTTCTTCTCCCTTTTCCTCCCATATCCATGCCATAAATTGCACTAATTCCAGATACCTTATTAGAGCCATCCTGATTCAGTCAAATGCATTATCTTTGACTTTTTTCTACTGTGACATTTTTTTCTTTTCTAACTACGGATCATTTTGTGACCTGAGCTCTTTTTGTAATAATAGAAAAAAACTGGGATCAGGGCATGCAATTGGTGCTTGAATTATTAAATACAACTCTATTCCCATGTGCAGTGAGAGACAAGTAGAAAATGGAAGCTGTCTATAATTTAATCATAGTACATACAGTAATAATCAGTTGTCATCAGGACCCTGATTTTCACTGTGATGTACAAACAGAGAAATGCCAAATTCACAACAGTGAGGTGTTGTGATACTTACAGCTCAGACTGGGTCTTTTTTATGCAAAACTGGACATTTTATTTATTTCTAGTGTTTATTTTCTGGTGACAGTACATCACTCTAAACTCTTAATTGCACATTGTGAATACATAACACTAAGTATTATAACATCTAGAATCCACATATTACGAATTATTTATTTTTAATGCAAGCCACAATAGTTGGGCATATTTTAGAAAAGGAATCAGAGACATTATTCTTATGACTAAGTGATTCTTGTCTAAATTGTGAGTTCATACTGCTATTTTGAAACTAAATGCAACAGTCCCAGATCTCTAATGATAGAAATTTGTTGATTATTACAGATCTTTAAGCAGCACACAGGCACATACTGAAACAGACTGATAATGCCAACTGGATACAAACTGGAAGTGTTAAATTCTCCTGCCAGTTTCAGATGCTCTGAAACACTTCAGGAATAGGGTTCTGACGGCCCCAGGTTGAAGACTGCTAAGCATTGTACCCATATATAACAATAGGACCCTATCTCATCCAACTTATATCCAACACGGAAAAAAGAGTCCTGTTGACCAGATCAATACTCAGGTGACACTGGGCAAAGATCATTAACACAATGATATGAAGATATGAAAAATTCAAAGTCCAATTATTATGGCTGTGCAACCGAAGGACTGGCAGGAACGATGTCCGTAGTCTGTTGAAGAACAAGTGAGAGTCTGCTTGTGGCACTCTGTGGAGACAAAACCTGCAGCCTGGAAAATACCAGAAATAGCTTTCAAACATATATAGCTTATACTGAACATGTGGTACTGCTAATGACTACATTTTATGTACATGTTTTGCATGCTAATAAATTAATTAACCAATTTGAAAGGCACATGATGAAAATTATAATCTATAGGGTTTTGTTTAAGCAACTGATTAGACATCTATGAAGGACAAGTGTAAGCTTGATTTGAGTTTCTGGATAACTGATGCTGCGGTGCTGGTGATGGTTTAGCAGCAAATCCCTCTCCATGCTTTTCAGTTTCCACACAACCAGAATAAGGAAACCCAGGAGGTGAACCAGGAGCTGCTTCAGACATTGTGGCTGACAAGGCCAAGCAAATCTGGTTCCTATGAGAACTGGATTTCAAGGCAGACACTGGTACAGTGAAAAGTACCCTCTGGAAGAGCCCACAAGCCCTGTAGCACCTGGCAGGTCGGGGTACACCCCTGCAGTGGCTTTTTTAGTGGCAATTGTGGGCATACTCAGCCCCTCTTTTCCACCCAGCACCAAACACACAGAATCTCTATAAGAAACACCCTAATGTTCTACATTGCATGTTTTGGGGGCTTGGAGCCTTTATTTTTCACAGTTTTCACACTCAGTAGAGTGCCAAACCTGCACACTGAAAATGGCCACTACCTCCCAAAGAAATGAAGAGATACTACTTTTCAGGCCAGCAGAGTTTTCCCATTCAGTTGAAGAACCCTATTTGACACTACCTGAAAAACACACAAAAACCCCCTGGCAGATTCAAGACTGCACCCCACTGCTAACATACAGTGGTGATCACAATACACTGCTTGCACAGGGGCTTAATTGCTGACAATTGCAGAGCCAATTTTGCAACAAGTCACAAACTTTCAGTACAAAAGGCTTTTGTAAGGCCTTAGCTCTCAAACTGATGCCATGAAACAAGACTTTCAGCTTTCATGTAATCGAAATAATGACTTCAGGCTACCTTAGTTGCAAACCTATTCTTGAGTGCATGACTCGGGTGTACCTTGTGGGTTTAGAAACCAAAATGTAGACCAGTTACCTACAGACCTGCCTACCTTAGTGCCAGCATCATATACCTGAACACCTTCTTCTCTCCCTTAGTAGATAAAACCGTGGTCTGGATTCTTAATATTGCCTTGATCCAGCACTAAAATGAGGAATTCCTTACCATTTGGGCTAAACCCACCAAGTTCAGTGTCTAGAAGGAACCAGCATGTTCCACTCACATCTACAACAAGAAAGGATTTTGCCCCGATTAAAGCAGAAAAATTATTCCATGCCTACTCCTTCTTTATTTAATGGATTTTACACAGTATTCACCTACTGAATTATACGTGCAAGCTCTGCTATCACAGATTTTTTAAAAGGTTACAATTTTTTGAATTTGCTTTCTTTCTTATTATAAGGGCCATCTAATGCATTTCGTAATGTAAAAGTTTTGAAATGCCTTTAGTAACGGCATAGTTAAATCCTGTAGGCAAAACTTGAGTTCTGCACCACCCCAGACTTTCTCTGCTTATAAGGAAGAGAATATTCATTAGTAAAAAGACAAATATGCAAGCATTTCACTTCTGGAAAAAATAAACATTTCAGAATATAGTATCAAGAAAGAGCCCCTTCTCTTTCAAAAAATTTGTTTTTACACCTGTCATACAGGACTAAACATAGCCTGATTCTATGCTCATCCACCATATGTTGCCAGTTTCTGAGTGCAGCAAAAATGGTTCTAGATTTAAAAGGTTCTGTGCAAATTCTAGCTGACAATGGCACTCATTTTTATGTTCAAAAGTAGTTAACTGTTATATGCAGATGTTTAATTTCTACTTGTAGTTACTTAAGGTATATTCAGACATCAGATTGCAGTTGTCTAAATTTTAGATGGTATATTCAATCTGTACACCTGTGAAAGGTTCTTGAGAAGAACAAGGTACAGGCAGCTACTCACAGAAATGTTACTTCATGTTAATCAGCACGTTATGAAAACACATAAGTCGTTGCTTAACCTCCTAGCCTCCATATATTCTGTACCTACAGATTACACCTTCTCAAATAGAATTATGGCTTTCTTATTATACACTTCCACAAGCAAATGGGGTGTTCTGGAAGTCAGTTAAGGGAAGCATGCCTGCCAGTGTTTGGAATAAGACTCTTGCTCCTAACCTGTACATGCTAACACTTTTAGGTCAGGCACAAAAACAAATCGATAAGGAAAGACTACTCTGCACACGAAGAGTTAACTTTTTCCATAGTAATTGGAAACTGAACATACTGTTATAAGTTCAGCAGAACAACCCTCCAATGAGTCCCAGAGAGCGGCAGCAACAGGAGAGATCATCCGTGTAGAATTAAAAATGCTAAACCCCAAGAGAGCACTAACACATTATTTAAGGGCACCTCATCTCCCTGTTCCCCACAGGAAAGGAATCATCCCTTTCATACCATCAGTCCGACTCCAGGAGTGTGACAGACTCATGAAAGAGTCGAATCCCTGTTCAGTTATCCAGATCATCCTCATTCAGCTCAGATGTTCCCTGTGTGAAGCATTGTCACTGAAGCTCTCGCTCTGCCCAGATGTTGCTTAACCACAGCTTTTCAGAACCAGCCTTCATAACCTTGCAGACCTACCTCAGTATCAGTTCTATGCTTTATTTCTAGAAAGTTTAGGTCAGGTGGAAAAGTCTGGCTGTTGTTACATTCATAGAAAAAAAGGGAGAAGAAAACTTGTCACAACTACATCTCATAATAAACATCTCAAATTTTTTGGCTCCCATTTGTCTCTAGTAAGACTTTACAACACCTTTAACAGTCAGTAACCTCTCAGAGAACTTTTGTTACTCTGTAGACGCTGAACAAGGAAAACTCCTACATGCAATCCAAGGTCATGTTTATTTTAAAGTGCCCTCACACCCTTCTGGAGCACAGTGTTTTCTCCAAAGCTGTGTTCGAAGCAGGCAAGAGTATTCGGAAAACCAGTATGACCTTCTGATACCTTTTAATCTATATTTTCTATAAACTAACAGTTAACACCTGAAACAAATGGCAATTCAAAGTCAAATTTTTGATCAATATTTTGACATACTAATTAATCATTTTCTTCAGTGATGTAGAATTCACTACTCCAAAACAGCAGCTATGACACCTCATAGAAAGCACACCTTTTTGTCCTGGTAAAGGGCAATGGGCAAACAGGAGAAATGCCACAAGTTTAGAAAACTGAAAGAATAATCAGGAAAAAAATCAAGTTCAAAAGCTGGTTGATTGTACGTTATCTTCAGAAGCCCAGCTTGAAATCTACCAAGTGTTTTTTATTTTCAGGAAGCCCCAAGCTCACTTTCTGAAGACCTGCTCTGTAGGACAAGGCATATTGGGACTGCCTCGTCCAGTAAGGGTCACAGTTGGTTTGAGTTTTCCTAGCTCTTCAATTAAGCTGACAAGCTGTCAGTTGCTCCTCTGATGAGATATATTGTAGGATGATTTGGGACTGACTTTTCTTGAAACCCAAATCAGGCTCCAGCAATTAATTATATAAAACTGTTAATCCAGAGCTTGTATAACTAGCGTGTAACTATTAACTTGTGTAACATGTAGAACAGTTACATCATCCTATTTTGCATCTGCCTTTTTCTTTTTATGTAATTAGAGACAGTGACATGAAAAGACCATTGTATAGGTACAGGACAAGTAATGATAAAGGGTTTTATAGCCATGATTCTGGGAAGAGTATGTTCCTCACAAAGAAGTTACACAACTCATTCTTAGAACTGACAATAAAATCTTTATTCCCTCCTTCCCCACCCTTTCCCTTCCACACACACTAGCACAAATTTTTATGCTATATGTTGGATAAATGGATTTTATTACATTTTCAGGCTTGGAGACTGTTTAGTTTATTCACTACTTTGTATCTGTGTGACACTTTTGACAGCTTCATATAAGTATATAAATATGTGTAAATTTCTGCTTTATCCTAACCCTTTGTTAGGTATAAGAGAAAACAGTTCTAAAATACTTTAGGTCGGCTCTGGAAGTATTCACTGCTAAGTCATGCTGTTCTAAACATACTGTCTTGTAAAAGAGCATAACTGGAAACTTGCAGATTATTGCATTAAACTACTGGGATTCCAGTCTCTCCCAAAACTTTTAAAGCATTTGCAATAAAGCTCCTAGCTGGAGAGTCATCAGTCATATAATCAAACATGCACTTTCAGAGATAATCCTTTTAGTCTCTTTTGAAGTTTTGCATTTCACAAAAGAAAGCACGGGATGATCCAGTACAGCAGAACAGAAACAGCCAGAATTCATGCAGATTTTGTAGGGATTTTTTGTGTCAGAGCAGGCAAGCATATTTCTGTGACACACCGTCTTCCTCTGTAGTAACGAATCATGGTTTCTCTCTTTCACAGAGCACTTCAGATTTACAGGCTAAGTGCTTTTTTATCTCCCTCCTTGCCACCTCCCTGCCCCAAGAGGAAATAAAAGTCACAAAATTAGAAGGGGATTTCTTGATCAGAACAATAGCAAAACCAAAACTGAGAGCATAAAGTCACAAACTGACAGCATAAATCACAAAACTTAAAAAATCCAAGAAAGGAGTAGATATTTAGGGACAGTGTTTCTGACATATATTAATTAAAAATACACCAAACTTTTAACTGAAAGATCTAGGCAAAAAACTAAACTCAGGATTTAAACCAGTCCCTGTATTTAAGTTAGGATGGCATTTAATGTATGGGAAAAATTTTTACTGTGGCTGCTTGTTGGAGTTTTTGAAACTGTGTTCTTCAGTCAATGCTGCTGGTCACTGGCTATTGGAAAATTCTGGCTGCAGGTTTGATCCACGGTGTCAATTCCACTGTGCATATTCTGTTGTTTATTACAGTGATAAAATACTATTGTTTCACAAGCTGAAAAGACAAAAGAGCTACCTAAACAAATACACAAAGATGAAAAAAAGCTTAAACAGTATTTCTTAGTTACACTGTTAGATTATGTGCCGTACTGGTGAATTCCTCTGAGGTGGCTCATAAATTCGAGACAAAGACTTTGCCTCCTATAAAGTCTGAAAGTTGTAGGTGCCGCCTTCTGTAAATATTACTAATGGCTGTGGAGACAGTGCCACAAGCAAAGGGCACTCGGCCACTCTAAGCCTGCCCAACAAAACCCTCACTACCACAGAGACTATTCCTTGTTCTCTAAGTTTCCTGTAAGATTGAAAATGTAAGGAATTTCTCTATATATTCCACAACATCACGTGGGTTAAACACTGTAGTTACTCCTACACTGCTACTTGCATTCTGAGTGTAGGATTTAAACATTTTTATGCAGCAGCTGGGAAAGCTTTGATGCGCATTAGAGCACTTGCAGCTACTGACCCAACCCAAAGTACACGCTTACCCCAGTCAGTGTTCTCTAACCACACTCTAAAATGTACTCTTCAAATGTAAACTACTTCAAATGAGACTCATATAATCTCTTTCAGAAATTAAAAATTATAAATAAATAATGGAATTTTTCAATCATTGTAAAAGACAACACCCTAAATTCTGCTAAGAACCCGACAACCTGAGCAGGTGCCCATCAGAGCTCCCTTGTGCCTTGGTTCTCTGGGTAACAAGGACACAGGTTCAGGAACAAAGCACAAACCTGTCAGGAACAACACAGGAGCCTTTCCACTTTTTTGTTGCTCTGTCACTTCAAAATATCTCATGGGTGTCCACTGCCTCAAATAGTGGCTTGAAGAGGCAGAAATTGCCTTGTGTGCACTCTCCTTTTGAATCCAGGGCAGATCAATGACTGTTTATTTATCCTGAGTGAAGCGAGTGATGTTTTTTTGTCCGAATTCTAGCAGACAACACTCCCATCACTGGACCTGGCACAGCACATGTCACACAGAGCTGGGAGTGGACATGGGACTGGAGAGGTTAGAAACCGGCTGCCTTGGTCATCGAGGGAGCACAATTACTTAATGACAGCAATTTACCTGTTTTACAGTTTGCAGTGCCAAGGAAATATCACTTGTGACAGTGGAAACAAATAAAGCCTGAAGTGGTTATTCAGCACAGAAAATCAGAACTATTTCTTCTAACACTAAAAATCATGGAATTTATTTCACTGTTTGATTAATATTTTGGATACCCAGTTTTAAGTACATTTGCTGGAAAGTTTAGGACACCAGTCCTTTCAAATAACCAGAAATTACAGATTAAACTGTCTTTGCTTCTTCCAGTTATTAACTTGATGCTAGATTTTTTTCTAATGATTATTCCCTGTGTGCCACTAGTCTTCCAACTGTGAGTGTTATTTATTTGTGCTTTTTTCCTAAGTAGCCCTGCTAATTCCCTACTGAAAGATCATGCATAAGCATGGGGCTATCGAAGCCGGCTGAAGTCTTTCAGTGCACAAAGAGAGGACATTAAGAAAGAAAAGGGTTATTGAAACCACTCAAGGCAAGATTAATATCTTCACCTTTCCACACTAAATGAGTGCTTTTCAATTTTGTATAATCATCTGTTGTAACAGGAGTTCATGGACAGGAAAAAATATTACTTTTTTATATTTAAAATCACTTAAGGAGAAAAGACAGGAAGGGATTTGGTTTAACAGGTAACGAACTCACAACAATCTTCAGGAATAACGTCATTGGTGCACAGGAGGGGAAATCCCAGCAATATGTATTTTTCCCTGTTTATGTTCTGCTGATCATTTCTCAGAGTTAAAGGAAATGAATGAAAGTCAAAATATGAAAGAATCAGTAGTTAAACTAGGGGGTTGGTTTTTGACTAAAAAAATTAATTAGTCCAAAAACTAATACTAAAATGTTTTTAAAGTCAAATAGATTTCAGACAAAAAAAACACTAGAAATCTATCATTGCTTTCTGACCTACTTTCCATGGTCACGGCTAATTCGATCTTCTTGCCTTTCATATCTCTCTGCCTCTGCCAACAGACAGATGAACAGTGGAAGAACAGAAGAGGCAGGTTGGGTTAAGAGGCTAGATCAAGACAAATCATAACAAACAAGAGACTGGAAGATTTCAGAGAACTACTCCCTAACTAAGCAAAAAATTACTCCTATTAGGATTAAGTCAAAGGACATTATTATCACAAATATAATATTTCTCATAAATCACGAAAAGAGTCCATGTAAATGATCTAAGCAAGGATAATGTAATGCCTGAAACAATTATTTTACCACTCATAGTTTTAAATCTAAATGCTACAAAAAGTTAAACAAGGAAATTGAATAAATAGTGGATCTGTTGAAAAAAAATGAAACATCAGAAATAGGGGGGCAAATTAGGTACACCAGGCATTTGCTACAAGAATTATTGTTATTTTTGTTTAAGAACTATGTATTTGTTTTGAAAAAATTTAAAAGATGCAAAACCATCTTAAAACCCCAGAAATCATACATTTCATTTCAATTCAACTATTTCACTTGACCTGAACAACATAAAGGAATGCTTTTCAAGCTAATTGGATTTTGCTTTTTTCCCTAAGAAACTTTTCATATGTCCCAGTTTCTATCCTGAGCTCTTCCACATCAATTTTATTCTGATTTTCTAAGTAACTGAGGTTTATGTAACAGTACTGTCAATTGTCATCTGTACTCTACGCCTTCTAATAATTTTTCATCCATTGACCACTTTAAAATAGACTGCATGAAGACAAAAAAATTCTACAAATGTGTCTGCTAACTGAGAGCTGCTTGAAGAGGGCAGACCAAGTTGCACGTCCTTATTTAAAGCAAGACAGTGCAACTCCAGCAGTTTCCTGTTTTACAGGCAGTGTATACATGGATTAAGCCAGCCTCTGCACGTGCTCCTGTGTGCCCAGCCAAACATGGAAGTGATTTAGGAGCTAGAAGAAAAAGAGGAGGAGAGGACTGGAATAATAGCACATCAGCATGTTGTGTGAGATGAGAAAGAAAGAACTAAGACGCTGATCAGCCGGCAGCTGCTCTCCGCTAGTACTGTTCACATGACCTTTTTACCCCCTCAGATTTTTCAGTGTAGTCCCCAAAATGAAGTAGTCATTATTTGCACACTCCAAATTAAATACTAATAAACTGATGGGCATGAAAGAGATCCAGTATGCAAACTTCAGATATACCTGACATCTAGTAACAAGGCCTCGATTCTGAGGATCTGCATCCACTGACCTTGGCCCAGTGTAAAACAGGCCACCAGCTGCACTGATCCATGTCTACAGTTCCTAAGGGCAACTACCATGTCTTTTCATGTTTGCTTCTAATAAACACAAAACACATTGCCTATAGGGATTAATTGTCTTTTTGAGATGACCAGTTTATTCCTTATTGAAAATTATATTTGCACTGAGACAGATGTAAAACTGGCAGGAATGTCAAGTCTCTCTAAGAACATGCAGACGTCTTCTCAGTCCCACGTTGTGTATACAAACCTCTGTAATCCTGTTTTAAAGAATGTATTGATTCATTTTTCTTTCAGCCTTAAAGAACTGAAATCCACCAAGTCCAGTTAGCTATGACCATCGAAACCTACAGGACAAGTTTCAATCAACTGTTCCAAGCTCTACCCTCACGTGCTGAGTTTTTTAGCAGAGCTGCACACTGACCACCACCACGAAATAACAGCATCTCTACTTTTATAGTTTTGTAGAAATTGATTTTTATTTGTTTGTTCTTGCCTGCAAGAAAGTCACTAATATTGGAAATAAAAAATGTTTCCAAAATGCCACTCTCTCATTTACTGTATTCCTTTTAAAATCCCTTAGAAAAACAAAAGCCAACATACAAAAAAAAAAAAATCACACCAAAAACCTAACTAAATCTGTGGAACAAAAATTTACTAATTTCAGTGAAACACTTGTTTTCAGTTAGAAAATAGTATGATGATGCTGATGAATTTTCAGCCAACTCCACATTACAACAGAGATAGTAGAAATATAGAGCTTTGTTCAGCTCTGTGATTAAGGCTTTATGGACTGTTAGACCTTCAGCTAGATAAATACACTTGCTTTCACAATTTTATAATCACAAATTGAAAAAGAATAATTCCTCAGAAGATGACATAACGAGATATATGACTTTTTTTATTTAATCTATGACTTTAAAATACAGGTGCAGTATTCTGCGGTGTCCTGGCCACAGAGAACAGGAAGGGGGGGAGATAATTTCACTGCAATTTTCAGTTTCAGGATTGCTAATAAAACATATTTCTTTCAGTTCAAGAGCTGAAACCACTGTGTATAACACTGCTAAATACTTTTGATAACACATTAAAATAATTAATAGGAAGCAATTTACAATAAATGTTTTAATGTTTTTAAAATATTATTTCTTTATACCATAGAAGATTAATACACCTAAAAAGACAGTAAAGTACCAATCATTTAGGTAGTGAAACTTTCCAAGTCATCTAGTAAATTTAATGTAATATTCGTGGGCTTTTTTTTTTTTTTTTAACACTTATAGGAACCTGAACTGTGAGGTAAAAGTATGCAGGATATTGATAAAATATTGTATGGTCTAATGACTGCAATTTTATCTATGCTGAGTAACCAGCTGATGCTAAAAGATATTTAGTTTTTGTGAGTACAATTGTTCACACACATTTGCAGAACACTAGCTTGCAGCATGGTTCTCTATTTCAAATGTGCTTTTAGAAAAGCAGGTTCAGCTAGGGAAAAATATGAAACACATTTGAAAGAAAAAAAGTTCACCTTTGAAAAAAAAGAGTCTTTCATATTGCTTCTTAAACCAAAAAGGCTTTTTTCTGCAGTTATTCAGAAACAATGAGTATTTTATAATTTTCTGCTTCCGTACTTTTTTCAAACCTTTGAAGCCATGCTTTTGTAAGAAAGGAAAAAAATTTCTTCCCTCAGGATAACAGGAACAAATTTGTTATGTAGTAAAAGTATAAAGTCCAGGTTCAGAAAAATATGACAGATGTTTATATATTTATAATATTGTACTTTCTACCTTATAGGGACTGCAAATATCCTCAGAGGTCTTTCATCTTTTTAAACAACAGAAATTTTTCACATACTGTGCTATTGCTTCAGTGGTCTTCTAAAAACTGTTTTAGAACTTCTGCTATAGTTAAAAATGACATACACTTTTTATAAGAATGTAATAAAACATTTAGTACAAAATCCTATAGTTCTCTACTGAAAGGAATTACGAATTATGAAAGGTCAGCTATAAATACCTTTTCTAATGCCTTTGTGACTGAATAGAGCTTCATAATAATGAGTATAATCTTCGTCTATTCAGGTTTTCTTTTTCAAGGAAATCACAATTTGGTAATTTCTACCTGTTCAATTGGTTTCTCTACCTCTCTTCTTTATAGGTCCTCTGCAAGGTTTATCCTTTCATATCAAAGGAGAAAAAAATAAACCTGTTTGAAAGGAGTAGCTGGTATTCTTGCAAAGTGGACTGAGAAGCTATGTTTAGGGTAGACTTCTGGAAGAGAGACTTCAGGGAAAAAAGATCAATTAAGTTTCAGTGTGTGAAGCAAAGTGAAATGACTGTGGATGAATATAGAGAAGCACAGGAAAACCAGATTAACAGGCAGGATTGCTGTTTTCATTGTTTCCTTAGATGGGTCTCACCCATAGTTGTTTCCAACACCAGAACAGATGCAAAATAAATCCTGAAGGGCAAAAGAAGTTCTACTGAGCTCTACTATGTTTCACAGTTACAGTCTTCAACAGTTTTTACATTAAATCTATAATAATATGAAAGGATAGTGACAACATTGCAGAGTTCTCATCCAATGGCATCTTGTCTGCCATTTTATGAGATCTCACATCTTTCTTTGTTTATTTAGTGTTATCCTTAATGCAATAAACCAAACAAGACATTGAAATATGAGCTGAATAAACCAGTAAGGTCCATGCTAAATACAAGAATTCCTAACATCTAGGGTTTGGAATCATTTGGGGTTTTTTAATTATCATCCCATTATTAATATGGAGTGTAAAAGTGTTGTTTCATGGAAACTAGCAGAGAGAGAAATATACTGACCTTTGTGGAACAAAAAGGTGTACCATGATGGAACTAGCCAGTAATCTTCCTGGTTATCTCACTCTACCTGGGCTTTCCTGCAAAGCAAAAATTCTTTCAGAGATATATGTATAAATATTCTAAGCAATTTCTACATATCTCAAACAAATACATATATATCCCATGTCTTTACCTAAGATAACTGTCACCAGAAGACATCTAGACATTTCCTGATGACTCAAAAAGAACACTCCTGAAGGTTTTTATAACCAAAGAAAAAGAACCTATGCAGGTAAAAGTGACAGAATTAGGAGCCTCAGTGTTATTTAAGCTGACACACTTAAAACAGTTCACTTAGTCTGTATGTGAAGATAAGAAGACATGGAAGAACATAATTTTTTTATGCCTCACCTACTTAGCCTTTAGACCCCCAGGATACCAGGGTCTCTTTCATGGATCAGACTTCTCCAGTGGGTATGATATGCACATTAAACAGCAACCAAATGAGGGAAGACAAGATTTCAATCTTTTCAGTCCAGCTCAAAACTTCACAGAAGAATAGAGCTTTTGCCTATTATTGTCTTTTATTCCACCAGAAGTAGTAGCAAAAATCTTACTTCTGATGGTCTACTAGCAGCAAGTGGTGCTCAAAGGCTGTGTAATGAGCCAGATATCAGCTTCAAAAACCTGCCCAAGGAATAACATGAATATAGAGCCAGAAGCAAGATAACATACCTCAAAATAACACCCAATGCAAGCACTGTAACGGCTGAGTGATTACTGACCACCACATGATGCCAGATACAGAAAGGAATCTCAGCCACAAGTGGATCCCCAATAGAGCCCAAACTCTGGACATGTGAAAAAACAACCAAGGAGGTGCAAAATACCACTTAAGTTTTTAAATAAAAGCAATGGGGTCTACAAAGTAAACAGAATAATTGATCCTCTTTTTCCAGAGATGTCTTTGAGGCATTCAGTTCATGAAGCTCTGTTACAGAAATCTGAAGATTATTTCATGTCCAGAAACTGTAAGGAACTGAAAAGAGTAGTTATTTTTAAAGACTGTTAAATACTGATATTTCCAGTGCTCAGATCAATGCAGCAATAACTCATTCTGTCTGAACTGTTGCAATCACGAATGCAACACAACCCTTTATGTCATGATTCCCCAATTACTTTAATTCAGTTTAGATCCACACTACTTCTAAAGGAGTTAAGCCAGTCTCCCTCCCCCCCTTCCCAGTTCCTTTCCCCTCTCTTGCGCTATCACTAGCACTCAGGAAAACACATGGTGCACCCAATAGGGACCTCATATCCATGAAAATTACAGTTGGGGGTTTAGTTTCTAACCAGACCATTGCCAGATCCAGTTGACCTTGCAGCTCTGTGAATGTTCATGTCTGCTCAAGGGAGGGGGCAAGAATAAACAGCTAAAGCCATGCCCTTCATTAGCAACGATTTATACCAGTTAAACTGCTGTCAGACCCCACTTAATGGTTGCCACAGAAAACCTTAAAATGAAGCAAAGAGACTGTCACCTACTGTAGGCTTGCATAGGAGCAGTGACAGTGATTCCTCAGCTACCTCTCACAGGTTTTTTTCTGCCTGGCACTTCATATATTTTTCTTTTATTTAAGCAATTCAGTTGCAGTAATAATAATTATTCAAGGCTCATTAGCTAATGAGAATAATTGCCTATTGTCATCTTTATCAAATACCTCCTTTTTCTTTATTTTTTTTAATAGTCATGCTTCTTACAGTACCTCTTTCCCCTAAGTTGAATAGGACGAGTTTATTTCCATAGTGTCTGCCAGAATAGGATGTCGGTTTAATAATTATGGATTAAATCCCTGTACAAATTAAATCAAAAGCATCTCTCTTATTGAATTGCCGCTTCAATTAACCCATTGCCATTCAAATGCAGGAATTCTTCCACAGCCCCAAGCCTCTATTGTTTTCTGTCTAGGAATCAGCATCCTTACTTGTGCTGTAACTTCCCTGGGTCCATGCAGATTTTAGAGTGCCTCTGACCTGCTGTGAAGGGAACTGTATTTTCCACCCCACAAGCACACAGATCTTCCCTTGCTGCCCTTAGACTAATTTAAGGACACGTGGAAAATTTGGCAGAGACTATTGCAGTGCAGTGAATGGAACCATTGTAGTTGGAAAGGGTTTCATGAACAAGTCCATATTATAGTGTCATAACACAAATATATAACTAATTAACTAAATAATGAAAGGGAAACATAAAAACAGTTTCTGATGCCTGGGGAATTACAGAGCCTAAAGCTCAAACGACAGCTTTAAATAAGTACTTCTTTGTTTTTGTTAAGACAGCCTGCTTTATTTTAATACACACTGTATATTAAAATCAATTGTAATGTATATTGGATTTTGTGGTTATAATTTGTATTTCTGCTTTATTTGTCACTCACTCATTAGTTTCCTAAATAACAGAGAACACACTTAGTCAGTTGGCATTTTCCAGTGTTTTAATTGCCTGCTGTGATATAATTATTGTGACATTTTGGGATGTTTTTAACATCCTGAATTAAATATTCTGACATCCCACAGAGCTCTTCATGAAAACAGTCAAACTATATTCAAGTCATTAGGAGTCAAGAGTTGTCCTTTAATATTAAAATTATTTTTGACACCAAAAATGCAGATAAAATTAAAGTGTTTAACAACTTATGTCAGTTTTCATCTCAAAAAGTTTAAAATGTTGTTAGAATATAATGAGTAAATATGGAGATCAAAATACCACATTAATTTTTATTTATTTTCCTTTACTTAAAGTAGCTATCAAAGACTGTTACATATGAAATCCTATCTACAAAATATTTTTTGGTGATTTTTCACAGCAAAATATGTTACAATTATTTTAAAGAATAAAATAATTTATTCTGTTCCTCCTTTCACAATGGCTGTGAAATACTGTACATCTTTAAAAATTATTTTACTTGCCACAGAAATAGTTTATGGTGCAACATAACATTCTTTGCCTTCCAGATCAGACTTCATTCTGCAAACATTAATTATTCAGTGGATCAAACAATGAGAATAATGTATGTAAAATAAAATGTTGTGAATTAGTTTCTAACAATGTGCAAGAATTCCTGAGATAAAATTGTGTAACACACAGCCATTTCTCTGACTTGTTTTTTTTCAGCCACATTTTGCAAATAGTTTAAGTTTGCTGGTATGTGCTAGGAGAGCATAGAAGAGGTTTGGGGAACCACAAAGCCGATAAGGTCAGCTCCACTCAGCCTTCACAGCCCCTCCTTTCTCTATCACCACTACTACAAAAATGTGTAGGTCTTGTGAGAGATAGAAAGGGAAGTCAGGAGACAGATAGAGGGTCCTATAGCACACTGGCAGTCTCCAGTTTATACCTGGTCCCTAACAACTCGTATGCTGGTTTCTGCACAGCACTGTACTAAACTGCACTACAGTCACACTGGAAAACCAGATATAACCTGCCACTTACCCATGTAAGAGTATGGCTCTAAGATACAAATTGTTCAACTTAATATTTTAATATATTCTTAATGTTTCAGTTATACTTAGCACTGATACCCCAAAAACTCAAACAAAATCCTCAATTCATACTCTTATTAAATAATTATTTCTTTTTATCTTAACTGCAAATTTAAACTATGACATTGTTTAAATGTCAAAAGGTTGCATGTATTTTCCTGTGATACAGTTTAGAAATAAATGCAACCCTGTAACACTGAAATAATATTACTCAAGTTTTAAATGTAATTACCTATGTTTATACAAAAATATGTTGGGTTATCGAGTGACCAAGGTCCACGCAAGATGATTGACAAGACTTTATAGCTTGTGTGGAAAAACAGTTGGTGGTAGAGAAAACCAGAACAGAAAAGTGAGGAAGCAACCCTATGCTATGTTGGCATAAATTTAATAGCAAGAATATAGAAAGTGAAATTCTTTCTATTTCTTAGGCACAATACAGAAAAAAGTCTTCTAAATCAAATCAATTATCTGATACAAGTGAAGAAGATGACAGTATTACTGAGCACAGCATGTGAAAAATTAATGTCCGTCGTAACTCTAGTGAGCACCTGGAGAGAGAGATAATGGAGATACAACCAGGGGACAAATTTGCAGCAAGGATGTTACTTTTATGTATTACCTGTCTCTTCTGAGTTATAGCTTTACTTATGTGAGCACTTATTTGCTTTATATCTTTCTGATGATTCATGTTGACTTGAGTGTGCCCTAGTGTACTAACTACAATAAAATTCACTCAAACAGTCTCAATTATATGATCAAAATCTTCAATAACTCAGCTGACATTTAATGCTGCCACTCTGTCCACACATCAGACTTCTGTGCAGATTTGCATGTCTTTTTCTGTTCAAATCATGTCTTCACTTTTTATGTCTTTAAAACTTTTTTAATTAGTTAATTACAATTCCAAACAGCAGATGTGGGGTTTAAGAGCTGTAGGGTTTGCACTAGCAGGATATCTGAGCAAATATCCTGTTAACCTAAGTGAAACTAGCTCTCTTGCAAATCAGCAAGGATATGGAACCAAGAAACAAGATATTAAAAACAACGTGGTTAAAATTAGGCTCACAAAAACTCTGCTTGTATTTATAATCATGAGCAGATCACCATTGGTCTTATCCTATTTCTGAACCGCTCTTTAATATGTTATAAGATCATGAAATTCAATGAGACCAAGTGCAAGGTACCGCACCTGGGTCAGGGCAATCCCAAGCACACATACAGGCTGGATGGATAATGGATTCAGAGCAGCCTGAGGAGAAAGACTTGGGGGTGTTGGCTGATGAGAAGCTCAACATGACCTGGCAATATGGGCTTGCAGCCCAGAAAGCCAACCATATCCTGGGCTGCATCAAAAGTAGCGTGGCCAGCACGTGAAAAGAACTCTTAGGTAACAGAAGCAAAATTTTGAAAATACTTTCAAAAAGTTTTGTGAGATTGTCTTTTTCTTGCAGGAATATCTATTAAATATTTTTGTGTTTATATGCTAAAAAATGCCTAAAGATCATCCCCTCCTCCTTTGTTAGAAAATAAGTATCATTTACCAAAAAGCCCTTATTGCTTTAATCATCAACTTCATCACTTGCTCTAAGATAATATGGAGTTACTGTCATATATTTCCTTACATAGTTCTTTCAGATGTATCGAAGTGATATCTGAGGTCCTGAGTAAAATCCTGCTCATGTTTCAAAACTATCAGCAAGGTATTTTGCTACTCATAAATTGGATCATTATCTTTACTGAAGGAATATTATATTACATTAGCATTTTAGTTCAATCAAAGGTTACTGTTCTCTAGCATGTCTCCCACTCATTGCCACATACTATGCTCCACTTCACATTATGGAACTGCTTTAGAGTGCAAAATCTGCATTATTTTCAGATAAAACTAAGCTAGAAGGTTCCAGAAGCACAGGTAATAGTGTCCACTCCTGGCCAGACAACTAGGTCAGGGGTCAGACTACAGCAAGTCCAAAAACCCCCCAAAAATATAAATAGGAACATAAGACACGATCACCAGGGCATAAGTCTCCAGGTTCAGTGGGTGAAGCCACTTGCTGATGTGAACATAGCCTTTCTGTCCAGAAAAGTGCTATAGGAGGTTTGATGTTTAAATGTACAAATCACTCAAAACCAAGATTTTTAAGAGAAATCATAAGCACTATGGTGACTTAAACAGATGGCAGGAAGCTTTTCTCTTCTTATGAGGTATATAATAATTCAGTGGAACATCAGCCCTTGCCAATGGTTCACCTTTATGTGTTTCCCAAAATATCCAGTGATAAGCCATCCTTGAGACTTAAGCTTCCAGGTTATCTCTAACAAATCCTTCTTGACAATGCATCTTCACCTCTTAAATAAGAAATTCAACAAGGTGATCCAGACTCCACTCTTGGCTCCATCTGCAGGGATTTAAACGTCTCCCTCTCAAGAAATATCTATAACCACGAACCCGCGGGTGATCTGGGGCAGAAGGTGCCTTCTATCCATACTACTGACACCGTGACATCATGAAGAAAGGGATTTGTGATAATTTGGATAGGAAAGAGAAACCAACTTCAATTTACTGATTCAAACATTTCTGTTTAAGACAGAAATACTCAGTAACAGTCTGCAGGTAGTTGTAGCTGCCATTGCAGAAAGTGATCCCTAGCATTAGTTTAGAAAAAACATGACTGCATTTTGTCAGGGGCCTAATCCTGTATGAGCTGAGAATACCTCCCAGATAAAGTTGCTTAGAGGATTTGGTAGAGAAATAGTTTCCAGATCGCTGCCAGACTGAGGTAGAACATAGGAAAACTTCAAGCAACCTTGGACAAGCACAAAAACAACTGTCTAGACAAATTGACACATACAGAGACAAAGAAACAAAGGAAGTTGAGTGTATCTAGAATGAAACAGCTACTGAGTAAGGTCTTTTTGGATCATACTTTAGGCTTCACAATCATAAGCCTTTTATTCGATCTACTACCTGATTCCTCTGATTTTGAGGTCTATTAGTACTTTCCCTACAAAAGGAATAGCAGGAAAAATAAAGAAAGGCAAATGCTCTGCAGAAACCAGAGCAGACAGAAAGAAGGAATCATATATATTGCAAACTGCATAACACAACAGGCTTCACCAAGGCAGCTCGAGCACTGGAAGTCAGTCAGTGAATTGACCCCGAGTGCCCGGCAGCTGCGGTTACAGACCATTTCCAGCCCCTGAGCACACCCCTTTCAGACTAGCTCAGATAGCTCCGTGCTCTGCTGCAGTCAACAGGCACAGCATAAAACCAACCCAGGAAAGAACTTTTGGTATGCACTTAAGTTCATACTTAGGAAAGAGGGTAAGTGAAGTGGCTTGAAGCTAATCACCTACTTAAGTGCTTTGCTGAATTGGAGCCATATGCTGGTATAACTGATAACTGTATCTTTATGTAGACTTCATTTTATGATTCTATACAGAAGCAGAGAAGGAAAGTATTCAGGTTAAAGGAAGGGGAATGAAGCTGAGTAAATTCTATTCATGCTAGTTTTGTTGACTTTTTTCGATGCTGTCATACCAGTCTGACATTTATTTAGACATCTGTTTGATTTTTTTAATTTGAGATTGATATGTTTCTAAGCAATAGCCTATTTATACAAGAACATTTCCTCATTTCCCCCTTACTTTTTGTTTTCCCTCATATTATAACAATTTCTGCCATTTCTTACCTCTATTGCTAAATAGATACGGTTGTTAGGTTTGCAGTAATTCCAACCATAACTGTTCAGTGTATACGGCAGAGAGCTGTTTCCTGTCCCTCACCCTGGTGAACAGCATATCTGAGTAAATATTTACAAAGAAATAATTTCAGTGCAGTTTAATTAAAATGTTCATTTTTAAAGAATTGGAACTATATAAAGTTGATACTATTGAAGCAATTTGAGAAAATCAAAACAAAAAAGGAAACATGAGCTAGAACTAGTACAATCCTATTACTCATCGTAAACAACGGGACATTTATTTGTGGAAACAATCATTCATCACAGAATATTTTATGTTCAATGAATTCAGACAAAAGCAGTTCCACACCTTTGTGTTTACTAAACATTTTCCAATATATGTAATAAAAAGTGGAAAAAATATTGTTAGCTACTTTGAAAAACTCCTAGGTTTTCATAAATGTAGTTTATTCACAAGAATTGAGCCAGATGCAGTTATAACATCAGCAAGGGCATCAGTTAGTCCAAAGTTTGATCTTTGCTTTCTGAAAACTGTAGTTCAGGTTTTTACTCACTGCATTTCGTTTCAGGGGTAGGAAACTATATCTGTGCATATTATATTTCAGATTTGGTGTTACACTTTTCTCCAGAACAAAAAGATGCTTTATACAGCCTCAGTCACACATAGTTTAAACCAAGCTTTACTAAAAATTCACCTGTGAAAGTGACAAAAAGTGGTTACAGAATGATTACAGAAATAATTATTTTGCAGATATAGAGATGAGTAATGAAACAAGAATATAAATATCTTTATTTTTTACCTGCAGTCAAGTAAAAAGGATGGAATTTTTTGAATTCTAGGATGGAAATTTTGGACCAGTAAACACTTGTCCACGTGAATTTTCTTACAGCATTAAGGCTTTAAGTTACACAAAAAAAAGAACTCAAATTCAGGCAGAACCTTGACATTAGTTCACTTTCCCCTTTTTTAAAAGATCAGTTCACCCAAAAATGCTCTAGATTCATAATCCCTAAAAAGAAGTACTTCTGGATAAATAATAATGAAGTAGAACAAACTATGCCTGTAATTAGAGCAAATTCAGAAATATTGAGAAATACGTTTATAAAATGACCTGAGAACAAATCTGTTCCCTACCTGCTAAGCCCTAGAGGCTGTGACCTTCCTTGGAGTTCTTTTTTCTTACCCAGAAATTTCTCAAACTGAATACACTGTACAACTTCCTCAACAAAGACAACTTTTCTATTCCCTCTGAGACTTAAATATTTGAGCATTAATTGTACTGTAACCTAACCCTCTTCTATAAATTTGTTTCCTGTAGAAATTCACTATGTCCTCTCCCTCCGACTCTTTCTCAATCTCCAAAAAGGCAAGAGTTTTTCTCATCATGTAGTAAAGAAATCAGCTACTGTTTTACACCTACACCTTCTCCCAGGTGAACGTGGTTAACTGTTCCAAGGGCAACTACCTCCCTTCCCCCTATGGACTTCACCTGAGTAGACTGCAACACCCAGAGTGCCCAGTCACAGCTTTATTGATAAAGCATAACATAGAGTAAACTATGTACAAAAACTTCAGTTGACTATCATGAGAGGCCTGGTTATAGCTCTAAGCTTGGGTGATTAGGTTAGATAAAAATAGCTTTTGTGTTTTATTTTCTAATCTGAAATGCATCTCTTGTAGAAGAAAGGAAAAAAAAAAAAAAGAGATGTTGATTTATAGCCCTCATTTAGGGAGTGATTAGCTTGTGGTTTGCATTTCTCAGTTCTTGTACTTGTAATTATTTAAATATACTTTCCTTTGCTCTGATTCTTTTGAAGATGGCACATTACAGGTTTTTTTAATTCTGTTTTGGGGTTGCTTCATTGTTAGTTGGGTTTTTTTGGCTTTTGGTTCGTTTTGTTCGGGGTTTTTTTAATGAAAGATCTGCTGGTACTCCTTGATCTCCTCAGGGAGAGATGCAAGATAACTACCACATCAGTTAATATTTTGAGGAAAGATGATTTCTAAGTCATCATTTCTTAAGCAAGCTATATCAAAATTAAATGAAAGCTCTCTAAAATGAAACTTCTAGAAGCTTATGTAGCTCAGAGGTTTGTATAGCTTGTACAAAGAGGATTTCCTTACAACCTCTTCCTCTAGCTTCTGTTGCCTGCCACTTACACAAAGAATCAACATTTCTTTTCAGTATGCAGTAGAAAAAACGTGGCATGATGACCCTTTCTTCACATGCTTTTGCCTCACTGGTAAGACCACATTCACCCATCTCTCTAATTCTGCCATATTTGTATAAGAAGAGATGTGAAGGAAGAAAAATATCTACGAATATGTTTCTATTCCTTTCTTGAGTTTAATTTTCATACTGAGCATTGCTTGCATGACAACGGACTGCTACTGGGGTTTGTATATGTATGTATGTGTGGCTTTGGTTCTGAGAGACAAAAATCTGTTGCAGGTGATCTGGATTCTCCATGGAATTGAACTGTTTCTTCACTTTTAAGGCTTGTTTGTTTGTTTTCAACGTTATAAACTAGCATTTTAAGGAAGCATATTGGCTTTAAAAGCTTTGGTTTATGTGCATTTCCCTGCTTCAAGGCATGTTATTGCTTAGCTGAACACCTCTGTAACTAAGAGGAAATGTCTTTCCAGATGATCAAAAGGGTGATCATCTTCTCATGTCTAGACTCTCCATTATCGTTTAAGTTTCTGTCTTTAGATAAACCTACTACATCATTTTTTCTGCCTCAAAGCCCAGATGTGCTTCCAAGAGTAAATTCTAGTTTAGATGATATAGCCAATTCCCATGTTGGAACTGTCTGATCAGATACTATGTGATAAAAGTCACTATGAGGTGTACAAGAGAAAAACAAAAACAAATTAAAAGTGGTGCTTTAAACACCTCAAATATACCAAAACTTTTTGATAAGTGGTAGAGAAAATAAAGGTAAGAAGAAACTTTACATACCTTTACAGGAGAAGAGCTTGACAGATATTAAATTAATTCACCTCCAGAAATCCAAAAGCCCAGACTTTCAATGGTGACTGAAATTTCATGTGTCTTATGTTAAAGTATTTTTGGTCTCTTTTACATTTTGGAAATTACTTAATGTTCTTTTTAATTACCATTCTCTCTACAGTGAGCCACATAAAAAGTTATTGACTGATGAAACAACAAGGGAATAATTTATAAATTGTGGCATTCTATACTTCTGCATTTGACTTTGTCTTGAGTGACGTTATTTTATTAGAAATATAACAAAATATTTTTAATGCTCATTTGAAGATGACAATGTAGTTGTCAATAGGGAATCCTTGCTGAATAAGTTTGTTTAGCATGCATCAGAAAATGCTGACAGAAGACTCCAACAGTATTTGGTACTCCTAAAAATTGGTTTACTATTTTGTTGTTTTCTTTAATGATCTGAAAGTAAACAAAATCCAAAATATGAAAACTTGTATCTAATTAAAAAATTGCTCCATTTGTCAAGGGCAGTGAGAAGAGCTTATTGTATTACATTCGGTTGATTACATAAAATGTGGGTCTTAGTGTAGCCAAATGGAAAGCATTTATAGGAAAAAAGAAAGAGGCATTTCCTACAAAATACCGTATTCTAGGCATCAATTGTCAAAAAAATCCAGAGACAACAGCACAGGCCCAGTGAGTTCCTCTAGAAAGGTTAATGTGGTTCAGAAAGTTATGTTCAAGTAGGGAAGCTGAAGTAATTTTACTTTCAATATCTTACTTCTGAGATTTTAAAAACATTCTGCTGCCTGTTCTTGTTCTTCCTTTTTAAGTGCATTGATAATCCAGAGAACAGGCCAGCAAGAATCATAATAAAATCAAAATCAAACTCTGGAATATGGCTGAATTTGTGACTGCAATGTAGAAATACCTCTTTATTTCCTCTCTCACTTATGACAGGCTAGTATTACACTCAAAGTATTTCTGAGGCCCTTATCAACCCTGATTTTTTCCTCTCATTCACTTAATAAGCATGACTTCAAAATATAAAAAAGTATATTTCATTGTGAAGTACATTTTTAAAAGAAAGTTGTTGCTTACTTGTTTAAAAAACATGATTCTGAGGGCCATCTGAAAAATCTCACGAATGTTGATCATATCCATTGAGTATTTTTGGTCCGAGTGTGATGATGTTCTTGAAATCATGCCATCATGAAATAACATTCAGCACTTAATGTAGAACTCTCTTCATATCAAAACATCTTCGAGTAACACTGATTTGCCATACGTTGTATAAGAGTTTATGACAACTTTGACCAGAAGTACTCAAATTAAGAAACAATCAGGCCACAGATGGCACTTATTCTAGTCGTCCACTAAATTAATTCATTTCATAATTGGGTACACATGGAGCTCTTTAAACATTAAGCACAGGGCACAGATATCTTTAACAAGAGAAAGTATAGCTGTTTTAACCAAATACTTTGAGAAGCTGAGAATAACAGGAGAGTGTGTGTCAGAGGGAAATAAAACCTCTGAATGCTGTGACTGTATTCTGCTGTGTAGAGACAAGAAACAGCAAGATGAGAATTGGCATGTTTGGTTAAATTTGAGAAATGTTTTTAACTGCACAGAGGTAGGAACCCTGTTACTGTTATCTCTTCACTGGGCACAAAATTAGCTTAACTGTTTGAGAGAGAACATGTTTTATCAGTTTCCCCTACACTTAACCAACTGATTGTCCACATATGAAAATAAAGGAAGGAGGAGTTTTAGTTCGTAAATGCACAACATTTCTTGTACTGGAGCGTGCAAGTCTTGTTGAACCTCTGACACATCTACCCAGGGGCCTTTTGTGGGGAGAATGGTGATAACCGGGGTGAAAACATGACAGCACTGGTAAGGGAAATCTGATAAGTACCAGGATACCAGTGAGTGGGAATTTTGCACTGGTGAATTTGTACACTAGCATAGCACTCTATACATAAAGATACTTGTGCATCATAGCAAATTGTGCTGACCTGCACTGGTTTCACCTGATGGACCAAGTCTGTCTTAGCTGATCAGTTATTTTTGGGGAGATTATTCTTCACATATGCACCAGTTCCTGCCTATCAACCTACAGAGCTACACAGGAATTTCCCAGCAGCTGATAAAGCTCCTGCCTTCCAGGCCAGTCCTGGTAAGGCTATACCAAACATAAAAGCACCTCCACTAAAAGTCCTAATATCTCTGAATGTACAGTGAAAATTCTGATACTTAGATTCTATTTTATTCTAGCTAACATGCTCTTCCTATCCTTTCCTTTCCTAGAAAGGAAATGCAAGATGGTTTAAAATCTAATATTTTCACCTATAAGAAATATTGATCCTAGTAGTAAAAAGATGTTATTTCCAATAATCTGTTGCTAATAACCATGCAAAACAGTTGTACAAGGTCAATGTGAAAATGGAGCTGAGATTTATTTTAGAAGTAGCACTCCACACATAAAAGGAGCATTCACAGAGGACAAGGCCATTGCTAAGGAGCTTAATGAGTTCTCTGCATCAGTGTTGGATGTGGGAGAAGACAGGGAGATCCTCATGCTGAGCCCTTTATTTCTGGGAGGAGGGATGTCGTGGTTTTGCCCACCAGCCCGTCCCTGGGGCTGTGAATGGTTTTGCCCAAGTAAATTTCTGGACAAAACCCAA
>JAYRBT010000139.1:57792467-57810758 GCA_036023395.1 Myiotriccus ornatus
GCATAAACCTTCTCTCAACTAATAGTAATTGTGTGGGGGGTGTAAAAGCAAATTGACCCAGGGCAAAACCACGACAAGGGAACTCGGCAGAGGCATTGTCTGAAATCAAAGTGGCTATGGAAGAAGTTGAATTACTAGTGGAAGTGCACGAGGTCTTACAGTTTTTTGGAACCTGATGACTGAGGTAGAAAATCTCTAGGGATGGTATCTTCAAAAGAAATAAAAATTGGGAAAACCAAAACAAACAAAACAAAATATCACCAACCCTAAATCAAGATCAAAATTACTTTGGATTTTAAAAGCTTATGCCATTTCTATGATAATTTTGTAGCTAAAGCTACTCCAGGTTCCTAGTCCTGTAGTTACAATGGTAAAAGACTAGAGCCCACCTAAATCATCAGCAACTGATGCTGTTGGCTTAAGACATTTCTAGCATCTCCTTTGACCCTCCAGTCTAAATGACCAATTGAATCTCACTGGAATCTATATTAAGGCAGCAACACCTGATTGATAAATGTTGAGTAAAAGCTGATTGTGAGAATACATAAAAGGCTAACAATATGAGAAATAATCTAAATAGGAAGGGCTTATAAGAGTATGAAAAGTACTCACTATGAAACCTTGTCAGTCAAAGCCAATGAAGTGATGGTGCAGCCTTGGCTTGTAACAGTATTTGTGTAACACTTAACTTTATGGTTTGATTTTTTAATTATTTTTATAGTAAAACACTACTGTTAAGATAGAATTTCTACCTTTAAAAACAAAACATTGCCAGCTGTCACACTTGCATCACAAATTCTGCTGCGTGTTTAAGCCCAAGACTGTAGAACCTCTGAAGATAGGAGCCTCTTGGCTTTTCTTTGAAAGAAATTACAAACATAATAGTGCAGAAAAAGTTGAAAACATACCTTGATGCAACCCTAAGCAGAAGGGCAAGAAAAAATGCAAAATGGAAAGTAATAGGATAGAGAAACTGAGTGAAGAAGGAACAGATGTAAATCTCTGCGGCACTATACTCAACCTGGAAGGAGCAGGATCCCAGCATTGCTCTGAATTGCTCCACACCAGTTTCTTAGCCATCTTGCCCTGCACTGTGGAGAGGTATTCCCAGGGAATATAGACATCTAGCTGTGAAAACATCCTTCAAGGCAAATGGTAGGAACTTAAACTCTTACATTTTTAAACAAGAGGAGGAAAATGAAGAAACAAATGTTTGGGATTTTAGAGGAAGTTGCCTTGCTTAAGGAAGAGAAGGAAAAGATTAATTCTGTTTGCATCTGAACTCGTGAATACTTGGAATGAAAAAGGCTTTTCCAAGGATGATCAAATTATGGGAAAGGACAAGAGCAATGTTTTGCGTTTTCTTATGATGATCTGCAGTAGATCTTCTCTGTCTCCTTTTCTCAGCAGGAGTCCAATGGGGAATTGTTCAGCCTGTCATATTCAGCCTAGTGTGACTTCATTTTTCTATTAGCTGGGGGATTACTTCATGCAGTCCTAAAAAGGAATACTTACTATGAATCTATAACTGGTTTGTTAATTTGTTTGAATTGACCAAATACAAAAATAGTCTTGAAAAATTAATGCAAAAATCATCAGACAATGTAAGAAAATAACAAAATAAAGTTAAAAAAACTACTTGAGAAATAATATGAACAAAAAAAGTTCCATGTGTTTGATTTTAAAATCTAAGTATGAAAAAAAAATGGACAATTCAAGAATGTCTTGATTATGTTGAATTAACTGCCTTTGCATAATAGAA
Organism: Myiotriccus ornatus; assembly: GCA_036023395.1. Taxonomy (NCBI): domain Eukaryota; kingdom Metazoa; phylum Chordata; class Aves; order Passeriformes; family Tyrannidae; genus Myiotriccus; species Myiotriccus ornatus. The sequence continues at coordinate 57,794,230 of JAYRBT010000139.1, forward strand.
ATGTTGTTTTCAGTACTTTTGCAGCACTACTGAAATTGATTAAAATCATGTGAAAAGATACATATTGAGAACGAGCAGACAAAACCTAAACATTTCAAGAATGCAGTTATATGAAGCAACATAAGGCCACAGCAAATTAAACCCCACAACGCTGATCTAGCTAGTAAAAGAGTTGCATTTCAATAATAACCAGGTCCTTTTTTTCAAATTATTTTGTGTTTGAGAAATCCTGTTGCTCTCTTTTGCTAAAAGGTGGTGAATTTCATCCACAGTGCTCCCTCTTTTCTCTTTCTTCTACTTTTTTTTCAATTCAAGATGTTTAGATTGAAAATGGAAGATATGGGATTGGTAGGAAAGGAGGGAAAGGGGGAGCTGAGTGAGGGATTCAGAACATAACCTAAACCGCGTGCAATTAAGCTAAAAGAAAGGTTTTACATAAAACTGATAAGATGTAATAAAAATAGTTTTTCTAAATCAAACCATTCAAAGTTCTACTTCAAGGGGCAATAATTCTGCAAGTGATGTTACAGGAAGCAAACTGCTTTACCCAAGTGACCAATGAGCCCTTCAGTCTTATTTTCTGCCACCCATGGTGGATACTGCTTAGGCTGGTTAAAAAATTGCAGCCTATTCTAGAAACTGCAGTTGAAAAGAGGCGCAAAGGACTCAAAAATATGAATTTCTGCAGTAAAAACAAAAACCTGTTACAGGCATACACCTTCCTTCTCAGAGAATCACACACACGTCCTCTCCTGGGGAGATGCTAGAGACCTAGGAGGTGGTACTCTATGCTCTGCTTCCTGGGCAATGGCTCTCTCGGAGAGCAGAAGTAGCAGTCCTTGTCTTACTTAGCTTTAGCAAGTTCTCAGCTAGTGTAATTGTAAAAGTCATTCATGAAGACATAAAAGCAGTTCTTTGCCTTTTCAATAATAACATAATTTTGGATTACCAGCACATGATCTGATGGCTGGCTCAGTATTTCATGTCTATCTCTAATATTAAGCTGCAATTAGTGATCTATTCTCTCTGGGTTTAATAGCAGTATATTTTCAGCTGCAGAGTTGCTCTGGTGATGGCATACTTAAATTACTTGGCCACATGGGAAACTTTAGAGAGAGTGAGTGACATTACTCAGCTGTGTGGAACATAGGATAACAGTTTAAATGGAAGGAAAAACACAGCCATATTTGATAGATAGCACTATGCAGATATCACTTAGGAGCGTATATCGGATTTTACCTTCCCTCGAAATTTAATTTTAATAGTGAAATAATGACATGTTAACACAGCAGTCTAATCTATACAAGAGTAATTTATTATTTTTTGGCATTTCAAGCTGACTCCTTTCACTTACGCACCTTTTCTGCCAGGCTAGTAGTCTAACACAGGATATATCACCCTCACAAGAACATTTTGAGAAAAATAAATGTTTTAAATTAGTACTGAATAGAAGTCAATATTCTACTTGTTTTTTATAAGATAAAACCACAGAGTGTTTTAGATAGTTGCATATTAACATTTGATTTTACCTTACAAGCCTGTACTGTTTAAAGCCATACTTTTTTCTACCTTTCTGAAATGCAGTTCTGCTTTGAGGAGTGATTCTGTTAAATAACATGGTTTTACTCTGATCAAATATGCTCAGGTCACCATAAAAGTTGTGACTGGTTTTCTAGCTCTAAGGGTCTGTCTAAATTTAATATAGCCTTAATACATGTGTGCTCTTGCACAGCAGAACACACGTGTGATGAGACCATGGCCCTTTGGCCCCAGTAGGACCAGACTCTTGGTCTCCAAACAGTAGCAATAAACAAAGAACCTGTAAACAACCTATGAAAATTTCACTGTGTTCTGAAATATAAACTGAGAGCTTTATTCATGTTTTAGTTATCCATGTTAAACCAAGTGCATATATTTTATAAACACTGCAGAGTTTCATTATAATGCTTGCTTGCTGCAAACAAGGCTAGTTTGATGCATGGAAGTGACATCTCTGTTTAACTATACTCACTGATATAAGTAGACAGGATATGAAGAATATTGGTGTTCTTGAAAGCCTGCCTGCTTTTCGCTAAGTTAATTAGATGATGTGATAAGAACGCATCCACTCAGATACAAACTTTGTTTTACCTATTTAGGTGCTTACAAATTTAAGAGCACTACTGCTAGAGCAGAAGAATCATTCTCCTATCTTTTACCTTCCTCTACAAAGGACAAAGATGTTTGTAAAACATGGTCATCTGCCTCTAATAATCATATTTCATATACCTAGAATTAGGTCAATAACAGGGGCACAGCACTGGCTTGGTTGTCTTAGTGCTGCCTTTCCATCTGAGGATAGCTTCATTTAATGAATTTCCAGGTACTTTTCTCTAGGTAGAGAGATTAAAGGAGGTTTGGGTTAAAAATGTTGTGCACTTAGAAATTCACCTTGGCTAGCTTTCTATTAAGCTGTAGAAAGTTGTACACCTGTGTTGAAGGGTACTGGTATCAGCTAATACTGATGAGATTCATAAAAGCAGCCCCTGTAATTAGGAGACAGCAGTACTTTTAATAGTATATTCTGCTGAAATACATAGTCACTGAACACTAAATATAAACTCTATATGTGTGGTGTGATTTTTGGGGTTGTCCTGTGCAGGGTCAAGGGTTGGACTCAATTATCCTTGTGGGTCCCTTCCCACTCATGATATTCTATGTACCCCAAGATTTCAGGTGTAAAAAAGTGCTATTTCATTCTTCATCAATAAGATATTAGACATTAAATTACAGTCTGTCCCCACATAACTATTTGTAAAATGTTTTGAATTTTATATGAACACAGGGAGATAAAAGGTCTGAACCTGGAATGCTTGCAAATCTTACTTCCAAAAGGTGGTGAGCAGACCTGAATCTGCCTGACTCTTCTGCCCTATTAAAAAGCTCATCCTTTCACCTGTGTTTGAAAGGGAAACATTTCCAACTGTTCCTATTAGGTTGAGCTTTCATTTTCCCTTCATTTTCATTTAGAGATGATGGCAATGCAAGGAAACATTTAGGGGTTAAGTTTCAAGGCTGACAGGGCCCCTACTGTAGATGTCAAAAACATCTGAATTTTAAACACATTTTTGTGTATCTTCACACTGATTGAGGTTGTCATGAATATTCGAAGTTTAAACTTTGGGATAATCTTTTTACTGGGCTGAGCTGCTTGCCACCACAGGCAGGGCTGGCCCACTTCTCACAGCATTCTTGCCGTACCGCAATACAGCTGGTCCAGCTGCTTCTGCTGAAGGAAAAAGAATAAGCTGTACATGAAATCTGGAATAGCAGAGGTATCTTCTGTCTGTATTTGCAATCTAATATTCACATTATTTACTAAATAACCCTTATTTAGTTTGTTAGATTCTGTATGTAAATGACCATGTTAGTGTTTATGGTGAAATCTCCTCTAGTGTCATTAATTTTACCCTTCTGTTTTCTGTTGCAGTATATTTTTCAAGTATCAATCATTACCTGCAATACTCATTCATGAAGTTACCACACAATTCATCATTTAACCCTTTCTGTTTTACCAAGACACTGACAATTTCAAGGTTTACAAACTGCATTTTTGTGAGAGAAGGAGCTCATTACCCCAGGATATATTCACTTCCAGATAGCATCTGCAGAAGTCTTGCTACAGGGTTCTGTTCAAGTTAGACTGTTTTAATTACACTTTATCCTTGCCCCCAGTTTCCACAAAGCAGTACTTATGTGACAAAGAGCCATGCAAAGCTGTCTGTACTGGAGTGAATTTCACCTTTGGGGATTAATTATAAAGAGGTTTTGGTGATGAACAATTTTGCAATGTTTCAATAAGATAGTTAAATCTCCCCAAAGTGTTCAAAAATTAATTCAAAATGTCAGATTTTGATCGGGTTGTGGTACCAAACTATAAGCATCCATGACTATTTTAATTTCTCTTTACCCACAAATTAATATGAAATGAAACATACAGGAGGAACAGCACTAATAAATCCTGTAGCTCGAAACAAAATTGTACTGGACTTGGCCTCCAGAGCCATTTCTAAGCAACTGATGCCTTGATCCCATAAAAATTAGCTAGGACAGGCAGCTAAAGTTAGATTAACTGAATCAAAACTATCCCTCATTGCTCCAGCTTCTGCCCTCAATAACATTGGGGGGTTTTATCCAACCCTTGTTCAGAAAAGTGGAAATGTTTCTATAAAATCAAGTACAAACCCACATCAGAAGTAACCTCTTTTCTGGGAAGGAATTGTCGTAGAGAAGAAAAAAGTGCTGTTAACGTAAAAATAACATCCCTGAAGCAGGATCCTTGGGTTACCTGTTTCAGTTTGATGTTTGGAAAAATGAAGCATCTCAAAAGAGAGGGAGTGGTTCAAAATTAGTCTCTACAGCATATCTGATTTCTAGGTAGTATTTTCAGAAGGACTAGGAGTCCAAAATCTAGGCAACTATAAAAATTCAGTGGGAAATGCTTTCTTTCCCCTTTCCTCCACCCGCTTTCTGAAATCTGCCCACCAGCTTTATTAGTTTTGTTAGTTCTTTTTTCTTTCATGCCTGGAGAAGTCTCTCAAACAGGAGGAACCTTAAAATTGCAACAAAAAGCATGTTAAATTTGCAAAATGGAGGAGGGTGGAGAGTTATTTCTCCACTCTTTATTTAATCATAGACATCTGAAAATAAAACACTTCAGACGCAGGGCATTTCTGTCCCTACAAAACTCATTCATGTCACATAACCTCAGGGATTCAGTTAAACACTATTCATTTAAAATTCCTGTGTGTTGAATTCATTAAGCTCAATTAGCTGTTTTACAGAAGTGACAAAGTTTATTTTTATGAAATTTCTTCACAAAAAAAAAGATGTGATCTGCCATCTGTTCCCAAAGTTTTGTTCATTACAGTGTAGGCAGAACTGATCTTCAGGGTTGTGCTCTACAATCAATCCCTGTATATAACCTTCACCCACAAAATAAAAGAACATATTTATGAAATTCAGAAGGAAATAGCCACTCTGTAAGGCTTGCAGTAGAAGCCAATGCATGACAGATTATTTTTTTTTTAAGCCAGCCTTATAGCAAAAAAAAAAAATCACTGGGTGGTATTATTAGTTTGAAACCAATGCATTCCATCCAAATAAGGTTACATTTTCATTTGTGTGGGTTTTAACGACGACTTCCCAGAGCTGCCTTGGGTTTTGCCATTTGAGTCACAGCTGACCATTTTTGTGGCTGTTTGGAAGGCCAGTGCAAGTAAGAGACCTAAGGTAGTCGCAGCAGATCCGAGGTGAAGAAGGAGGCAGCCAGGAGACTGGTAATCTATGCTTGCTATTTATTGCTGATTGCCATGATGAAAAGCTAGAGGAAGCAATGGGCTGCCTTTTTAGCTGCACTTCCAGTCTTGCCATTCTCGTGTAATTCTCCAGTGAAAGGTTGTAAGAGCTCCATCCCCGAATAGCCCTGCCTCTGACAGTCTACACAGATACACAGAGGGATGAATGAGTGGGGAATGGCTTCCTATTCATTGCTCAAAGCTGAAGCTCTTCTGCAGCTTTGACACAGTATTGCTGCTGTTAATTCTGCTCATACTCTAGAACAAGAAAAAGAATTGGGGTGACATTGTTCTTTCCACCAATTGTTCCTTCAACCAATATGAGGTAGTAAGGGGAAAAACAACTTTGTCTTGTCTTTTCCATGGCCTTATTAAATTCTATTTTCTATCACAACCTGCAAATAAGCATACTAAATGTAATTTCTTGCTGAAGTAACACTGCTTACAAAGACTGTTATGAGAAGAGGAGCGTGGAGGAGGAGGAGGCACTGAAAGACACACCAGGATCTGAAAAAAACATCAAGATTTTGTTTTTTCTGTCTGGGGAATTAAAGTCTGCTAATTGCTCTTTTGCAAGGCATGGGTAGCAATTGTCACATGAGACTGGTGTGGAGGGATGTCTGTCGTGCGCTGGAGGTACAGCCCGAAGGGTAACTGTGTGCAGAGCAGCACAACTGATGGTCCAAGGGGTTGTCAAGTGCTCAGAGTAATCCAATATGACGTTTGTGTGTTAACTTTCTTGCAGTTACCTTAATCTGACTTTAGTTCTTAAGTCATTCGTAGGTTGATAGTAAGCCTTCTCAGGCGTGCTCCCAGATACTGAACTAAACCGACCTGGCTCCCACTTTCCACGTTAGTCTTTTCCAAAGGGAGGGTGGGGGATAATGCTGGGTGACGCCAGTCCCCAGCAAACCTCGCTGTCCCACTCTACGTGATCAACACCCCCATAAAAAGAAGGTTGAAGGCAAAGCCGTGGAAAACAACCTGGTGAACCGAGCAAGAGCTCAGAGAAGTTTGAAAATCCCCGCACGGAGAGAATCTGGGAAGCTGGTTCAGGAGGCACAGCGCTGAGCGGCGGCTGCAGGGCCGGAGGGGGATCGGGCTGGAAGCAGTCCCGGGGGCAGGGTGGGTGAGGGGGGATCTGAGCCGGGAACGAGCCCTGCTCCAAGCAGCGTCCAGGGCAGCCCAGGCGATGAAGAGGAGACCTGCGCCGCTTTTTGCGATGCTCTGAGCGCGGGGCTGAGAGGCGCAGGGCGAGGGCGGCCCTGCAGCGCCGGGGCCTCCGGCAGGGCCGCCGCGCCGCTTTCCCCGGGGAGCAGCCTCGGAGGTGGCGCCGCTCCCCTCCCTCACGAACTACAGTTCCCGGCGTGCCTCGCCGCCGCCCGCTCTGACCGGGCGGGAGCGGGTGGCGCGCTGCCCTGCGGGAACTGTAGGCCGGGGGACACGGATGGTCAGCGGGGCGGCGGCGGGCAGGGAGCGGGTGTCCGTTCTCGGCCCGGCGACCGGCCCGGCCCGCGGTCCGCGGGGCAGAAGCGGGTCCCGGGCGGGGCGGGCGCGCCGCGGGGACGCGCCTCGCTCCCCCCGCCAGGCGGCGCGCGCGCTCCCCGCGCCGGATGCTGAGCGGGGGGGCGCGGGGGGGCCGCGGGCGCGCGCTCGGCGAGGCAGAGGGGGGTGGGGGGGAGGGAGAGGAGCCGGGGGAGCGCGCGCTCGTATGTAAATGAGCGGGCGTGAGGTCAGAGGCAGATGGAAAAGGGAACAGAAGGAATGGCCGCCGCGGCTCCCGCTCCTCCTGCCGCCGCCTCCCAGTGCCGGAGCCCCCGCTGCACGGCGGAGCGCAGGGGAGTCCGCCGAGAACTCGACTCCTGGCGGCACCGGCTCATGCACTGTGTGGGTAAGAGAGGGGGCGGCGGCGGCGTCCCGGCTGCGCGGCGGGACCGGGGGGCGGCGGACGGGCCGGCGAGCGGGCTCCGGGAGGGGGACGGGGAGCGGGGGCGGCGGAGGCGCCCCGAGCCCGGGGCTGCCGGGTGGGCGGAGGGGGAGAGCGGGGATGGAGGAGCGGCCCCGGCAGCTTTCTTGGACGGCGGGAGCCGAGACAGGGGCTGCGGGGGAAAGCGAAGGTCCTAAGCCGCCCCCGGGCAGCTGAGGGTGGGTGTTACGGCTTTGGCTGCAGCCGCCAGGTCCCTGCTTTTGCTGCCGACCGAGACCCGTTCTCGGCTCGGGTCCTTTTGTCTCGGCTCCTCGTCGTCGGCGCGGCGAGCGCCGGTGGCTGCCCCCCTCCTCTCCTCCTCCATCGCCAGTGCCTGGGGGGCGGAGGGGGGAAGGGAGCCCGCCTCTGTGTGTCTGTCTCTGTGTGTGCGTGCGCCTTTAAGAGGGAGCCGCTCCTGCACTGACGGTTGGGATTTGAAGTTTTCCCTCCCCCTGGAAGTTGTCATGGCAACGGCAGCTCCCCCCTCCCTCCTACACCCCCCCCCCCCCGCCCCGGGGCTGTCCCGGTCGCTCGTGCCGGGAGCTTCCCGGGCTCACGTGACTCTGCCCGCGCGTGTCCGTCGGGCGGGGGCGCGCGGGCACCGGCGGCGTTCCCGCCCGGAGCAGCCCCGGGAGCTGGGCCGCTCCCGCTCCGCTCCGCTCGGGCTGAGGCAGCCGCCCTTCCCCTCCCCTGCCCTGTAGGCGCTGGCACTCCGTGCGTGTGCCGCCGCGGTTGGGGTGGGTGTCGTTTGTTTGTTTCCTTCTTTCTTTGTTTGGCTTTTTGGTTTTTTTGAGGGGGGATGAACACTGATGCCGGGAACTGCTTTATTTATACTGTTTCAACAGACGTTTCCCTTCTCGGGGAAGTAGATAAGATCCTTGATCTCCAAGTAGCGCGTTAGTGTCAGTGCCTATCCTCCCCGATGGCTGAGCAGGGAAGCACATCCAGTGTGGCTAGGAGGGTTTATTCAGTGCTGCTGAGTGCACTTGAGACGAGATCAAAGTAAGAAGTGAATATCTAACAAGTAGGTAGGTACACTTACAGGCAGTTAGCTTTGTTCGAGTGGGGGATTTTCTTTACGTATTTTCAGTAACCCGGGGACTGCTTTATACACAGAAGCTTCTTGATCTTGGTGTGTTGCCCCAATAACTCTTCTAAACACCTGTTATAACGCCTGCGTGTATGAGATCGTACCTGTGTATGCTTGCACTGTCCTTTTAATCTTCCAAGTATAATACTGTGTGCAATAGCAATGTTTATGTATTTCCATCCACTACTATGCTAGATTAGACTTCTTACTGAAAGAATGCAGTTTAATTGGAATATATAGGGAGAGCCAGTTCATTGGCATAGATGCTGTGGTAAGCTGTTAAACCTCATGGATGGGTATCTCTGCCAGTATGTAAGTGGCAGTTTCGGTGGCTACCTGTTACTTAATGGCATTTCTCTTAGAAATTTAAATTAAATCGCAGAAGTCTGCTTGACATAGTGAATGACTGAAGAAACATTGGGGCGGTAATTATGTACTGCTAGATTTGTTCAGGAAAAGCAGTTGCGCAGCACAACCGCAGTGAAAAAGAGTGCAAAGAAATATCACACCTTGGGTCCTCTGCTGGGTGGATCTGCAGTGTTTAGGGAACTCCTTCAGAGTTGCTTCTTTGGTTGTCCTTTCACTGAGAATTGTCAAGTGCAAAACAGTCATGTAATTGCTTACATTTTACACTGATTGCACTGTGATGGTGCTTCTCATTCAGCTTTCTTTTCACTGGAATAAAACTTATTTAGGGTATGATTTCTTTGTGTGTTCACACAAAGTTAATTCAGAAGGGAACCCTGACGTGATTAGCAACTGCTAAGGAGGAAGGACATTGATTATGGTTTAATAGATAGTCAAGCGCTGTCTCAGTTAACCGCTGTTACTTGGCATACCTGTTGAGCAGGCCTTATCAGGAATTGTAAACAAAGTGGCAAAAAAGAGAGTAATCAGGATAGTGGAGGTAGAGTACACCTAACAGGTGTGGGCTGGGGTTTTTTGTGGGTTTTTTTTCCCCCCTCTTCTTTGAAATCCTGTTGCATTAAGTTCTGTAAAAAAACCTCCTACTCAGAATAACTTCCAAAGTAAAAATTGTTTATTGTTCTCACTCACCAAAGTATTCCCAAGGATTTGAAGAGCCTAACAAAGTTAGTATTAATGAAAAGATCTGAGTGAAGGTCTGAACAATTGCTGGGTTGGTGGCTGAAATGGCAGCATGGTGGAGGGAGGAGTGGTATGATGGATTTGGCATAACTTACTTTTTCTTTCTCCACTTCTTCTCTAGAATCACATTTGTAGAGAGAAAAACAATGTGGTAAGGCAGTAGCCCCCAAATTCTTGAACTAGCTTACTGTCAATCCTAACAAACCAGAAAACAAAAGAAAGCATCACCAACAACAGATCATTCTACCCTTAAAGTTCTTTTTAATTTCAAAAAAATGTAGAAGGGTGGTATGGTTCTGTGGACTATTATTTGTGAAGCGTTATGATCAGAGAGCAGAGCAAGAAAGGACAGACTCCTTTAACAAGTCACATTGTTTCTGCTAAATTTTTCAGATATTCAGCTTTATTTTGATGTCTTGTGTCATTTACCGTATTGATATTAAATTTTATATTTGCATTTCTGTAGTATCATCAGTTGAGCACTTTGAAATCCTTTATCTGTGAAGGATTCCTCATCCACTTTCTTTATTGAAACGGTAAACTGAGTCAGAGATAATATCTCCAAGACAGTGACTGAGGCTCACAGTTGACTTTTATATCCACAACAGTGAGACTGAAATAATATTCAGTGGAGGGCCAGTGGTGGTTAGGGACCTCTGCTCAAAGGGCTCAATTGCTGAATTATTTGTTGGTCAAAACCTGGTTGCAGACTTAACTCTAAAGCCCATGCATATATTTAAAAGCTTGGGTTTTGCCAGCCTAATATATTAATATGTGTCCTGCAGAATATGATTTAAAATCTAATGTCAAAATGTTCAAGCATTTCAAGAAGTTGAGAAGAAAAACAGTGATAAAATTTCACTGACGTTACTGAAAATTTGCTTATTTGGTATCTAAACATATTTGAAGGTACAAAAGACATCGCATTGTAAATGAATGGAATATATTAACAGAAATTCAAAGTAGGTGTTCAGTACAAAATGTCTGTTCAGCTGGTAATCTTTGTGTGTGTTATGTTGAGCACTAACATTCCTAAGATGCCTAGACTTGTGCTTATTGGATGTTCGGAACTCTTGCATGACTCAGAGTTCAAAACTAGATGCTCTTAAAAAGCACCTAGAGATCTCCATTCTCTTGGTGTTCTTACAGCATGCATAATACAAACTAACAAATACTGTTTATAGCAGTGCTCGCTGGTATGTTTTGTCCTAGGTACAGTCTTTGTGACATAACATCTAAAATTCTGAGTTTATAGAAAAGTGACAGAAAGCTCAGATTTGAAGTACCTGACCTAGCCAGTAACTGAGTTCTGTGGTGGTTTAGATTGCAAGGTATTTTGTAGAGGTGATATCAGAATGGTTAAGAACTGCTCTTTGGTGCTCTTTGATTAAAACTTTGTAATGTGAATCGGTTAATACTATTCCATTGGATCGAGAGGCTTTGGCAAGTGTGAGTCTTTAAGTCTAGCTTTGTGGTCAGCCTTAAGAAAAAGGGTTTATGCAGTTTTTTCAAGTGGTCATGGATCCTACTGCCCAATTTCATTTGAACTTTACAGGTAGAGTGTTGGCAAGTACATTGAGTTCCTGTTGCTTTCATGAATATGTACAGAGGAGAGAACAAGTAATTGCTGGGGTGCAAGAAAAAGCTTCAAGCATAAGGTTGTGCTTTTACTATGTTATCACAGTGTCCTAGGGGCGAAGTTTGGGGCAATAATGCAAGGCTTTTTAATGGAAAGTGCCAGGTAACTCCAGTCATGGATGCTGAAATCTTGCTAGGGCCTTGCAGCGTGTTATGAAAATATAACAGTAAAATTTTTATTTTCAGTGACAGATTAAAATATTATTGCAACTACTTTTTTTTTTTTTAATACATTGCTATTTGGGGAAAGGGCAGAAGTTTTACTGTTCTGCTGCTGCAGCTCAAGGGCACAAATTTGACAGGAAATAGCCTTGGTATGGCTTTCTTATGAAAGCTGGAATTTGATCAAAGCAGAAGTCCATTTTTGTATGTTTGTGAAATCTAGCATACAAATACTCCTTTGCTCTTGTTACATTTTTTCCGACTTTTTCCTTCAAAACTAGGGTATTAGTGCATCTAAATCTATTTTGATAGGTCTAGATCTTAAATTTTTTTAAAGTCTTTGGACTTCTGCTCCAGCTGACTATTTTTGAACAAGCTGTCTTGCAGGTGCACTTCTCAAGAAGAGGAATTTCCCCCCAAACAAAAGATTTGTAGCTACTGCATTTGGTGGCATCCCCCTTCTTGCAACACTGCTGCATTAAGTACTTTGTATCTTTACTCCCACGACAGGCAGCAGTGTTCTCACTTTTGGTATGGTTGTAAGTACTTTGCAGCAGGTTAGTGTCACTTTTTTTTTATAACACTGCTGCATTTTTAGGTGATTTTCTATAGTTGCCACAGTAGTAGTGGGAGAACTGTTTATTTTACTAGACATCTATAATGTTCATGTGTATCTGCTAACGATCATTGTGGTGCCTCAATGCTCTGTTACTTGTCAGGCTACTAACAGATTGCGTGCAAGAATGATTTCAGTACGATAACTGCTTTGAACTCTTTTGCTTCCTTGTCTCTCCAGCATCTTTAAACAGTGAAAAAACCTGCTGTAGTGCCATCATCCATATGATGGACAGTAATACTGGTGTAAGGTATTCCTGTGGATCTGTTGTGCTTTGAGTGATTCCAGTGTGAAACAGATCAAGGAAGTAATCTCGGTGTTACTGCAAATGTTCGAAGAAGAATGGGAGTTAAATCTAGATCAGAATCACAGCACAGGTTCACAGGTGGTTTTTGATCTGATGAGAGAAGATGGTATCATGTAAGGGAATAGCTCAAACTAGTATTACAGAGGCCAGTGTGCAAGTCAGCATTAGCATGGAACACTTACTATGAAATCACAGTTTAAGAATGCAGTGAAGTGCCATTTTGCATCATCAAGTCCCACAGAACTGTTACCAGAATGGAGAAATTGCGATTCTGACTGTATGTTCATACTCCTTGGATGCTTGCACTCACTGGTTCCCTGTCTGATCTGTTGTAACTCAGTAGCTGGTCAACGGGCTGGTGAGGAGTTGGGGGTTGCAGAAAAAAAGTCTGGATGCTTCTGTTAGCACAAGGATAAGGGTGGGAGTGTGTAAAGGAAGCAGGATGGGTGATAGCAGAAAGGAACCACTGGATTGGTTTAGCTGCCCGTGGCACTGTCAGCTGCCAGGAATGGAACACAACCTTAAACGTACAATCCCAATTTCCCCTGAACTAAACAGAGGACAGAGAGGAAAAAATGGTCAGTGTGTATATATGTCAGTGGAAGTTGCTGCAGTGTGTTTATCACATTGACTGTTTTTAGATTGAAATAAGAGAAAGCAAATGGGGTTTGTTTTGTGTTGGACTATCTCTGTTTCAAATGTTTAGTGTTAAATTGGCTTCTTTTTCATGTTCTCTCACAGTCTGTTTCAACTCATCAGCTTTTCTCTCAGAAGGAAGTAATTGCCTACTGCTGTCGTTATGTGTTTTTGGAGGGATGTCTTATGATGGACTTGTGTGAGAAATTTTTACATGGGAAAACAGTACAAGAAAAGTTAGATAAATGACACCCAGAGGCTTAAGTTTAAAAGGCAGAGAGAGGAAGTCCTGTGTATTTAGCAGTAGGTACAGCACTAGTTCACTGATCCCTTGTGAACCTGCAATTGCAAGGGTGTGTGGAGCAAAATTTTTGTGAAAGACAAAACTGTACCTGCTACACAGACTAATCCATGGATTGTGCCAGGTGCAAGCAGTGCTTTATTTGAATTCTTTGTGCTTGGAACAGAAATACGTTGCAGAGCGTGCAAGTAGATACACATATTCAGTGGTGTTGATAAAACCTGTGATTGTTGTTGGTGCTCCATATGTCTAGATACGGGTATGTGGAAGCAGTTCAATTTTTAAGTGTTCCAGGAACTACTGTAATCTTTGTCAGTGTTTTCAGGCATAGTTTGAACTTTCTTATTGTATGTTCTTATATGGTAGCTGTTTACTTTTTATGTGGCTGATAGTGAGCTGAGAAATTTAAACTCTGATAGTCTTTCTACGTTATAGTCACTGAGAGTTTCCTAAGCTGGAACTTGTGTAAACCAAAACCATTGAGTGCAGATAAAGTCACTGCAACTCCATCTCAGTTTTTCCCTTGATTTGGCCTTCAGTAACTGTTTAATGCTTGAGGTTGGCAACTTTCATGGGATTTATTTTTTTGTTGATGCTTAACACAATTTTATTGTTTTTCTTTCTGGACTCACTGTACCTACCTTCATGATTTATGTGGACTGGTATGAGCATTCATTTATTAAACAGTTCAATAAACTAGACCATAAAACTAATCTAGCTTAACACTAACCTAGAAAATAGGAGAGGAGACGTGACAGGAGGATGAATAGGAAAGAAAAGGTCAGATCTAATCTAACTTGGATCACTTTTCTAACCAGGTTTACTATGTACCTACTTTTTCTTCTGAATCAAGTGTAGCTAGCTGTACTGATTTTTAGCAACTCCTTATTTTAGCAACGGTCTTTGTGGGTTTGAAGTGAGCTGCAAAACTAAGTTGGCTAAAGAGTGTCCTAATCAACAAGACTGTCAATGAGAGAAAGAAAGCAGTACCAGTAACAAGATCTTTCCACTTTATCTCCCTTTGCAGTGGAGCTTGTCTGGTGTAACAGTGAACTGCCCTTCTGTTTTAAGTTAGTCTGGGGGACCTACTGTGAATTTTTTTGTTTTTGTTGCTCTGGGTTGGTTTTCTGTTAGTTGAACTGTCTTGCTGCGTAAGGGAAATAATAATATGAATATGTCATGCTGATAAATTTATCAGATCAGTGTAAGCAGTTGAGAAGCTGTATTCCAGTTATTAGCAAATAGTCAGGGCTTGTGCTGCCTACAGCTAAAATGGGAAAAATTAGTGCCTCTTCCCCTTTTCCAAGGTTGCCTTTATTTTTCAGCTGTATTATATGGGTGTTTTGAATAGATAGTTACAATGGATCCCTTCTTGAGTATGACTCAAGTGTCAGGGCTTCAAACAAAATTATTCTAACCTTTAGAGTTCAGTGTGTTTAAGTAAAGTGTAGAGGTCAGCCAGAGCTTTATAGACTTTACTAACTTCAAATTCTTTGTCCCAGTTAAAACCACTGTCTTTTATGTTATTCTTGAACCTTGCTCTCTTCAATGTGCTTGGTGGGAACTTTGATAAGATAGGTTGGAACATTAATAGAGGTTGGAACAGAACTGAATTGGTGTGACTCACCTGTCTAGTTTCAAACTTCTGAAAAGTAGGATGGTATTACAAATTTAGCTCCCAAACATTAGGAAAAACCCACAAAGCAAACAAAAACAAAATCAAGCACAACCTTGTTTGGGGGGTGATACATCCCTTCTTTTACCACTGCTAATCTATCACTTTATCCTTCCATTCACTAAAGGTGTAAAGAAGACAGGAAGAAGGGAGGAGAGAGGAGGGGTGGGAAGATGAATGATAGTGGCTCATTTGTTTGACGAGCCATTACCCCCTGTAAGGGGTCAGAAGATGTATTGCAAAGAGCAGGGAACTCTGAATCTGCAGAAATGCCTTGAGTGGTAGAGATTGAATACCTTTTTATGGGGTGTGGTCCTCAGCATGTCACTCTGCTGATCAAAGAGCCACGTGTCAGGTTTTGTTCATTTCCACTTTGGCACAGACCAGGTTCCTGTGTAGTATCTTGAAAAGCTGGATTAACTCCTTCTTAGATAAACATTCTATTCTTTGCAAAATTCTTCTGGAGTCTCAGCTACTGCTCTTGTGTTTGATTCTCAACATCCGTCCAGGTTTATATCTCCATAGAAGCATGTGTTGTATTGCAGGAGTGAGAATTGGGTAGATGTTACTAGATGTGATGTCTTCAGGAGTGTTTTGGTTTGGTTTTTAAATTAGTTGGTAAATGAAAGCTCGCTAAATTTGTGACCTCTTTAACTATGCTTCTCACTTTTAGTTTCTGTATAAGTCGCTATGGTCCTGGTATCCAATTATGAGACATCCTAGCTTTTATGGCACCTGGGGATTGATTACTCTATGTTCAAAGTGCTGTTCAGTGGAAAAAAATTTTTTTTCGAGTGCTTTATTCTAAAATGCTAGTACCTTCTTTTAAAAATGCTTAATTTTCAGATTATAAATATTTATCTTCCTTCTTTCACAGTTCTCAGCTTCTTCAAATCATCTTAACTACAGGCTAATTAGTCTTACATATGAATAACAGTTGTCGTCGTCATAATTCCACTGCTTTATAAACTAGCTTTAGTGCATTTCTGCTGAGCTACTAATAGGTCAGAGACCAGTGTAATTAATCTAGGGTTGAATATGCTACTGCTTTTCATAACTATTGTCAAAAAACTTCGCACTTCTTACTTAGAAATTTTACTTCCCATTCTAAAAGCACTACACAGTATTCCTGCTGTATATAATGTAGATTATAGAAGACTGCTTTAAAGAACTCCTGCTCGTGATTGCAGCTGTCAGCTTGGCTCACAGGACAGAGACCGTGCCACAGCAAGGCCCAGTTAAATGCAAAGATCTGACTTCACCTAAGTGTAGCTATTAAGCCCCCTAATCTGAAAATGGGGGAGGATTATCAAATGGCTACTGTTTTGTGACCTATAGTTCAGATGTAGGTCATTCTGGTGTTAGCCATCTGATAAGTGGGGGAAGAAAAACAGGATCGACTTAGGTTGTACTGCTGCCTTAAACTGTTCTGTGTAAGGGTTTTAGTGCCAGCTGTGACAAACCCTTTCAAATGTTTGCTGTGCTACCAACTGAATAAAGCAGTGGTAGTGGGCTTACCTGTGGTTCTGCTACACACTCCTTCAGTTTTCTTATTCTTCCTGGACCATCTTCATCCTTCTCTCCATCCTTCAGCTTTCATAAGTAGTATTTAACTGACTGGGAGCCCCTGGTGGTCTAGTGGTTAAGGACGTGGCGCTGTCACCGCCGAGACCCGGGTTCGATTCCTGGTCAGGG
>JAYRBT010000139.1:57810858-57845064 GCA_036023395.1 Myiotriccus ornatus
GCAGATGAACCTTAGGATTAAAGGGTGGGCTCAGTTCCGCGCACACTGTAACTCACCTAAAAAATCCAGTGCGCAGGAAGGTGTAAAGACCTTCCCCGGTTCTTCGTTCGCGAAGTCTCGCCATTATTATTATTTAACTGACTAAAAAAACCCAACACTTTAAAGTAATACAGTACAATGGGTTATGGGGAATTATGGTTTATAAACTCACTTCTGCCATCTTGAAAGGTGTGCCTGCCCGTGGCAGGGGGACTGGAACTGGATGAGCTTTAAGGTCCCTTTCAACCCAAGCCATTCTGTGATCTTACCTATTTACTTTGGAATTTTGCCACCTGTTGTGTGTTCCACTCAGTTGTTGTACCTGGCTTGTGAGGTTCAGAGATCTTCCGGTGATGTTTAGAGAGTTTTACCAGAAGGAAGAGATTCAGAAGGCTTTGTTTCAAAGCTCTCCTGATTGAAGTCTTTCCGCACCTATTTCTGTTGATGCCTAAATCTGAGGAATTGTTCAGTTGTAGTTGTCCTGTGATCTATCAGGAAACAAGATCCTTTGGTCAAAGTAATTTCAACTGTGCAGCTCCTGATGGGTTCTTTACTTGTTTACAGGTGTGTTCCTGCATGTCACATGCTTATCTTTTGAGGCCCACGTTGTATTCTCTGCTGCTGCCATCAGTCAGAACTTCAAGTGTACTTGTATGCTTCTTTTAATTGTTGGTTAAATGTATTTAGCAAGGTAGAACCTACTCTTAAGGAAATTTTGTTCTCCAGGCTGGATCATCTCCTTCAGCATTACTTGTTGACTTCCTCCCTTTTTGTCAGTTCCATGCCTATTTTATATGAGTTGTGCAAATTCCCCTCAGGCTTGACAAGGTTTTGTCTTGAGACAGTTCATGTATAAATCGGTTAAACCATGACAATACATCTGTCCTGACTCTGACTGATAAATGTGCTATAGACCCTTAATACCAGTCTGCTATAGCGGTGTCCCGAAACATGCACTCCTGTTCCATGTCAGCAGGCCCTCACAGCTTTCTAATGAGGAGCTCAGAAATGTGAGGTGGCTTTTGATTTTTGGTCTTTCCCTTTTTCCTTAGATGCCTTACTGTAGTTGGTTTTAATCCCTTACTGCTTTTTAAATAACAACAACAAAACCTCCCTAAACTGATACTGGCCTTCTCTTTTGGAATGCCAGATGTTAATACCTTCTCAGAAAGAGTTTCTTCATCAACATCAACATGGTTAGGATGTAGTGAAAAGTACCTTTATTTCCCATCTGACTCCAGTCTACTGACTCCTGAGCAAATGTGTTCTGCCCCAATGAAATAGTATTTAATAAGAAATGCTCACTTTAGAATTTGTGATGTGGGTTCTTATCTTGAAATGTAGGAAGTGACTGGAATGCCCTGAGCTTACTGCTGATGTGAAAAACTGCACTTCAGCACTGACCCTAGATCAACTTCTGTGCACGGTCCTCAAAAGCAATGGTAGGTAGTTGAATCCTGGATACTTAATACCTCGTTATGTCACTTGCACAGAACAGGGTGTTTTCTTAAAGCTAGGGCTTCGAGAAAACATGAGTTTCACTGGAGAATTCACCTTAGAGAAACTATTTAGTAAATCCTAAAATACCAGATTTTTTTTAGGAAGCATTTGTAAGTCAGTCATGTCTAAATTACTATTGACATCTGTGGCAAGCACTCTATCCCACAAACCTTCGAAGAGTGAAGTGAAAATTTAAGAAATCATCAATTTCTTCTTAAACTAGTCAATGCTTTCTGCATTGATACTGCAGGAGAAAAAGCCAAAATCCACCATAGTGTATCTTGAGGAAACTTGTGTGAAGATTTAGGTTATTGAAGTCTGTGGTGTTACTTTGCTACATTTCTGTTAATTGGTGACTTTAAGAATACTTGTCCAGTGGTCCATGAAGGGGGTTTGCTGGCCGAAGCCTGACTTTGTGAGGCCTTTACTTGAGGTTGTCCCATATAGTAATAGTTCCATGGCTGCTATTTGATGTAAATTGAAGTTATTTCTGGCTCTTCCATGGCTGAGGAGAGCCTGACATCTTCTCAGAATGTGTCTTCTGAGAAATCAAATCACTTTGACAAGAACAATATTAACAGAGCACCTGAAAGGACATAGGGTGACTGCTTGTTTTCTCAAGGCCTTTTTTATTAATTTCCTAGGTAGGAACAATAAATTGCTTACGTTATCTGCCTCGTTCAACCACCAGCATCACAAACTCAGAAGAGCCAGAACAACCTCTTGTACTGTTGTCTGAGAGGGTAGTTACTTGGTAGTGATTTGGACGGTGTATTTGAAGAGCTGTTTGAAGAGCTGTTAACTGACTGTCCTTCACTGTGTGTAGTGCTGCACTTCTCCACCTTGCCCTTAACTGACCTGATTACGTGGTGTACAGGATAGTTGCAAACTGGATAATCGACAGTTTCATCAGCTGTACATCTCGAGTGGTAATCGGGCATTTTCTCCTCTTTCCTTCTCAGCCTTGCTGATAAGCAGTAAGTGCTGTTTTGCTCTTTGTGTGAGATATGAGTGAATGAGTGATCTTGACCTATGAGACTGATAAAGAAGCTTACCAGATAAGTAACTTTACATGAAGTTTTCCAGAATGCTGGAACTGAAATTTATCTGGTTCCTGCAGAAGTTTCCCTCTTGTTGGAAATGCAGACTGTAATCACACCTTTCTTTTAAGAAATTCTATTCATGTATTGTTGACCTTGCAGTTCATTTGGCTTCCCTAAGTGGTTGGTGTTGTCTTTTTAAATTGGTTCATTAGGATGAAAAAGTAACCTACTTACAGATCAGCTCAAAGTACTGAAGTTTCCTGTTTTGTCTTGCTTGAAATTTGTGGGAAGCAATGGAATATGACTGTCTTGGGTCAAAGAAACTCACTAAAATATGAATGGAATAGTGAACTCTCTGGTAAAGACTCTATATTTTCTATTTATCTTATAATTCATGGTTCTTGAGGGGAAAAAAGAACAAACCCAAAACAACTGGTTCAAATGCCTTTTTTTTTTTTTTCTGTTTAAACTTAGTGCAGAATTTTGCTGAAGAGTTATTTATTTTAAGGTGCAAAATAGGGACATAAACTTTTTTCCATTTTTGCACAGGATAAAGTGAAGAGGTATCTCATTGTTTTTAAAGCAGACTAACAAATTTAGAAGGGAGAATCGTCTGGAAATAATGAATATTTGCTTCTGCTAAGGAAGAGACAGTGCTGGAATACAGAAGGAACAGAGTGTTTCTAAGAAAGGATAGCTACTGTTTAAACCCTTCCACCTTGTGTAAGAGCTCTTGTCTGTTCTCCACATGATTCAAGTATTCAGTGCCTTGCCACTACTTACTTAAAAAGAGTATCTGGTTTTCCTTTGTGGTGTTCTACGCCCTGCTCATCAGGTCAGGTTGGACAGTTGATAGTAATCTGAGCTTTGTAGAAGCTAATCAGAAATTCATTACAAAACTGTTACAAAAATCTCCCAGTAAATTCTCAGATCTGTGGTTTCAGTTGAGTACTATCAGTGCTTTTTCATAGCAGATGAGAGTCTGAGTCCCACACTTTGAATCTTACCATTTTGTGGTTTATATTGGGCCTTTTAATGTTTGGGAGGAAGTTTATCAAAAATTTTTACAGATGCATGCTAATTGATTTAAACTCCCCCCCCCAAAAAATTAAAAACCCAACCAAAACACACCCCTTGACAAACCAGCCAAACAAAAAAAACCCCACCCAAGCACACTTTCTTAATCTTTGAATTGTGACAAATGCTAAAAGCAAAACCCAAGACTTCTTGTTCTCTTCTTGTATGTGGTATCTTTTATCTGATGAAAGTGCCTAATGTGAGGCTAAAATTTGTATTTAAAGTCTTCATTTTTATACTTCTGCTTTTTTGATCTCCAGTGGGAAATGAGGGAATTTAGCCTTAATCAGATGTTAAACAATTAGAAACTCATTTCTGTTCTTTTCAGTATATTATGCAGGTTCAACAGATGTTCACTTAATGAGGCAGATTCCAGGTTGTTTGTCCATGACATGGGAGCTGAAATATGCTGCCTACCTACTCGAGCAATGTCATATTTTCTTTTAGGCACTGGGCACGTTTAAGAACTGATTTGAAATCACAGTTTATCTGAGTTTAGAGTTCTTTGAACCTGACTGGAGCATCTGAAGTACTTGAGATTTTAACCTTGAGTACCAGAAAATCTTTTAGAGAAAGTAGGCATAGTTAATAAACTTTATTTGAAGTTTTTGCATAGATAAGATAGTCCATTTCTTGTTAACATATTGCTAGCTCTAAATTTTGTCTAATTTACCAAGCCAAATGGATTAAAAAATGATGGCTGTTAGAGGGGTTTGGGGGGTTTGTTTAATTTTTTTAAGCTATGTATTTGTAAAAATAAACTGTAAATTAAAGGTGAAAATACATGGTGTAGGTATTATAAAATGCTTAAAAGTGAACTTCTGAAAAATTTATGAAATTACCTACTAGTACAAAGGTATGTTCCATGCATTTAATGGTAAAACTGTGGTATTTCTAGGCTTATTAAAATGTTTATTACTAATATGATTTCAGCGCTTGTGTTAATGATATGTTTATAAATGTAAATATTTTGAAGAATGTGGCATTGAGATATATAGGGTTGATAGTGTTATTATTTGGCATCTAGACACAAGATGCCTTTCCTTCTGCAGCTTCAGTGGATAAGAGAAATGTAGATTGATTTCAGGAACCCCTATGTTAGTGAAGTCTGCTTGCAGGATTTCAGTCAAACTTCTTTTTTTTATTTTAAATGATAGAAACCAGTAAGTAGTTTCTGAATAACAAACTGTCTCTGAATATGAGGAAGTTGGATCTACCGGGAAAGAAGAATGACTTTTCTCCAGTTCATAATTTCAGATCCATTTGTGGGGAATAGACAGGTTGTTTGACTGACACAGAAATTATAGTTGATAAGAATCCTTCTGAAAATTCCCATGTAACTCTGATTCTCTTCGGAAATTTCTCATACTTGTAAAACTTAGTGTCAAGCATCGGTTTCATGGAATGCTCTGAAGGCTTGCAACTTCATTAGCTTGCAGTAGACACATAATGTAGTACAGAATCCGAAGCTTCAGTTTCTCAAAAGCCCATCAGGGCTTTTATGTTTTGAATTTATTTTTTTTTTTTGGCTCAATGAACTGGTGTTTTCTGATAATTGTATTTTTCTCTAATAGCTTTTCTGTGTGGAAAGGTAAATGTTCTTAAATTCTGATAACCCAGCAAGTGTAACAGACCTACTTCATTTGTTAGTTGACTGCTAGACTTTCTCCCAGATGCAGGTTAGATGTCTCATACTGCGCAGTAGTAAAGCAGTGTTGTGACCTATTCATTATTACAGATTTACTGTGGTCTTCACTTTTCCATGATGATTTAGTGAACATCTGACTAGACCTTCATGTATAAAAGAAGTCTTTGTCTAGCAATTCTAAACTTTTTAGGTAAAATAGCCCAAATTTTCAGTCCTTTTGCACATCTTAAAATTATAATTAAGAAACAAGAACATGCTTCAGGCACATGGTCTTCTGAAAGTGACAGTTGTTCCCGTGTTTTACTCTTGGGCATTATTCTCCTCATTTGCAAAACACTTAAATTGATATCAAATGAGGAAGTCGTGAGCATTTTTCCAAGCTGGATGTAATTTTCTTTTACCGTGACTTCCTCCCCCTGAATTTTCTTCTCTGAGGATACAAACTGGTCAAATTATTGCCATCACTTTTCTGAGCAACAGTTGGTATCTAACTAGCTCTGATGTAGAGTCTTGAAAAAAGAAAGGCAGTAGAAAAAGTTTAAGAGCCTGAAGAACACTGATTTTCACACCAACTCCGTATTGTATTGTCCCTGTGTGGCAGTTGAGATTGGATCACTGTTGAAAGAAATAATTATTTAAGAATAGAAGTGAAGTTCTGGTAACTGTCACTTGGAAGCGCTTTTTTCTCCCCCTACCTCAGAGCAGCATAGTCACTTCTGAAGTGTTTTTCTTATGCATCTTAAATTATAAATAACACAAATCTCTCAAAATATCTTGCTACTACTACATTAGAAATTAAATCTTTTAATTTTGACAGTGTCTCGAAGGTACAGTAAGAGGTGTCACGTGGGCCTTCCTATTTACAGGTCTGCGAGGACACATTCTTATTGGCATAGAATATTACTTTGGAGTGTGGAGATGCTTCCTTTCTCATTGAACCTTATTTTTCTTGCTGTGATTTATAGTACCTGAATGCAGAGTTGATGTCAATTGCAGTCTTGATTTAACCTACTGATTTTTTTTTTCCACTGTTGGCTGCCACCCTTTTCTTTATAATTGTGAACAACTGGGGGGAAGGCACAACATTTCCTCATTTTGTTTTGCCTCTGAGCTATGGCCAGTGTCAGTCTCCCTCTTTGTGTTCTGCTTAATACTTGTAACTGCTTAATGTTAATAGCTAATTCTTTTGATGTACCTATTAGTTTTTGGAAACTGTATTTCATCACTCTCTTCATCCTCACAGTAAAGCACAGCATAAAAGGTTGAAACCAAATATTTTTATCCTAAGTGAAAAGTAACCAGTTAAAACTGAGGTTGTTCTGTAGTCTCATTTCAAGTTTTGGTCCCCCGTCTCGCTGGCAGCAGCAGTGTCCTCCACTACATTAGTTCTTGGAGTCAAGACTTGCAGAGAAGGACAAGCATCTTTTTTAGCTATGGTTTGGTATTTGTATTGGAGTCTAAATAGAGGATTTCCTCCCTTTCATTTTGGAATCTCTGGTATGTTGGTTCCTGTTGGTAAAGAAAATGAGTGTTTTAAGTTAAATTTAGAACTTTGTATTATAGGAATACTTTTCTTTTTAGTGCTGTAAGCAAGAAATGGATTCAAGTTAGGCGATATATTCAACAGAAGCCTCCTCCTTACTCCACTTGTATGCAAAATTTGTCTTAAATTTTTCTGCAAAGAAAATTGGCTGCTTCTTACCTGAGAATCTGGCCAAGATTCTATCAAATAATGAATTTTAGGAATAGCTATTCTGTAGTGACATTACAAACAGGAAAAATAAAATCTTTGAATAAGTATATATTTTTGCTTCTGTTGTCGTGCTTCATGTCTTGAGTATTCTGTCTAGCAAGATAGTTTATTTTTTTTCTTGCCATTTCTATAAATGGCAGAAAGGTGATTGAGCGTTTCCTTATTGTTTTGTATATTTTATTGGGATTTGGTTTTTTTTTTTAATCTCAGTACTTCATTTGTTTCTTACCGTGGTCAATCCTTTCCAGCTTCTTGTGACACTAGATTTTTTTAAAAAATTAAAAAAAACAAAACAGACCACAATCAACAGCAAAAATTCTGTGACCTGGAGAATTATGTCAGTATGTCAAGACTAAAATTATTAATCCATCTATGGCTAGGGGGGCAGAGAGGACAGCTGCTGAACTGTAGAAGGAAGGGACAGGCAGAAGAAACAGCCAGAGATGTTAACGCTTAAATTTTCTATGTTAAACACACTGCTCCACTCTTATAAAATGTTAAAATAACTGTCTTCTCTACAGAGTATTCTCCTCTAACAAGTTGTAAGAGAGTTGTTGTTTGTATCCTAATAGTGCGATAAAGGT
Source organism: Myiotriccus ornatus (assembly GCA_036023395.1). NCBI lineage: Eukaryota > Metazoa > Chordata > Aves > Passeriformes > Tyrannidae > Myiotriccus > Myiotriccus ornatus. The sequence goes on from JAYRBT010000139.1 coordinate 57,818,503, forward strand.
GATTAGGTGTAGTAAAAAAAAGGCATGTAATTATTTAATACTTTTTGAAGTTTTGATTTAGTGCTACAGGAAGCTCATAAAGTGTTTTCTACATCAATTGAGAGTGGTCTGATATATCAAAGGAACTTGGTGATGACTGAGTAATAAACACAGGTCTTCTAAGGGTTTTGAGTTTCTGATACAAATAATTTTATTTTCCTGTCACTTGGAGGGAGGAGACCATGCCTTTATTTGGAGACAAAGAAATGCAGTTCAGAGCAGAAAACCATTTTTCAGGAAAACCAGTTGCCTTCTGTAGTGGCAGATATGGTGGACAACAGAGTGCAAACAGCACCTGTAAATTGTAGGAGTATACTTCTGAAGGTTGTAAGTTAATATGATTAGAAGCTAAAAGATGACAACACTAGCTCGAAGTCTTTTTCCTATGGAAGGGATAACGTGTAAGAAAGGCAAATGACTTTTGCCTTTTTAAGTAAGACGAAATACTGCTTCCTACTCTTGCCCCTGTATTAATGATAAATAGTATTTATCAATAAATATTGAAGCTCTATTCGCAGAATCACAGAATATGCCAGTTGGAAGGTACCCACGAGGCTCACTGAGTCCAGCCTTAGCCCTGCACAGGACCATCCCCAAGAGTCACACCATGTGCCTAAGAGTATTGTCCAAGCACTTCTTGAACTCTGTCAGTTGAAGGCTTGGTGCTGCAACCACTTCCCTCGGCCTGTTTTAGTGCTCAACCACCCTTTGGGTGAAGAACCTTTTTCTAATATCCAACTTAAACCTCCCCTGACACAATTTTAGACTGTTCACTCAGGTTCTGTCACTGGTCACCACAGAGAAGAGAGCAGTGTCTGCCCCTCCTCTTCCCCTCAGGTGGAAGTTGTAATTTCAATGAGGTCTCCCCTCAGTCTCCTCTTCTCCAGATGAACAGACCAAGTGCGCTCAGCCGCTGCTCATACAGCTTCCCCTCAAGGCCCTTCACCATCTTTGTTGCCTTCCTTTGGAAGCTCCCTAATAGCTTAATGTCTTTTTTTATATTGTGGCACACAAAACTGCACACAATATCCAAGGTGAGACCGCACCAGGTCAGAGCAGAGTGGGACAATCCCCTCCCTCAACTGGCTGTCGATGCTTTGCCTGATGCCCCCCAGGACATGGCTGGCCCTCCTGTCTGCCCGGACACTGCTGACTCATATTCAACTTCCCATTGATCAGGACCCCCAGGTCCCTTTCCGGGGCACTGCATTCCAGGCTCTCATTCCCCAGTCCGTAGAAACGTCTGGGTTTGCCCCATCCCAGGCACAGAATCTGACGCTTTCTCTTGTTGAGCTTCATATGGTTGGTGATTGGCCAGTCCTCTCATTTGCCAAGGTCTCTCTGCAGGGCCTCCCTGATTTTGAGGGAGTCAACAGCTCCTCCCAGTTTTGCGTCATTTGCAAACTTGCTTAGTGTCCCTTGCAGTCCTATGTCCAAGTCATTTATGAAGATGTTGAAGAGTACAGGCCTGAGATGGAGCCTTGCAGAACCCCGCTAGTGACAGGTGGCCAGTCTGATGTTCCCTCATTCACTTTTACTCTCTGAGCTTGACCCATGAGCCAATTGCTCACCCACCACATGATGTGTTTATCCAGCTGTGTGCTGGACACTTTGTCCAGAAGCATCATATGAGAGACAGTATCAAAACCTTTACTGAAATCCAAAAAGGTTACAACTGTCTTCCCTTGATCAACTAGCTGGGCTACCTTGTCATAAAAAGCAATCAAGATTTAATAAGCAGGACTTTCCTCTTATGGAGCCATGCTGGCTGTGGCCAATGACTGCGTTTTCTTTCAGGTGTTTTTCAATACCTCCCAGAATAATCTTCTTCATAATTTTACCCAAGCACTTAAAGAGAAGCAGTTTTTCTTTCAGAGAAACTGTGACTGGTGCTTTGTCTGCCTATTGTACTTATTAAAAAAAAAATTAAAAGCCGTCCTAATACTTGATGACCCTAATGAAGCTGCATTCTGTCTGTGGTATGATTGTTTTAATCCAGGATAGCTGACTTGGTAATGCAAACTACAAAACTTGCTTTGGAAGTACTCTTGCACTGGGCCAAACTTGATAATGCAGTCATGAAAATGTATAGAATGGAGAGAAGGAGAACTGAATTTTGTCATTTAGATATAGTACTTTTTTGAATTACGTGTTGTTTTCAGAAGGGATCACTTTTTAGGTGAGTGAAAGAGAGCAAACTCTCTGCCTAGGCAAGAGGGGGAAATCTTGTAAGTCATTGCTCTGGTGTGGAAGAACCAAGCTTATGGTTTTTAATTGCTTAAATATTTTCACATATGAAGGGGAATTTTTACTTCTCATGGTATTGTCAGTTATGTCAGTGAGCTTAACTCAGAACTCTGTGTTTGTGTGCTGTACCTTCATACGAAACAATTTAAATAGAAGTGTATGGGGGCAGCGGATGCTAGTCATTAAAGAGATGAGCCTATTGGTTAGGCATAAACCAGTGTGCAGGATCTGTCTTTCTGTCCTTACTTATCCATAACCCAATGTGATTTTAGTTTCTGAAACTCCTCATACTATTTATGTAATAGTCCTCATAGATTAAGAAATACCACCTCAAAATGTGGGTTGTATGACTTCAGAAGGGTAACAGTTTATATGACAACTAGGTAAGTGTTCTAGTGTTCAGAGGCAAATGCATAAACAGGAACTCTTAGTTCTTATCAAGTCTAACAATTAAGTAAAGTAGCAGTAATTATTATCACACCAAAAAATAAAAGAAGGTAGTTTCATTTTAATGTCGTGTCTGGCAGTACTCTGCTCAGTCTCAGTAAATGTAATCCTGTTCTTTGGATTTTCCTAACTACATTTTAAAGACCGTTTTTTAAATTTTACAACATTCTAAGAATTGAAATCAGAAGTTCTGAACCTACTTTTGTATTAGTTTTGATTTAAAAAGCAGCCTTAATGGGCTAAACTCTACACTACTTAGAATGTGCAGTATTTTTCTGTTTAACTTTTCATTGTTTTCTCTGCTAAGATTATTGAATAAACTCAAAAGATACTCAGAAGATACATAAAGCTTCCTTGCTGATGCTTGTTACTTACCAGCATCTCAAAGAGGAGTAGGGGTGAGGCCTAATTTTACTGAAGAAGCTAAATAACAAGTGTTTTGCACTTCAGTAAAACAGCTTGAACTACCATAATTCAGATGTGATTCGTGGTGTAGTAAGCCACAAAGTGGAGGGTGATGGAAGTTTCTGGGATAAGTTCATTTTTAGGCACGCAGAAGTTGTGAAGATTTCAACATATACATCTTGGTTTTTTTCAACTTTGTTAGGTGAGTTAACAAAGGTATGTTTTACAGAGTCTCAGGGTCCTTCTCTTCGTGCGTTGCCTCCAGGACTGTAGTGCTTAAAGCTTACCTCTTGTTCCATTGTAGTAAAAACACACGGGCATGCTCTGTCCTTCAAAGTGGTGTGCAGCAGTCTTACCCTGTGCCTGTCTCAGGATATGCTGGAAAAGAAAGGAAGAAGCAGAATTTACTTTGCACTCAGAATTTTCCAAATTCTTTAACAAGTCTCCAAAATGTAGTTGGAACAGTCGGATCTCGTCTAAAAGGTAACCTTTCAGCATTAAGATGAAAACTAGAGTAGTAAATGTGAGTAAGATGAGCAGTATTGTTAAGCATCTGCCTCTTCCATTTCAATTTTTTCTATCTGTGCAAGGACCATTCACCTACCATTTCTGGTATGCATCCAGAGATATATATGAAACAGTCTTTATGGCTTAGAAAAATATCAAATCAAAAGTGAATTTATTTAGAAGTATTTTCACTGAAAGCTTTTATCAGTTTACCTGCTCATACTTACCTAAACTGGAAAAAGCTGCAGCAGATCAGAGGAAGGGAGAGCAAGTATAAGTGAAAGGTTTTTCTAGGTAGTTTATTGTGAGGTCATTGGTGTGATGACAATCTATATTACAGTGCTTTTAATAGGTTTTTCCATCACATTTTTTTGGTATTTTGAACTCAGTGGTTACAGCACGGTAGGTAGTTACATGAATTCCCAGTTATCCTGTTACAAGTGCCTAGGTAAGTATTCAATAAGGCCCTTGCAACAGTTGTCATCATTATAGTTTGCCTAAGTCTTGTGAGGCAACTCCTTGAGATGTAGTGTTATTGTATTCTAGCACTGAGTTAAAGAACAAGTAAAAACCTTTTTTGTAAAAAAAATAACTAAAAATTATTAAATTTTAGTAAAATGTCTCAAATACAGTACACTAAAAAAAAAAAAAGCCTGAGAATTGGATTACTTCTGAAACAGAACCATGGAAATAGGAAAGAAAAGATTACTTGTGAAGGAATGAAGACTCAAAGGTTAATGAAAATATATTTCCTTTTATGAAATGGACTTGCATTTGAAAAGAACATACAAATCCTGGTGTTAATATGGTCATGTACAAGACTAGGAGAATCAAGAAATTAGTATGACGTAGAATATACCAAGCTTATCAAAAGCTTTTTTGTACAACCTGTACATATACTACTCTTCTTTTTCACAACTGTATGGTAATTACCTCTCCTGTCTTCAGACCCACCAAGTGCATTTGAAAGCAGTACTCAAATGTCAGCTTACACTTACTACATGATATTTATTCCTTTGTTGGCTCTTCTCCTAACATACAATTTGAGTAATTCAGATTTGTTGAAAACATACTGCAGTCTCAGTTGTGATCATCTAGAGGATGTGGGGAGGGAAGGAGGAGACTGGCAGTTTGAGAAGGTGTTGAATTCAACTCTGAGGCTGAAGTAACTATTTAGTATTAGAAACATATTGGAGATAAAGCATTTGGAAAAACAGTAGGCAATGTATAGCTAAACCTGTCTGACCTCAGTTTGTATTTTATAATTGTTCAATTGCTACATCAGTTCAAAATTAACCTAGACCAACCTTGTATAAAAATTTCTAAGTGGACCTCATAATTTTCTCTAGGCTCAGTGCAATGTAGAATATTGATAGCTTCTGTGGAGACAGGGACCACTAGGCTTTTTACCAGTTTCTGAATGGAAGAGGCTTTCATAATAAACAACCACGCTGCTGCTGCTCCTGCTGCTGCTGAGGAGTAGAATGAAGATTGGCTCTATCTGGTCATGCAGTGAGAAAAGAGTCCTTGTGTGTTCCTTGAATATCTCTAAGTGTGTAGAAGGTGAACAATCTGGGAAGCTTCCATGGAATGTATCCATTTAATTATTACTCTGTTTTATTCATTACAATGAATTTTACAGCCTGTACTGTTTATGCATCGCGGCATACACTCTCTAATGTAGATAGGCTTTTAGGATGTTTCAGACAGTAAGCAGTTTACTGTGATAAAACATTAGGGCAAACTTAAAGTTCTGTGAGCAGCTGAAAGGTAGCTTCTCTTTAAGCAGATTTTATTTTAAAGTTGTGAAGGCTTCCTTTGGATTTAATAATCATATTTTAAATCTGAGTAAACTTGTAGAGACACTTAACATACTGGAATTAATTCACAAAGTATTGGTTTTTTAATTACTCAGCAGTGGTAATTGCTCTTCCCTTTGCAATTTCTTTGACTTTATAAAATAGTTAGTAGGATAACTCAGTAAAACTCTTGCCATAGGCCCATTTAAGGTTTCTCTGGTTTAGACAAGATAGTACAGCATCCTACTTCTAGTTCCACTGTGGTCCCCTTGTCCTGGGCGAGGGTTGTAAATCAGTGACCACTAAGTCCTGGGAAATTACTCAGCTACTCAGGTTCCTCACTACCATGTTGCATTTCCAGCGTATGTCTTGGTGATTGATTTTTCATGGGAGCTAAGGCTGGCGACTGTGCAGCCTTTTTTCTTCTTTACTCTTGAATGGCAGTCTCTAAAGTCTGTAACAGATGTTCACCATGATGTTCACCTGGTTGAATCCTGACCTGTAGATTTTCAACTGTCCTGTAGCCCATTCCACACTAAGGCTCCACTTGTTCAAGTTCTTTGTATAAAGTCTAAGCACTGTCCTTGACTTTCTAACTTCTTTCTTAAACTGCAGTTGTGCAGTTGTGTGAACTGTCTCACTGTACTGTGTACTGCCAGTAAGATCATTAGGTGCTCAGTTTTATAATCCCTCGTGCTTGCTTCCTGTGCTGAATGCATTCATATACAGCTGCTTAAGGTGTGTCCCTGCTTATGCCACTTGTTCAGGGGGCCTGTAAGGTCCTCACTGTGTCTTGTCCTGTGCATTTACCCTTTCTGCTGTTCTTTTCCTTTCTAGGCTTTAGTCTCCACTTTCCTGGCAAACCTAGGTTGAAGACCTCATTATGAGGCAAGGCTGTTAGCAGTGATTTGCACAGTCAAATGGATCCCACCTTTCTCAAGCTTTCTGTTTCTCAGAGCTGTCTTAAGAGATGAAGTCCTGCCTGCAGCCACGTAGTCAGATGTTGATCCATGGGATGTGTTTGCCCTAACAAAGTGTTTCCCCCTGGATCAGCACTTGGGCTCTGTTATTTATTATATTGACACCTGGTGTCATTCACCATTGTCCGTGTGCTCCTGGAGTTAGCTCTGATCTACTGAAGATCACCTTTGGCAGTATCACAATGGCCAGGTAGATGGGCAACAAATGATAATATTGCGATGGCCAGATGAGCCATAAGAATTTCTCTGCAACATTCCATGTTTGGACCACAGGCAAACAGCTGAATTTGTAAGACATTCAGTCAAGCTGCTGTGCAGAAGCCCTATGGGATTCTGCAATTGCTGTTACCTGTTGCTTCCTTTTAGTGACCTTGGCTGTTGACCTGTGGATCAGGCTTAGATGCCAAACCTGATGGAACTTGTTCCTGGGCTATTCACCTCTGCGGCACCCGAATAGCTACCGATGGAAAAAGGGACCCCCCTTCCTGTTGCTGGAGATCACAGTTTCATCCTCCCTGCTTCTGGGAGTCCCTATGAGGAAAGAGTAGAGTTGGTAGAGGGGGTGGTGGGGCAGGGTGAGAGTTAATGTAGGGGATAAAAGCCTGTTCACAACTTTGTTCAGGAAAGCAAACTATGGAAACTTGTAACTGGGTTAAGAGACTAGCTGTATCACAAATTTCTGCTTATGAAGACTGCTGGAGGAACCTGTCTTGGATCATAAAGGGTGTCAGATAATGAAGAAAGCTCATATTCTTTCTATATGAAGATATGAGAAGTAAGACAACAGAAGAAATTTATTAGAGATAGGAGTTTGGCAGATTGGAGTATTGCAAGTTAATAGAGCCAAGAGTGTTGCTTTTCAGTTCAGAGCCAGGAAGTATCAGATCTCAAGTAATGCTTTTGAAAGGCAGTTTGGAATCAGAGAGGTAATCGCAACCACCAAGAGACTGAAAATTCCGTAAAAATTGGAGCAGATTTTTTTCAGTTAGTGAATCATGAGAGGTATAAGCAAAACGTATTTCTGACTGGTTTCTGTAGGCTCTTCAGGTTCTGGAGAGTTCCAAAACTCATACTACTGTTTGCATACTCATATTGACTCAAGAAGGAGAACAAAGGTTTATTGAAATGCCTGTGTTTAGGTGGTTACATTTTATGAAACAGTGCCAGCACACATTCATCAGTAGCTGTACTAGAAACTAAGATTTTGTCTTCATGTTTAGGCTAAATTAAACTTGTATCAACCCTGCTGAAAGGCACCAGAAGTACTTTGTGGAGTGTGGAAGTAATACAGGTGTTTTCTGGGAAAATTTAAGGTGTGGAAGAAGATTCTCTTGATGTTGTTAGATTGTAAAACTAAATGTTCTTTTAAAATAAGGTGTCCAGTATCCAAAGGTGAGGAAGCAAATGATCATGCAGAGTAAACCTGTTGTGGGTCCATGGAGAAGTTCTGTAAGACTTGGAAGAGAAGCAGTTGGGCAGGATGGAACTAAGTTTGGGGCATTAGCAGAGAAGTGGGTTGGTGTGCCCTTTGCTCAGGGTAATAAAAAAGTAGTATTTTTGCATAGACAGGAGCAGGCAGTAAGGCAGGCAGATAAGGACAAAAGTAAAGGCAGAAGCAAGTAACACCCTCCACGGGGTGGGGAGGGTGGTAGGTGTCAAATGAGCAAGGAGGTTTGGGATGCTGACTGGGATGGTAAACAACCTTCCTGTTTGATTGACAAAGTGCTAAGAAAGGAGTTGGTGTTTGCTCTTTTGAAATAAGCATAATTGTCTCTAAGAGATGCTTCATTTGTTTCTTTATCCAGTGACAGTAATTTGCCAGAACCTAACTAGCTGCTGACCTAAAGTGGCTTGTAAATTATAACGTTATTGATCATAGCAATGCATAATAGTGGGTTTTATATTTCCAATCTGTTATGTCTGGAGAATTGCTACCTTATCTTCAGACTTCATCTCTCTTGCATTTTTTTGTCAATAACGCTTTGAAGTCAGAAGAGAGAGGAATTTGTGCAATGCTTATATGAGGTGAATTTGTGTTACATTGATTCTAAGAGTCAGTGGATAATGCTTTAAGGTAAATTTGAGTGTATGCTTGGACCTTGGATTTTTGCTTTGTGTTTTTTTTACTGTTTAAAAAATGTGTGCATATATATTTGTGAGAGGACAGCAGGTTTAACATTTAATTTGTGTCCTCTCATAGGAATATAATTGTATAATGAGTATAATTGTAATTGATTGAATTTCATTATATAAATATAGTCCATATGTTAAAACTATTTTATAATGCAAAGTTTAACAAAATCTGACTTGTCATGCTGAACAGCTCCAATGTGTTAAGATACCTTCCCTTTTTTACTCAAGATACTGTACATACTTATTTTCCTTATACTAGTGTGCATACAGTCTAAACCAAAAAGTAAATGTAACTTCTGATGAGAGAGCAGAATGTTGCGTTGTCTTAAAAGGCATCACATGATGAGTAAATTTCATGATTCTAAATGTTCTCTGTTCATGGTAGTTGTTTCCTGAAGATTTTGGTGTCTTTTATGTGGTGTGATGATAGAAAAAGTCTTTCAAAGTTCTGTAAAATAGCTACATATATAATACAGACAGGCCTTTAGTATAAGGAATGAGAACCTTCAAATGCTGCTTTGAATTATCCTCTTATTTTCAAGTAAGCTTATTATTTGGAAGGAGAAAGGGGGGCACTTGGAAACTGCTTCTGTATCGAACAAAACTCCTGTTATATTGATGTTGTAAATTCTCACCATATTTCATCAGTTGTCATGCATCTCTTTTTTGGGGTTTTTTTTTTTGGTTGTTTTTCGTTGGGTTTTTTCCAATCATTTTATTTGCTCTGTGTCTCTTCTCCCTTATTGCAGTATGTGAATTTTACCAAATACCTAAACAGACTAGCTGGTAAATCTGGAAAATAATTGGATTTATCTAATCCTCAATTTTAAAACGTTTTTGTACGGATACAGAGGACTAGGGAATGCTGTCATGGTATCAGAAGCAAAAAAAGCTTGCTTTTTTATATTTGTAGGAATATTAGCCTACTCAGATTATGTAATTTCAGGAGCTTGTAAGTGAGAAGATTCTGATATTGAAGGTTTCCTTTTTTTTTTTTTTCCCCCTCTTTCACCTCTCCATGCATGACTCTGATTCCCAGTGTAAGAGAGAGACTACTTCACTTGTATAGAGCTGTGAGGCTAATCCTCCCACCTTTAAGATTCTGTGGTAGTTATTTTAAGTCTAATAAGGTTGTTGGGGCATGGCTTAATAGGCTGATTGTGGGCAGATGGCAGTTGCCTTGCCTTATTTTTAACTCCTAATTCTGTTGAGTAGTACTATAGTGAAAGAAGTAAATATTTGTGTCATAAATTTAACAATTTTTGGGATTGCTCTCAGAATTTGAGAATGCTTGTTGCCAGTGCTCTTGAATTTGCTTTATTTGAAGAGACTTTTGATTGACTGTTTTAAATGTTTCTTTTGTCTCCAGGTTTTGAAAGTATTTTAGAAGGGCTTTATGGACCAAGGCTACGAAGAGACCTCAGTTTATTTGAAGGTAAATGAGCAGCTTTTAGTGCGATGACCTCAACTTACTGATTTTTCTTTTAGTTAAAGGTAGTTTAAAGTTTAAATTGAATTCTGAAAAGGAGCTCTTCCTATGCTTTTCTTTCCAATGTTCATTTCATGGTGTTCTTGTTAGTACTGTGCATAAGCAAAACACTCAATAAAATGATACCTAGGTTTTATTCCTGTATAGGGAAATTTAAGATTAGCTAAGTTTTCCGGAGAGGTTGTCATGAGAAAGATTTGCTCTTCTGGAATATTGCTTTTCCTGTGTTTTTGTTAGAAAGGAAAGACAAGCTGTTCAGCTTCCTATTGACAGTAACTGTGAAAAGGAAGGTAGTGGATGCTAGTTTGGTCTTTTAGTGGTCAAAAAAGTTCAAGCTTTTTGTATTTTTGTGTGTATGTGTGTATATATATAGATATGTAAAACGTCTTTATTACATATAAATCCAACTTTTTATTTTTATATATTTATATATATATATGAAGTTTTATCGATACTGAAGTGTGTTTATATATATACCTTTACCATTACCCTTATAAGACCCAGTCTTAGTCCAGATGGGTTTGGTTTTGCTGTAATAGCTGTCAGTAACATCTGAGTCCTTAGTAAAGTATGAAATGATTTATTTCTCTTTGACAACATGAGGACTATCCAGCAAAAAATTGCTTTGAAGTGTTGAAAGAAATGCTTTGTCAAGTTAATTTTATGGCTTGAAAAAAAGTTCTTTCTGTTATCGTACCTTCAGAATGTTGCATCTCATTTCTTTACAATTCATTATCGGACACTGTAATTTGTAAAACATGTAACTTATGTAGTGCTAGTACATGAGGCAGAGTGACATGTACTGTATATCTTTCCTTAGAAGAGTTTTGGAATGATTGCTTTAGCTTGGTTGTGGTTTTGTCCTCTTCATAATGTGCAAGTTCCTTGGCCTGTATCATATACATAACACAGTATTTTCAAGGGGAAAGGGGGGAACTTGAAATACTACTTTGCTGATGTTTTCAGAATATTTTTTCCAGTCTCTAGCTAAGCATGCTAGTAGTAAGACATAAAAACATTTAAGAAATGTATAAATTTGGATTAAAGCTTGTTTTCTTGAATAGTACTCCCATCTGCTATGACAGGCAAGCACATTTGAAAAGGGAACAGAATATTGTTAAGCGTACACTAACTTTTCTTTTTTTTCTGGTATGTATTGGGCTTTACACTGATTAATGATTAAAGTTTTGGGGGTTTTTGCATCAAAGATTTTACATTTTTTTTTAAATAGCATGCTGATTTTTATTTTTTTTTGCTTTTGTGTCAGAAGGCAGGAAGTACTGAGCTAATGACCAAAATCTAAGTGCCACTTTTCACTTTACAGATAATGAAACTGAGATACAAAGTAAATAATTTCCCTTGATTAAGAAATACAGCTGGTAGAATCAAAACCCAAGGTTTTAGACTCTTAGCAATGTGCCTGAATCACTGCATCTTTTAAGGTGTTCATTTTTCCTCATCATAACCACTAAACTAATACTGTCAACGTGCAGTGTTGTGGCTCATTGGCAAGAGTATGTTTCCTCAAACATTTCTCAAGAAATTATGTGGCTTTCTTGTGCAGAAGTGTGTGAGACTCAGCTGAAATACATGCTGCTTAGCTACAATAGCATTTTTTTTCTCTCGCATTGTTGGCTTTATCAATTGTGACATGAAAAAAAAAACTATAATGTGCATAAAATGTAACATGATTGATATATTTCCTCCTTAGTTTTGTCTAAAATAGTATTTGATGTATAGATTAAATTATTGTATTTTCTCAAAGTTGCTTGAGCAAATAATAAATTTTAATGACAAATTTAAATGGTAAAAGTTACACTTCAGTTTTACTAGGTTTTTATGCTTTTCAAAGAAGTTCCCTTTTTTCATATCTTGAAATTCTTGCATATGTAGGATTTATTTTGGTCTTACTTAAATGGTTCTCGTTGTCATCATTATTCAGCACCAGGTTTTTCTCCTGACTGCTTTGGTAGTGCAGCTTCTGGTTGCAAAGGTGCAACCAGAATGCCAATATCTTGGCATCTGACCTTGGTCATGCTTGGAACTGAGGTTTCTTATGTCATTGAATCTTTAGGGCTTTCTAATCCTTTGCTTATACCCATTTTCAGCTAAGTAGATTCACATGTAAATTGTTATTCTTTACATTCTACTTATGGATATTTAGCTAAACTGTTAGAAAGCTTTTCCTTTAATCAGCTAGTATGTGTGTACTTTCTTTTTTTGGGGATTAAGTGCTGGGGTTCTATTCTCTTAACCACAGAGTAGAAGCAGTGGCTTGTGGGAGAAAAGCAGCTCTCGTTGTTCTTTACACAGGATGAAAGGTTTGAGGGTGTGTTTTATTTTTCCGTACGTTGTTCTGGAGTATTTATAGTAGTGAACAATTATGTTAGAAACACAAATTAATGAAATATGAGTAATTATGAAATTAAAAATATGGAGGAACGTGATAAACACCTTATGTTTCAATGTACTTACTAGGAAACAGTAGTGCTATATAAAAAGAAAGAGGGTATTTTGTTCAGGGTTGTCACAAATAGCTGGAAAAATTCTTGGGACATGATTAGAATCAGAAAATACTGAAAAGTAAGGGTTGAATTTTTTTAAGCTATCTTGTATTCAGATTTACTGGACAACTATTTCACATTTTAAGCGGTAAACATGGAATCTGTTCAGCATTACAGATGCCTGAATTAATTTGCTTAATTTGGCATGACTCCTTGGGAAAAATGGTTTGGGGAAACAAAGATTTGAGTGCATTAAGAAGTGAAAAAAGGTAGTATTTTTTTGTCCAATTTCACCATTTTATTCCTAAGAAACAGAAATAAGTTTAACAAATTTTTACTAAATTACTTTGGTTTCAGGTAATAATCTATTATTATTATTTAGTATTCAAATGCTCTTTGCGCAGTGTTAACAACTTTTTCTCATGGGCTGACAAGCACTGTAGGTTGTCCTCACATCTTGCATCATCTGACCCCAAGTAAGATAAAATGGGGCAAGGATGATCATCATTCTAAATTGAATGCAGCCAAGGAAAGTTTGTTCTGCTTCAAGTTCTGTCTGTACCTCTGATCTTTCTGAGATGCCTGTCTGTAGTTAAAAACTTAATACTGATCTCAGTGTGTTTCCTGTGATGGTGACCTGAGACTGTTGGATGTCTGGCATTTGATATATCTTGTATATATCTGCTGTCTGATGTCAGCTTTGCTTAGCTCACTGGCATACTTAGTACGTCCAACATGATTTATACTGCTTTGAATAAGTTTAATGTTGTGCAGAGCTGATGTTTCTCAAGGTTTGCTTTTTTGGCAGTATACAAGGATTGCTCTTTAGTTTGACTTTTAACAGGGGAAATTCAGGATTCCAAGGCAGAAGAATTTCTCTGAAAATACAAAACCTGCCTTAGAGTTATGTGTAGAATCCCAAGGTTGATAAATAGATTTTTCATGGTTGCAAGGAAAACCCTGAACTTTGTATGAAGGAATAGTGCTGGTTTTTTCATCTGTGTACATCTTAAAGGAATAACTCTTAACAGGCTGCAACAGCTAGATTAATTCAGGAAAAATAACTCAGTATTTCATGTTACTGTCCAGTCAAGAAAAATCCCATGTCTGTTTTTTGATCATCAGCTAACCAACCTGTAGAAACTGCTGGTTTGTATCCCTGGAAGCTTATAACATGTTAATACAAAATTCTGTTGTTAATTAGTATTTTAGAGTTGAGTAAAATAGATTTTAATAACAATACGGAGTTACCTGGGTTGTGTTCATACTCAGCTGAAGAAACTAGTTTTTTCAGACTCATTTTATTTCTGATGGTGCCTCTGTAATAGCATCTTTAAGAAAAAGTAAAAACTCAGCAGTTGTGGGGAGAAAGTGAGGGATGATGAGCAGTGGGAAACCACCCTACCAACAGCAAGGTCAGAGAAGGAAGAGGGGAGAGAAGGTGCTCCAGACACTGGAGCAGAGTGTCTTGAGGACCATGGTGAAGCAGGTAGAGCCTGCAGCCCATGGAGGACCACGTTGGAACAGATATCCACACTGCACCCCATGGAGGACCCCACACTGGAGCAGGTGGAGATGCCCTGAAGGAACCTACAGCCTATGAAGAGCCCATGGAGCAGGCTTCTGTTGGGAATTGCAGCTGATACAGAGAAGCCCATGCAGGAGAAGGTTTTCTGGCAGGAACTGTGGGCGTGCGGAGTGGTCTCTTCCTGAAGGACTGTGCTCTGTGGAAAAGACACATGCTAGAGCAGTTCATGAAGAGCTGCAGTTGTGAGAAGAACACTGGAGCAGTTTGTAAAGGCCTGTAGTCTGTGGGAAGGACCCCAAGCTGGAGCCAGGGAAAAATGAGGAGAAGCAGTTAGCAGAGAGGAACTGTTATGAGCCTGTTTCCCATCCTCCTTGCACTGTTTGGGGTGGGGGAGGAGGTAGAAGACTCAGGAATGAAGGAGTGAACCTGAAGCCTGGGAAGAAGGGATGGTTAGGTGGTTTAGTGTTTTCCCTTTCTCATTATGCAAATCTATTTTTATTGGCAATAAATGAAATGGATTTTCACCAAGTTGAGTCTGACTTGCCCGTGACAGTAATTGGTAAGTGTAATCTCCCTGCCTTTATCTTGACCCACTTTCTTTTGTCTTATTTCCTCCCCTACCATCTTATTTCCCCACCCCTGCCCTGTTGAAGAGGGGGAGTGACAACATCACTGGGTTGGGGGTTGGCAGCCAGCCAAGGTCAGCCTACCATCATGTGCTATTGAGAGCAGATAATCTCAAGAACCTGCCCAACAAAACTGTGATTGTAATTTAGTGGTACAGAGAAAAGGAGGAAACATACTTGGTAATTAATAATGGAGGATGAAAAAGTTGTTTAGGTTGTAAGTGCATGAACTGGAAATGAGCAGGATGGAGAGGACCTTGGTGTATTAGTTAATCATGTTTCTATTCACCTGCCAAGGCTCTGCAGCAGTGATAAAGACTGCTGCATAACTAGGATTCTGTGGGAAAAGTACTGCCTACAGTTTAAGGAAGTCTGGTGTAAACGTAAAAGACATCATCTTGAGATCTTGGTCACCCGTGTTCAGGAAACAGGTGTTCAAGTGAGACTGGTGCAGAAAATATGGAGTTGAATCTCATGAGAGCAAACCAGATGGACTAGATTAGCTGCAAAATTAAATGTAAAGGGGATAATAGTATTCTCTGTAAATACATCAAGGTGCTAAATGGCTAAAGTTCATGGGTACTGTTCATGGGTATAATGTTGCCACAAAACCAGACTGGAATAACTTGCCAGTGTGTTAATTTTAAACAAGAAATTAGAAGCTTAATTTAACTATTAGCACAGTTCATTTGGGAAAAGCTTTAAAGTAATTCCTGTTTGGGAAGTGAAGAGTATAGGTGAAAAACTTCTTAATTTTTGAAATGAAGCTTAATAACTTGTTTAGAGAAAGTAGATGGTGTGTTTCCATTCAGTAGAAGGCTGGACCTGATATGGGCTATATAGATTTAAATTCTGTATTCCCTCTAGACCAAAGTACATTTTCTGACAAAACATATAAAGTTATTTTTTCTAGATAAATCAAGTGCTAAAAGTGAGTATAGGGCTTGAATTTACCTATGGTGATGGTATCAAATCAATTAAAATATTGTAAGTAATTCATATTCTAATTCCTAACTTAATTTACTACAAGTTTTCACACTTTGTTAAAAAGAATGATATCTGCAGTTCAGAGCTTTATTTACAGTATTCAAATGCCTCCAGTAATTATGACAGGTAACTAGCTGAAGTGCGGGAGTTTACCTTTCCTTTTAAGAAAGGCACTCTCTGCTGTTTGTAAGTTGAGCTGTACAAGTCAGACAAGACTCTGGAAATATCTGAAGAATAGAATACTGTTGAATGCATTGTACCAATAAACACCAGATTATTGGCAGAATTTACTTAAGAGAATCGTAGGATGTGTATTGTTTTCAAAATCCATTTTTACTTGTTTAAAACATCCAGCTTTCTTTTCTTCCTTTAAGACTGTGAGCCAGAAGAGCTAACTGACTGGTCTATGGATGAGAAATGTTCCTTTTGTAATTTACACAAAGAAACAGCCAGTGTAAGTATGAACATTAAATGTTTTTCCCTAACACCCATTTTTGGTATGAAAGTAAGAATCAGAGAATTTGATTTTGCAGATAAGTTAATTCTGCATTTTGACTCAAGATAGAACCAGTAAAATCAAACTATTTAATTCAATAGCTCAATAATTTCGTTGTATATTGCACTACCAGCAGACTAACTTCTGAGAGATGTTATGATCTTCATATCTTTTCTAGGATCGTGCATCAGTTTTCGGTTCTTCACAGTCAACGCCTACAGAGGAACTGTCATCTCAGGGCCAGTCCAACACTGATAAGATTGAATGCCAAGCAGAAAACTATCTAAATGCACTCTTTCGAAAGAAAGGTAATAAAAAACTTCTTTTATATTAAGAAATATGGCAAAAATCTAGAAGAATCAAAGTGTTCAGTGTCGATTTTGATTAAGTATTTTTTTATTTATCTGCTGAAATAGATTTTTCTGCTGTTTCTTTTCCTTATTCTTTTGGTTTTCCCTAATCTTTTTCTTTGCTTACTAGAATCACCAAGTGAAGTATTACTCTTCCTACTTGCCATTTCTCTTATTCCTGTTGCATTCTGTGTTATCCTCTTGAATCCCTGTCCATCAAATTGTATTGGTCTGGGCTTTTTTACCATGAGCTGCTACTTTGTCTTCATGACAACTTCAGTGCCATTTTATGGAATTTTAAGCATTTAAACATTTTCTTTTACTAAATTCTCACTTCTGGTTTTCAGCAGGATAACGGTTTTAGGTGAGAGAATGTGTTTTGCAGATTGCAAAATGGAATTTGGGATCTTGTTATACAAAAGCTGCTCCTTCAAATACATCCAAGTTGGAGGTTGAAATGTCTTGTCAAAATACAGTTTTTAGTAGCTCATCAATTTGTTGACTGTTCTTGTTCTTTGGCACTCGACAAGTTGTAGCAGTACATGAATGACTGACAAGTCAGCTTGGTTCATGAAAGTTACTTGGTTATTCACAATCAATGGCACCAGAAATACTCATTTTCTTCCTTAGCTTCCTGTGAATGAAGAGAGGTGAATGGAGCTTTACTCAGTGACTACAATTTTCATAGGTTTTTCTTGGTGTATTTGAATGTCAGAATAGCTGAGTATGGCTAGGGTGACAGCCCTCTCTTGCTTTTAACAAAGAATTAGTCAGACACATTCTCTTCTTCCACATAAGTGGGAGAAAAAAGTAAAGTTGGTTTTCTCCCTCTTATTTTGCTGTAGCAGGAGAGATTATTATGCCCTTGAACCTGGGGTGTATGTTTTGTGTGTCTATTCAGTCTATGTTTTACTTTTTTGCATTTTAAAGAACTATGTGGAGTGCAACTGCATTTTGAGTGTATCTTTGTTCCTTGTCTTTCTTTAAAACAAGCTATTTTCCATTTGAAATAAAATGTCCAGTGAAGATGGCACCTCATTACTTCTGAAATTCTTATTATATTTTCATCTCAGGCCCAGTTGTATGACATCTCCCTAGGCAGGTATTTTAATTCCTTCATATTTCTGCTTTCTCAGATCTCAGATCTCTTCTTGGTCTTGATGTGTACAGTGTTTTCGAACGTTCGCCTGCTTTGTGCTTCTGCTGAAGATGCTGCCTTTTGATACTCCTTGAGAGGAACTTTTATCATGAGAGAAGTGAAACTTGGCATGACCTCACTTTAGTGGAGTGAATGACTTAATGAAGTTTTTCACAAAGAACATTTTACTTTTAGCATCTTGCTTAGGTGTTTTGATCTGCCAGGTCAATCATGCCACTTTAAAAATGTTTTGTCTATTGAAAAACAAAACCAGTCTTTTCGGATTGTTTTTGTGATTCTCTGAAGGACTTCTGTATTCTTGGGAAGGAATTTTCTAATAATATTGCTTCAGTTTGGGTTTTAGCAAAGTGTTTTAAGTTGTTTAAATTACAGGAAGTGAAAAGCAAAAAAATATTGTAAAGGGCATGTGAAACCAATTTATGAGGTATTCAAGTAACTGTTTTGGATTTTAGGAAGGAAGATAAAGATTTTTACTAGAGAAAATCCCACGTCTGCTTTCTGAATTTCTGTAGGTTTTTGAGTTCAGCTATCAACTTAGGAAAAAGAAATGTCCAGTAATTGCTTAGATAAGGAACAGATCTTGTACCTGATACTAAACCAGATATGCTTTCATTGTCAAAGGAATTCAGAATTCTTGGTTGGCTGTCTTTAAAATGGAGTGACACTTGTTTGGATTGCAAACTCCTCAAGATGATCTACTTTCTTACTATTATAACTACCACAGTTTCATTTAGACCTCTATGAACAACTTCTAAGACTCGTGAGCAACTTTAACAGTTGGATTTGTTGGTCTCATTAACCTTTTATTTTAGAACAAATGGCTGGATTGTTTAATTTGCAGACTAGTTTTGGGGGGATTTGGTTGTGGGTTTGGCTTAGGGTTTTGGTGGTTTTTTTTATATCAGGAAACTAGTTCAGAATATCTCAAAACATGCAGCCATGTTATATCATTGTCTACAGCATACAGCCTTCAGACATTCCTAGATGACAACTTGTCTGTAGAATCTGGGACAAGGGATGATAGAATTACTGCCAAGATGTGTAAACTCCGGAGATGCTGTAAGTGACAGTTGTCTTCCTGTTAGGAACCTAACTTCACTACGTGTTAGTGAAAGACCAGTTTGGTAGTTGGTTGTCTGTAGAAAAGTCCTGTGCTCAGCAGACACCTCAGCAAAGCCAGAACGATTCTTGTCGTCAAACACTGATTGTCCCCATTAAAAAGTGAATCTGAAACCCAAATGCTTTTTTCCCAACTATAGCATCTCTCTTTACTTTTTTGGTCCTGTAAGCAGGACTGTGGTACTTTTCCACTTACATAATGTTAAAATACAACTTTTTTCTTTGTTAAGGAATACATATTGGCCTTTTTTTGCCATGAATATTATAGAATGTGACGTGATCATTGTTATATAGCAGAACCATGGTTGCTTAAACACTTAATCAGACATTTAATTAGTGGACTATTCATTTTCTGGGTTTATAGTACTCCGCATTGTGTGTTCTTAGAAGCTCATTTTTCCATGCAGTATTAATGTGACCTCTTTAAACAAAAACAAATTAAAAAGAAAGGGTTATTTACATGCATTCATGGTTGTGAATCAGGTTCTACCTTCAGGACATGATCCACCAAAAGAAGACTGAAATATAAAAAGCTCCTGTAGAGTTAAGAAATTAAGGCACAGAATTACAGGGAGAATGTTTAGGATTACTTGAATCTTTCCAGATTCTCTGGGCTGCTCTGTCAAGTATCTTCATTGCCACATTTCCTATATCAAAATAATTTCCCTATAAGCTTTATAAAAGTTCTTTATTAATAATTTCTAGCTATCTATTTCATGTTGCAAAATGTTTCCATTCATACATAAGACTTTCTTACACCATACCATATCCCTGAATTTAAGTTCTCCTGTTCTTTGCATAGTTCTGTCTTAGTTGCATAGATGTCATAAGCTGGTTATGCTTCTTGGACAATGTATATATAATTTGACAAACCTATGAGAATGTAAGTTTGCACACATAATCTCAGACTTTAAAAAAAAAAAGCGCTACTTTCTGAGTTGTAGTTTTGAGATGTACACACTGCCTTGCTATTTCTCTTAAAGTTCATCAGGAAAGAATGCATAGCAGGTTTTCAGCTGCTTTCATAAGGAAATAAAGCATATTTTTTGTGTTGACCACCTGCCTGCCAGTGTTACTGTCTTCACTGACTCTGAATTTCTTGGTCATTTTCAACTATATTTAAGAACATTCTTAAGAGATGTGACTACATATAGAGTAATGAGAATTGCGACCTGAGTAGAGGAAAGAAAAACGTGGAATGTTTACACAAGAGCAGAAAACTAGAGTGGACTTGGCCTTTATTCCTTCTGTTTGTTGATCAGTCAAGTTAACTAAACTAATTGCGATACATGGCTCAGTTGTTGTATTCTGGTTTTAACTTGCCAGTGATCTGACAGTGACATGAACACTTATGAGTACAGCTAAGAATATTGCTGGGACAGTTTAGTGGCTGTTGAGGCAAGGTTGTTCTGGAAAACATGGCCTTTTTTGAAAAGAGGAAAGGTGGAGTGAATACAGGGAACATGCTGATAAACAACCAGGTGTTCTTAGTCCTGCTACTCACACAACAGCCTTGTAAGGTACAAGGAGGATTGTGATTCCCTGCTGCTTTTCATTGCCTTTTGGTATGGTATCATAAGAAAAATTAAGTCATTAGTTTGACTTTTTAATGAAAAATTACTCACCTTCAAGAGTTAGGATTCTATTGTGGAACACTATTTTGGGAGCTTTTAATTTCCTGTCATTGTCCTGCCAATGTGTAACTCTGAACTGTCAGTCACATCAGTCATTATATTGTACATTGCAGTCTAATAACAACACACAATGTGCAGAATAGTTAAGAGTATGAATTCAAATAGTTACAAGCTGGTGCAGCACATAAACTAAGTATTAATCCTGAACATGAGCTTTGAATTAAAATAAATCATTGCAATTAGTCATAATTACATGATATTTATTACTGTCTTCTTATGCATTCTGACTGTAATCTTGAAAATCACAAGCAGAAAATATTATATTGTACAAATATGTCATTTAGCCTTCTTTTATCCTAATAACATCAGATTACAGTGATATGAGGGAAAATAGAGGAACATCGGAGCTACTTTTTACTCCAAACCTTTAAAGATCCATGGACTAAATACAAATGCCTTGTGTTTTAAATCAACCGTGAAAAATAGGAGTTTAAACAGATAAAGGCATGTAGATTTAAAACTTTTTAAGGAGCTATAATCATGACTCCTAATGAAACATCTTAGAATAAAGACTCTTCAGGTCATACAAAGTATATCTGGTGCCATCTGCTGATAATAATTAAGAAATATTTGGTAGTGATACGAAGGTCAGAGATCTAATACCTCTCTTGCCCCAAAATATGTTTCATTGCATTTAAGAATTTTATATGACTTATTACAAATTTCTCATGCGTAGTGGAACTTTGCCATTGTGAATCACAGAATGGGTACTGTTAGAAAGGACTACAGTGGGTCATCTGGTCCAACTTCCCTGCTCAAACACGGCCATCGTAGAGCGCATTGCCCAGGACTGTGTCCAGAGGGTACTTGAATATCTCCAGTGAGGGAGACTCCACAGCCTCTCTGGGCAATCTGTTCCAGTGCTTGGTCACCTGCACAGTAAGGAAGCTCTTCCTCATATTCAGGTGGAACTTCCTGTGTGTCGGTTTCTGCCCATTGCCGCTTGTCCTTCTGCTTGGCATCACTGAGAAGAGCCTGGTTCCATCCCCTTGACACCCTCCCTACAGTGAGGTCCCCTGTCAGTCGTCTCTTCCCAAGGCTGAACAGGCCCAGCTCCATGTCCTTGTAAGAGAGATGCTCCAGGTCTGTTTTCATTGCATACTTGTATAATAATCAGACTTACAGCCATTGAATGCAAGTAATTAGACTTTATATAACATACTTCAAGTGTGTTTTGATAACTTGAGTGTTACATTGATAAAACTTAAAAGTTGCCTTTACCTTAGTAGTTTGGGTTTTTTCAAGAATGTATAGTGTGTAAAAAGAATATAGTTATGAAACTGTGTAACTTTCTTCTTTTGAGATCTTACAGCACTCATTTGTGTTCTATATCATTTGGAGAGCAGTGGGAAATTATTTCTAACTTCAAACTACTCTAAATTGCTTCTTCCTCATAATACAAGTTAAGCATTCATTCTCCATCAGGAAGCAAACCGGCATCAATAGTAATGGATCAAGAGCAGATTTCCAGCAACTCTGAATATATATGCAAACTGAGGAATGAGATGCTGGAAAGCAGGGCTATGGAAAAGGACCTGGGAGTCCTGGTCAACAGCAAGTTGAATCTGAGTCAGCAGTGCCCTGGCAGCCAGGAGGGCCAACTGTGTCTGGGGGGGCATCAGGCAAAGCATCCCCAACCTGTCAAGGGAGGGGATTGTACCACTCTGCTCTGCACTGGGGTGGCCTTACCTTGAATGTTGTGTGAAGTTTTGGGTACCACAATATAATAAAGATATTAAGTCTCTAGAGAGCTTCAAAAGCAGGGCAACAAAGATGGTCAAGGGCCTTGAGGGGAAGCTGTATGAGGAGCACTTGAGTTCACTTGGTCTGTTCAGCCTGGAGGAGACTGAGGGGAGACCTCATTGCAGTTACAACTTCCTCATGAGAGGAAGGAGGAGGGGCAGACACTGATCTTATCTCTCTGGTGACCAGTGACAGGACTCAAGGGAATGGCCTGAAGTTGTGTCAGGGGAAGTTTAGGTTGGATATTAGAAAAAGGTTCTTCCCCAGAGGGTGGTTGGGCACTGGAACAGTGAAGTTGTCATAGCACCAAGCCCGACAGAGTTCAGGAAGCATTTAGACAAACTCTCAGGCACATGTGATTCTCAGGCTGTTCTGTGCAGGGCTAGGGGTTGGACTCTGATCCTGATGGGTCCCTTCCAACTTAAAATATTGAATGATTCTAAGACAGGGTGAAAGCCTTTACAATGGTGCATAGCGGGATAATGACAGATTACAGACAAATTGAAATTAGAGGTTCTTATTTATGTAAGGAAAAATGAGGACAGGCAAGCAGTGGAACATGCTACCCAGAGAGGTTGTACAGTTTCCATCCATGGAAGTACTCCTGGCCTAACTGCATAAAATCCAGAGAAACCTGATTTGACCTCATAGTTGACTCTGCTTTGAACAAGCAGTTTTACGAGAGACCTCCCAAGGTACTTCCAACGTGATTTACCATTTAATGATTTACATTATAGAACAGTCAATGTGATAGCAACAACATTTGCATTTATGGTAGGTAATCTTAGACTACCTGAGTCTGACCCTGTAGATTGAATTTGCATTAGCAGCAAGAGCACTTCAGATGCATCCCTGGAGCACATCTTTTGGATCACATGCTCAGAGATATACACTCCCCCCCCCTTCTGTATTACCTTTTTAGAGTAAATTAACTTAGAATCTCTAAATTGCCAATAGCTATAGCAGCTGAATATATGAGAAATTCTGCTGCATTTATTTTTCCATAGGGAATATCTGGAAGTTAAAAAAAAAAATGAAAACTAATGCTAAAGAACTTGTTATAAGAACAAAAAAAAATCCTTTGTTATTCCAACTAGGTGAAAAGATGACTTTGCTCCTAATGGAAAAGCTGACTTCTCCTTCAAGTGTCTAAGAGCAATATGTGCTTGACTATTACCAGTGTGAATAGTCTAAACTGGAATAGGAGGCAGTAGAAACTTGACAGTTCTGAATGAGTTTTGTTGTGCAGTTTTATAATAACTGATGCAGAGGATGGTGATTAATAAGGAGAAATTTGTTCCAAGTTTTTGTGTCTTCCAGCTAATGGCAGGTGTCCCCTGCACTCTCTGCTCTTTTGCTTGTATAGTATAGTAGTATGATTATATTATCCTATGTAATATGGTAATGTTTTGTATAATTAATTTTGTATGAGTTTCTTGATTACAGACTATCAGATTTTTGTTTGGGCTTGTTTTGGTGGTTTTTTTTTTAATCTAAGCTATTGATCAGTAGTTTTTGTTGTCTAGAAGTAACATTCCCCCATCATGCAAACACTTTTGTTCCTAGATAATTCAGTTATTCAGTTTTATCTCTTAACTTTCTTTGTTCTTTTGTTATATTTTACATATACATAAGCACTTTTACACCTATTTCCTTACTGCTTCAATATCTGTTGAATTTTTTTCTTTACTTGTAAGCGTGTCTCTAGGATGATAAAATTCCAGTTGAACATTTTCTGGCTTCATAATTTAGGGTCAGGAAATAATAATATAAACAAAGAATACTAATGCATGGATGTTACATGGCAGGGAGAGATTGTTCTCTTTTCTCCATCAGTTTGAATTTTACCTCATGCCTCTCTTCTAGAAACGCCTGTCAGTTTTAGATACTGTGGTAGAGATCTGGTTAAAAGGTTGTCAGAAGACAGCTTTAACCAAAACCAGACTTATTTTGTTATGCCTTCCATAAGTTCTCTTGAAGCCAAGGTGTCTAGCATGTACTCAGTTTTTGGGAATCTTGGACCTTCACTTGTACCTCATAAAGCACTACTGAGAGGCCAACCAAAAGGTCTTGAGAGGAAGCATCTAAACAGTCAGCTGCCCTCTTGTGTGCCTCAGACAGCAGATCTCATAGATGTGTGTTTGTAATTCCTTGAAATGCTCTGTTGGTGAAAATTAATTCTCAAAATGGAATATTTTGAATAAACCTGAAACAAACAAGCAAAAGATCTTCTGTGCATTCATCTTAAACTTGAACAGCATTATTTGATGAGTCTCAGTGGTCACTCTCTTGCTAGTAAATGGTTAAAGCTTCATTGCCATAAAATGTTTGAGCAAATATATGATCCTCCAAACTACCTATTAGGAAATGTACACTTTGCATGCAAACATCTCGCCAGTCCAGGCCTTTCAGTTTCTCCACTTCCGTGAAAACAAAACTCAACTTATCATCTGTCTTATCTGTTTCAGACTAACTGTAGTACCCCAGTAACTACAGAACATGTCCTTTGGTATTCCTTTCATGGACCTAAAAGCTAATTCTCCTATATCACTGTCACACTTTTAAATCTTTATATCCTTGTCCCTTCTTGATTCAAAACATTACCTGTGAACTCAAGGATGGGCAGGGTTAAAACACTAAAAAAGATATTTGGTGCGATGGGGTGTGTATGTGTGTAGAGTTGAAGGAAAGAAGGAAGAGTGGGATAGTGAAGTGAGTACTACTACTGCCACTTCAGGGAAGACATAGATCTCTGAGTATGGGCAGTTTTGCTTGTCTTGGGAAATGGAAGTATTGCAGTCGTCAATGTAGTAACACAGCTTATTTATGTTAAGTTACACATCTTTATTTTATTCTGTCCGGTGTTTCTGTTAGGATTCTTTTTGGTGATCCACAAATGTAGTTTCAGCTATGTTTGTTAATAAGAGGTTTAACTTTTTTCTAGCTGACAGATAACATTAAAATAAAGTCATAGATATCTCATGTTTAATCTTTTGATTGTGTTGTTGTTGTTTCTAAATTGAAATACTATTTTCCATGGGACTGTTACATACACAAGCAAATAAAAGAATACACCAAGCATAGAAGAGGAAATAAAGCTTTTCTTAGAAATGTTTTCATTGGTAGCACTTAGGAAATATTCTGAAAATCCTGTAAGATTTTACAATAAAAATTTACAGCTTTATTTCTTTATTCAATTGCTTGTATTACCTTAAATTGTATGGGACATTTTAAGTAGCATCATATCAGTTTGACATTTCAATCCTGAATCTACAGTGGGTATTATAATCTAATCTGAAGGTGAAATAAATCTCTTTTTTTTCTTTTTAAGGTCAGTTCCTCAAAAGTCCAAGTGTTCTATGTTATGTTAATCTATAGAACTACACTTTACTACACATTATTTTGTTATGGTTGTTCTTTGAAAGTAACTTCTTTCTGTATTAATTCACAGCTTATTTAACTTTTGTTGGTTTTATTCAAAATTCTTTATTTTCAAAACCGGAAAAAGTCTACAAATGAAAATTCAACTTACTGCCAACAGTAAATGCACATCCTGACTCCCATAAATAATGCAACCCACATAGTCTTACTTGCATGATATGGTAAAGGAATATGGTAAAAATTACTGATCTGTGCTAAATATGTTCTTCCAAGTGATCTCCAGTTTTCATAAGAAAAACTTATGAGATGTCTGAATTATTATGTTCATTACACGTGTACTTATTATACACATTTGTGTGCTTATAGGAAGTGTTTATTACAAGAAAAGTAATTAAGTTTGACTCTTAATATATCTGTTGCCTGTGTTTTTTTTTTATTCCTAGATCTTCCTCAGAACTGTGATCCTAACATTCCCCTAGTTGCTCAGGAATTAATGAAAAAAATGATCCGTCAGTTTGCGATTGAGTACATTTCAAAAAGTAGCAAAATTCAAGAGAACAGAAATGGTTCATCGTTTGAACCAAGTCTGATGTGTAAAAGTGTCCAAATGAACCAAACGGAAAACTCCCTTCAGGAAGAACAGGATAGCCCTCTAGACCTCACTGTGAATCGAACTCAAGAACAGAATACTCAGCAAGGTAAACTTCTATATCTGCTAATCTGTGTTTTCATGTAACTTATTACTTCATGGCATCTTAATTCCATTAAAAAATAAACTTCCATGTCAAATATGTGTTTTGCCTTTCCAAATAGTAATCAGTATACAGGAGAAAAAAAGTTATTCTATGTGTTTAAAAAGAGCTTGAAGGAAAATTGGTATTGCATCAACTTAATACTGAAGGAAAATTCATACATGTTCCTTTAAATAT
>JAYRBT010000139.1:57845164-57878991 GCA_036023395.1 Myiotriccus ornatus
CAGTGATTCTGTTAGAAGCCTGAGGAAAGCAAGAAAGATACTGGGATTTCAGAGAGCAAATGTCACTCAGTCAGCGTCAGCCCGTGGACACTTTGATTCTTAATTACAGGCTGGTTAGAATGATGGAAGGAGAAGATTAATTTGGAAGGAAATTTCCATACTTCATACCTTAATCATTATAGATCAGTGGAGCTTTCTTAATTGAAGGTAAAGCTAGAGAAATAAAGTCTGTCTCACTATCATTTTCATAAAGGAAATTATTTCTTTGCCTCAAGGATTATTGCTATCCAGAACTGATAACAGTATAATCACAAGAGTGTTTTGGACTTTGAACTAGATTTGGATTAGCAGCAGTTTTCAGGAACGGTTGTGACTGTCATGTGCAACTGAAAGCAGTGGCAAAAGCAGCTTTTGTCTTTTACAGATGTAAGGGTCTGTGTTAATCCTGTAATACTGCCAACCAAAGGGAAGAGTTGACCTTTTGTCACGTACCATATTAAAAAAGTTGAAAGAAGGCAGAACTAAGTGGTTTGGGTTTCATTTCGTTTGGAGTTTGTTGGTTTTTTTAAATACACGTTGTCAGAATGAGAGCAGATCTGCTATGTGTCTGCCTAATGATGCAGTCTTTAATTAGATGACATCCTTGGGGGCAGGGAACTCTAACATGGATTTCTAGTGCTAAGTATACCTATTCTAGATCAAATTTCAAACATCCTTTCTCTTTGACAGCAACTGCATTAAGAAATAGTGGAATTTCTGCTTTTGTTCTGTGTGGTCGGCAGAAACCAGTTAATGACAGGGTTTAGTAAATAGCTTATACAGATTAAATCCGGAGAAAATATCTGTTGTGCTTTCTGCTATGGATGAATTACGGATTTTAGAGATTTATAATTGGCCAGGTTGAGGCACATTTCTTTTGCAAGGGCAATAAAAAATACTTTCCTGATACCAGTGCTATTGCCTTTTGCTTGCTTCAACAGCTGCTTATAAATAACTGGTTTTAAATGTCCATGAGGGAGCAAAGTCCCCAGTGACAGATTCTGGTTGTTGCTGAGCCCAAATAAATCTTTGAGGAATAAAAGGGAAGGCAGAGGGTGAACAGGGCAGGGACAAGAAGAAAGTTGTGCTGCCACCCTCAGCTGTTTGAAAATCCATTAATCTTTTGTCTAAGAAAAGCTCAAAATATAGAGAAATTAAGATATTTAAATATTTTGGTTTTAATGTCACTGGAGGGTTTTTTTACAATGAGGCTAAACAACAAGTTTAGAAATGTGCACCTTCAGTGAAACAGCTTAGGCTAAAATAGTTGCTCAGCACACATAGTATACAAGTTACACAGTAAACTGTGTAAGATACTGTAGATTCTCAGAACTTAAACTGCCGTGTTTGCTGGAGTGCTTTGCAGATGTTAAAGGTATTGGTCTTGCTGTGAAATTTAGAGCTGTTGATGAAATAAGACTGTAGTTGGAGGAAGGTGGCTTGAACATCTTACCTATCAGGAAAGTTGTTTTGTGCTTCCTGTTTCCCATAAACATACCAATTTTGAGCTATTTTAGCTTTTTACTGTAGTGATGGCAACACAAGCAAATAAGATCAAGATGAAGAAAGTCTGCTTCCTCATTTTATTTGCACTGTGTTCGATGTGTAAAGATTCATGAAAAAGTTATTTCAATTAGCTTTTGTCAGGGGCTGTGTGTTATTATTCTGCTTATCTCTCACTTCTGTATTTGCCTGAAGAAAGCTTGTTTATAATGAAGTGTCACATGCTTACATTTTTTAATTGGATATATTTTTAAAAATATATAGTTCTATATCTAATACAGTATATTTCTTCACTCTGGAGACTTACAAAAGCTATACCAGGATTCCCTTCTTAGTAGTATCATTTAATTGTCATGCAACTCCCCTTACCATTTGCTATTTGTAATTTCTGTTAGGATTTCCAAATGAATTGGCAATAACAGAGTAGGAGGTTCAAATTTGGTGGATCCTCAAAGTTGAAGTCTTTTCAATTCAAATCCTGTTAAGCAGATAATGACTTAAATATAAATGCTCTATGTTCATTTTCTGTTTAGGCAGCCGGTTTGCATTTATGGTAGTTGTCTTTGAACAGACAGTCTTGTTTCTGTACTATGGCAATGATTCTTGCACTTGAGAGGAAGGTGTAAACAATTTTCCAGATTACTAGAAGCAGTTGGTTTTGCACTGAGCAGACCCAAGCTAAGTGCTAGCTCAACACTGAAAAAACGTTCTGCCACCGAAGTTCTCCATTGAAGAAAACTTTTTACTTTCCTCCAATACCTACAGGCCATCTCTGAAGCACTCCAAAAAAGCCTCAGATCTGTCACTTCCAGACCTGATACCCCTGTGTGTTGGGCTTACATGGCAAAGTTTTAGTAGTTGGGGCGCGCTGTAAGGTGGCATCTACGAGAATGTGTTGGCTTCCCTGTGCAAGGCACAGCCAGCTCTGTAACAGAGACCCAAATGGAGCACATCAGGGAGGCTTGTGCCACTGTGGAAGTGCACTCAAGAAAGTGCAGAGATGCTGGACAGGCAGAGGAGGGAGAAACAGCACAGTGAACAACAAGATGAGAGAAAGGGGAAGGGAGGTGCTCCAGAAATCAGATTAGGTATTTCCATGGAGCACAGGAAGAGGGCCACAGTGAAGCAGGTGTTCCACTGCGGGTTATGGAGCAGGTATTTGTTCACATTGCAGCCTGTGGAAGACTTCACATTGGAGCAGCTGGGTATTGCCTGAAGGCTCTGTGGCCTGTGGAGAACCCACAATGGAGGAGGGGAAAAGTGTGAGAAGAAAGGCGCTGTAGAGAGGAATCATACCCATTACCAATTCTGCTTATGCCACCTGGGGGTTAGGGAGACAGGAGCTGGGAGTTAAATTGAGCCTGGGAAAAGGTGGAGTGGGGAAGCACTTTAATTTTTGTCTTTTTCTTATTATCCAAATCCATTTTAATTTGCAATAAAGTACATTTCCCCCAAGTCCATTTTGCCTGTATTGGTAATTGGCAAATGATCTGCCGGTATTTATTTTTATGAACTTCATCTTATTTCTCCCCTCACTGAGGAGGGGGACAGAGAGCTGCTGAGTTGGGTCTAGCCACTGGCCAAGGTCAACCCACTGCACTCCTGGTACTGAAGCATTTAGTATTGAGTACTAGTATTTAAGCGCTGGCATCCAGGTATGTCTAGCTGACACCTGTCTTGTATTTGAGTCTCCAGTTATCCTCTGCTTTCCTCTTACAATGGAGGTGTCGTAATTTAGCAGGATGCTTTAATTCCTGTGCACCTTACTGGTAAATAATCAAGCAGTCATTTCACTGTCTGTCAATTAGCAGCAAGTTTCTCTAGAAATACCTGTATCTTGCTCTTTTTTTCTTCATCTTCGTAACTCTTAAGACTGCCCAGGCCTTGAAAAGAATGCTCTGTGTAGTGAAAGAAAACTTGTTTTTCATGCACTGTATCTAACAAAAATCAAAATTGTGTACTTTTGCAATATTGCTTGTCCTTCAAACTAAGCCAATGAAGAAGCAGCATCCTTGCAGAGTAAAACAGTGAGTGAGGAACAGTCTTGGAATACCCTGTAGCAACTTATTTCCTCTTGCGATCATGGTGCTGAGCTCTTTCAGGAATGTTCCCAACAGCAAACTGATGCAGAGGCTTCTTTCCCTTGATATAGATAGGGGAGAGTTGATAGCTCTCAAGCTTCTAAGCAAGGTGACTTACAAGAGTCAGAACTAGAAGCAGTACAAATGTATAATCTCTTCGTTTAACTGTACAAGCTTGTTCTTGTTTCTAGATCTTCTAGAACCAATGGTAGTGTATAAACATAGCCCAAAAAATGCAAGAACATTTTCATAATTCACATGTTTCTTTGACCCATCATAGTTTGGAAGACATCAAAACTGGCAGTGTACTGAAAGAATTCCAAACATTACTGAATATAACCTTTTATTTTCTTAAGGTCCTGTTTTTGCTGTATGTACTGGGGAAAATACTATGTTTTTGAAGATATACATGCTGTGTTCACAAAGATAAATTGTATGAGCTGTAAATACATTCAAGAAACAGTTTAATACTTCTGCACCCTTGTGGTGTGGATGGGTAAGGTAAAGGGAGAGTTGTTATTTACTAAATCTCGCTATATTAGAACTAAGTAGGGCTCGCTGAAACTTCTTAGAGGAGGAAAGGGGTAAGGGGCAGCTTTGGCACAGCAGTTTGCAAACACCAGGAACTTCCGTGACAGGAGGTTGTGAAGCGGGACAGTGTCAGTGTGTTCACATAGGGCCTTAGACAAGTTCACAGCTAACAGAACCAAGGGCAGAAACCAAAGCTGGAGTAGGCAGGGATGTATTTCTGAGATTCCTAAGCCAGTGATAGCAGCTACTAGGAGAGCAGGAGAGAAAGGAGCTGCAGGTAGTGGCTACACTAGGAGTAAAGTGCTTGCCGTGTCTGGATACTGAGAACTCACTAGAGTAGGTTATCTGATCCAATAAGAAAGTTCTTAATAGCTAGTGAGAGATGTCCTGAAACCCAGAAATTTGCTAAAATTGGTGCAGCAATACCAATTGCAAGAACTAAAGGTTGACCCATATGGTTTCTCTTGCTTCCTCTTTCCCTCCCTCTTTCTCTAACATCACTGGTTGGGAGGAGTTTCAAATGGTTGTGGTCCTGATTATTTTGAAGATGAACTTTGATCACACTTAGTTATGTCTTAGTTACCTGATGATCTGGTGCTGAGAAGCAAAGGGCAGAGGTTGAGCCATTTCTTTGAAGATCAAAATGATATAATTTGCCCAGAAATACCTTCATTTTAGAAGACCATGAGTAGCACATCTGAAAAACATATAAGAATTTTTCTGTATTATCCAGTGTTACATAGTATTGTTTATGAAGACTATCATCTTAGTAGTCATGGCTCTAGCTGAAGACTGGAAGTAATTTCATATCTTTTATTAAAACCACTCTAGGGAATGGTTTTTCTGTTCCTGATATTCAGTTCCTATCCAGAATTCTTGCTTTAATACCTGTTTTGAGTTATTTGATAAGAAATAATAGAAAGTTCAGGCTCAGTTTAGAGAAAACTACTCCTACCTCGCAAGTTACAGGTTCATTGTCCACATATAGGATGCCCCTTCACAAACTTTTTGGTCTTGTGCCTAATGTACCAAAGTGAACTTTGGTATTGCTGTGTATATTTACATATGTTCCTTTCATTAGGTGGGATTTCATTATGTCTTAAGGCTTTATAGCAAATGCTCTCACTTTCCTACCAATTGGAGGTGGGTTTTTGTGAGGGTATTTTTTTTTGTTTGGTTTGGTTTTTGCTTTCTGGGTTTTGGTTTGTTTTTTTTTTTCAAGTGAAATCACTGAATAAAAATCTGGAATGCAGTGACTTTTTCTGGTATTTTGTATGGATATCAAATTTCTTGCATGGTTCTTTTTACTGAGTATTGTTTTCCCATAAAGCGTTGTCTTCAGGGAAGTGTCATGTACTTAATGCACTTGCTGAGTTGGAGAAACGATCTTGAATCTGAAATTACTTCAGTTCTGCTTACCCTTTAGAGGCCCAAAATATATCTAATTTTTTGTTTCAGAAGCCTGCATTTTCAGTACTGTGTTCTTTTTAGTAATTTTTCAACTTACTGCTAGCCTTGTGTTGTCAAAGCCAATTCGGAAAGACTGGAAATGAAAATTATTTTGGTCAGATTTCATTATGGAATCTTACAAGAGCCTTTGGGTTTTCTTTTTGTTGGGGCTTTTTCTTTTTGGTTAAGGTCTAGTTAGCTTGACATTTTTTTTTGTAAATTGGTTAGGGATGATTAGCTCTTCATTGCTTGATGAGTTGTCAACTTTGAAGTAGTTTTTTCTCCGGTGACTTTCTCTAGTGATGTCCTCTAAACTTTATCATATTGCCTATGAATATCAGTTGCAGATGGGAAAACTGTTGTGACAGGGAACACACAAACACTTAAGAATGAGATGTACTTTGTATGACTATCAGAACACAGCAGATAAAATCTGTCTTGCACAGGACGTGGGGACACTGCAAGCTTGAGTATTCGGTGAGCCAAATAGTCCCTGTAGAGTATTTCTGTAGTGGGTTTAATTGCCTTTTTCTTCTTTAATATCACTGCATCAGGGGGGTTGATTAACATTAGTCCTTCCTTTAACTTTCTTAGGGCTAGGGAAGACTTTGAAAGGAATGTATTGAAGAGAAAAGGAGCATCTTTGACAAGTGGCATATTTATAAATATTTTTCTCCTAATGCTGACTCATGATGTTACTTTCTCTACCCTTCTCCCACAAAATAGCTGTGGAAGAACAGTCAGAAAGCAGTCCAAAACAAATAGTTGGAATTGATTATTACACAGAACTCTATTTCTTTGCATTATTGGTATAAAGGAGAGGTACCCAAAGCATGTTCCTGACTTCTTATTCGATTGTTGGCATTTGGATTCTTCAGCCAGTGCTTCATGTCTGCGTCTTAGCCTGTGGAAAAATATATACAGTTGATTGATGCTTTAGAAATAATAACCAGTAAAAATGACACTGTAAATGTAATAAGGGGTAGTATAAGGGTGATTGTAGAGCTGAATGTTGAGCTACATGTTGAAACTCAAAATTGAATTCGCAGAGCTCAGGCACACAAAACAGCCCAAGTTTGAAACAGAGAACCAAGGAAGAAAGGTATGAAATTAAATATATTCAGGGGACTTATTATAATTAAAATGTGATTGATTTTTTTTTTTTTAAGAAAAACCTTTAAACTAAAAGTAGTATTTCGAGTGCTAATTAGTTTCTTTAGTTTTCAATGTTTTTAAATGCTGATTTTTTTTAAAGTATGTTTTCCTGTTTCAGTGCTTCATAGACTTCAAGAGCCAGC
The DNA here is from genome assembly GCA_036023395.1 of Myiotriccus ornatus. Classification (NCBI taxonomy): domain Eukaryota; kingdom Metazoa; phylum Chordata; class Aves; order Passeriformes; family Tyrannidae; genus Myiotriccus; species Myiotriccus ornatus. The sequence continues at coordinate 57,852,066 of JAYRBT010000139.1, forward strand.
TATAAATCTTGAATTTATCATTTACCAGTGACTTAGCAGACTCCCACCCCAGACTCCCATCTCTTCCTATTTCTCCAATTTCATTATTGCATATAGGTGGAGGCAGCAGGAGGAATATCTATAAATAAACTGTTAAAACCTTTAATGGCATAGGTCTCATTTTCGTAAAACCCTGTACTGGGTTCAAGCTTGCTTCCCAGTTGCTGGAGTCCTACCTGCTTATCCAGTTACCTGGTCTGGTCTCATAGCTGACCCTACTCTGAGCAGGAGGTTGGTCTAGAGGCCTCCTGAGATCCTTATTAACCTGAATTATCCTGTAAGCCTAGGATTTAGTTAGGTCAATTTTAACTTCAGCATCAGACTTGTTTGCTTACAGTATGTAAGTATGAATAATAATAATAGTAATATCAAGTGCATTGTTTTGGTTGCCTTGAAAGTAAACGGTGCAATCTAGATGCATACATGATTTTAAGGAAAGCAGTCATGTTTTTGTTTAATACAGATTCTTTTAGATTTTATTCTTTCAGAATGGGTTTACTTTTTTTCTTTTCCATATTTTAAAAAAGTGTTTTTCTAAATGAAATGTACAAAATCATTTGCTGATGGCTGACATTGTTAACAGAATATGGTGTCAGAAATTTTACAAGATAAAGTAGCTGCTTGAAAATTGTGCCATTTAAAAAAAAATATTTGCTAACAAAATCTTTGAGATCATCCTTAAACCACTGTTATCATCACTACTCGTTCTTTGCAGGGGATGGAGTGCTAGATCTCTCTACAAAGAAAAGCGCAAGGTTGGAAGAACCAAAATATGATCCATTGTGTTCTGAAAACTCAGTGTCTGGGTAAGCAACATTTAGGACTCTCTTTGGCTTATCTAAAAGACAATCCGGGTTTCTCTTCTCTGGTCAGGTTTTATGTTCATAACATGCTTGTATATACTGGCACACACATGTGGTTCCTATTTTGCTTTCAAAAGAATTTTTGTCACTCATAAGTGTGTGTCTATGTATATATCATATGTTTCATTTGTCTTTTTTCCTTTTTTTCTGTTTAAAGAAAAGTTATCAGAACAATCACCAAACTTTAGTTCATGTTACTAAAAATTGCCTGAAAATTGATTACATAACACATTAAAAGTAATAGAATAGTAGAAGAAAATGCAAATAATTCTATTAGAGTTTATTTAGGAAACTTCAATTTTGGACAAAAATGACCATGTTAATTATTAGATGTAAAATGTTCTTCAACTAACATGAACAAGTTAAATGACTATTATCTATAATATTCCTTAATAAGAGAGAGCAAGCGTGTGAGAGAGAGCTCTTAATCATCATACTTAAACTTACATCATGGTTCTGACTATGGTGTGTGGTGGCAAATGGTTAAATGTCTTTATTCAGCATGGAAAAATGTTATTGCATCTGCTGAAAGCTACCACAAAATTAGTGAAATGCATTGTTTTGTTGGATTTTATGATCTTGGCATCCTCCCGTCCACTAGCCATAGCAGGACCCTTTTTGTCACCTGTACGTCTTACCAAATAACTTATACAGATAGGATTACAGTAGCAGTATTTGTTGAATGATGTAAAAGTGCATTTTATTAATTTGCTCATACGAAGAAGTTTGAAAATGAGTATGACTTTGTAACTAGTGAGCTGTAAGCAGTGACTAGAAGTTTCTAAAACTGTGTCTTATTTTGCGAAAATGGACTTGATTGTTAACGACAGCACTTTTATCTTACTGTTGTAGAAAGCCTAGTTTCGTGTAAGTCTGGGATGTTTGTGTGTAGTTATGTACTTATTGCTGCAAATTTTCTATGAGGGGGTTGACTCTTTTATTACTTGTTTAGCGGTAACGTCACGTTTCTACTAACAAAAACTCCTTCAGGATTTGGGTATTTAACGGAATGTTAATTGTATAACTAAAATTATAACAGTGTTGCTCTGCAAGCATGTGAACAAGGGAATATAACAAGCACATGAGACTATTATCAAATACTGAGCTAGGATATAAAGTTCTTGGAAGGGCTGCTGTAGAAGCCACCGTATGATTTTTGACGCACTGTCCTACCAGAACTGTAACATTTTGCTAGGATAATCATTTAACTACCACATCTCAAAGGCTAAAAAGTATCAGAAGCAGTGATGTTACCGAAGCAAGGAGTATAATAAAGGAGTGGACCCTTCCCTTCCATAGCTGTGTGAGAGTCTCTCATACATCAGTTTACCATCGTTTCATTCCATCCATCCAGGAGACTACACAGAAACAGAGAGGACTATGTGGAAAGAAGTGCTGAGTTTGCAGATGGTTTGCTCTCAAAAGCTTTGAAAGACATTCAGTCTGGAGCACTGGACATAAATAAAGCAGGCATACTTTATGGCATACCTCAAAAAACTTTACTTCTCCACTTAGAAGCCTTACCAGCAGGAAAGCCTGCACTTTTTAAAAATAAAACTCGAGATTTCAATGATAGTTATTCATTTAAAGACAGTAAAGAAACTTGTGCAGTCCTACAAAAAGTAGCCTTGTGGGCAAGAGCTCAAGCAGAGCGCACAGAAAAAAGTAAACTCAGTCTACTTGAAACCTCAGAATTAAAATTCCCAACAGCTTCCAGTTACCTCCACCAGTTAACTCTACAGAGAATGGTCACTCAATTTAAAGAGAAAAGTGAAAATCTACAATATGAAACTTCAAGTCCTACTGTACAATTAAAAATTCCTCAGCTAAGAATAAGTTCTGTGTCCAAACCACAGTCTGATACTGCTGGTCTTCTGGATGTTATGTACCACGTTTCTAAAACCTCCTCAGTCTTAGAAGGATCAGCTCTTCAAAAATTGAAAAATATCCTCCCTAAACAGAACAAAATTGAATGTTCTGGACCTGTAACTCACTCAAGTGTTGACTCCTACTTTCTGCATGGGGACCTCTCTCCTTTGTGTCTTAATGCTAAGAATGGGACAGTAGATGGAACCTCAGAAAATACAGAAGATAGTTTGGATCGTAAAGATAATAAGCAGCCAAGAAAAAAACGTGGCCGCTATCGGCAGTATGATCACGAAATAATGGAAGAAGCAATTGCAATGGTAATGAGTGGGAAAATGAGTGTTTCCAAAGCACAAGGAATATATGGGGTACCTCACAGCACTTTAGAATATAAAGTAAAAGAAAGATCTGGAACATTGAAGACTCCACCGAAGAAGAAACTCCGATTACCAGATACTGGCTTATTTAATATGACAGATTCAGGGACTGGCAGCTGCAAAAATAGTAGCAAGCCTGTGTAGAATAATTGTTAGCAAATTGTTTTGTGTGTGTGTGTATGTATGTCTGTATACACACACTATGTGAGAAATACATATGCTCACTCTGACAGAAGACATGAAACTATACAGATCAAAAACCACATACATGCCTTTTGAAAAATAGTTTTATTCAGGGTTTTCACTGTGGACAGAATTATAGAGTTGCTCACTTAATTCTGATAGTGTGTATTTAATATAATCCTTGTATAAATAGGTGAAAAGATTCAGGTTTTATTTAGTAGTCAATAGCATAAAGATGTTTTGGGAAAAGAAGTATTTGTCATGTGAAGCATAATTTTTAATTGATGGAGAACCACTTTACCCATTCAATTATCCATCTTATTATGGAAATACACAACCAAGGGTTAGCAGACTTTTATAGTTCACAAAATACTTGCAATAAATTGTAAGTAACTCAGATTATACAAAGCAATGGATTTAAAAAAAAAAAAGCTAGTTCCTTACAAGGAAGTGGATTTGTGAAGTATTAGTAGGATATAGTACATTCTGTGAAAGAAGAAAGTTTATTGTTACTTAAATATCCAATACAAGTAAGAAAAACATTTCATTACTAAAAATGTGTGTTTAGCAGGCATAAACTGCATTTTTTTATCATTTTAAGAAAATTTTGTTGTTTGTTTAGAAAGAAATTGGTGTTTACAAAGTGTACACTTATGAAATCTGAGAAATTACTGTAGTTATAGAATTATTAAATATGAAATAAGATGGAATACTAAGAGCATAAAATAATTTAAACTTTAACATGATTTTCCTTTTTAGTTTGACGATTAAGGTAACTTGTAAGGTTTAAAAAGAAAGTTGGAATGCAACTTAGAGCATGTTCATAATGTGCACAGAATGAGCTTAAGAATGATTTGGGTTTGTTTGTTTTTTTGTTTAAACGTGCTGGTTAGTTGATGTTATGACTACTTTAAAATTTATTTAAGGATTGTGTCACACTCCTATTGAAAAACCTCACTGTAACTGTAATGTATTTGCTGCTGTGACATTTCAAAACATTTTCAGTTTATCAAAATGAATACCAAGTTACATTATCATTTTGCTAATAACCAAATTTGCAGTTCAGGGTCTTGATAGAAATACAAATATTAAACAGTGAAGCTGTTTTGAACTTTCAATAATATAAAGTCTTTATAAATTTGGTAGTTAGAAGTTAGCTCATTTTAAATACGTAACTTTTAATAGAATTTAAGGGAGACCAATTACCTTCACATTGCAGTTTTTACATAAATTTCAAAGTATTTACATTGGACTTTTTATCACACTTAATTTTTTTATGTAATATCAAAAGCATATGTCTACATATGAATGGGGGGCTTGCTTCATACATGTACTATTGAACATCAATGCCCTTTTCCTCTCAACATGTGTTTTTTTTCCTGTATGCATCTAATTTGGCATAGAAAAAGATTTTTCTCCAACTTTTGTATGTGTGGTACACATGCACATTTTTTTTTCCCCACTTAAATTTGCATGTGTATGGGTTAATTATATAAATGAATTGGTACATTGGATACATATGGGCCACATCAGGTAATTTTATATATAGATAAACTTGCCATTAAATTCAGTGGAGAGCATACTGCAATACTGATGGCAAAATCTAGCCCATATCTATTAACGCTACTAAAAAATAACAACTTCTATTTTTAAACAGAATAATCCTCTGAAACTGCACAACCAGTATCTCAGTTCTTTGGTCTCTCAGATCTACACTGAATCTCCTTCAGTCATTAAGGTTTACTTGCATATTACAGAATGAATCTCTCAGGCACATGGTGTGATTCTTGGGGTGTCCTGTGCAGGGCCAGGAGTTGGACTCGATGATCCTGATGGGTCCCTTCCAACTCAGCAGATTCTATGATTCTAAGATTTAAAGCAGAAGTGTACCTGATAAAGAGTTTGCAGAAGAGCAGGTGTCAGGGTCATCTTTCGTTTTAAAAGAATTAAGCCATATTTTGTGAGGGCCGGAAGGATTAATTTGTGAATATATCCCCACTGAAAAATGCAGTTGAAAAAACGTAAACGTTTCAACATCTTTATACCGTTTTACTTGCAAAAATCTGGGGCTTCAATACATTGCCTACTATTTGTACCATACTGATGTTTTCTACTCCTCAGACAAAGTTAGAAATTTGAGTCAGAACTTTATATTGAAGGCAAGTAACAGTACTCTTTTTATATCATTTAAAAGATGACCTGACCAAAAATTTAACAGGATTCATAAAATCAGGGATCATTTTACTATTGACTTAACAGTACTCAGTAGTTTTGTATGTAATATTATAATTAATTTTCAACATTTTAGTATTTGTATTTATTTTTTGGTCAGAAATAGTAATTAAAATATTTTTTGATAGTTTATAGATGATACTCAACCTGTAAGTGTTTAAAAGAACAGAATTATTTGTTTCTAATTATTAGGCTAACCTTTAATTACACAACTAAGGAAAGGCAGGGAAATGTGTAAATTCTCCTTCCCCAACCCCTATATATTTCATTAATTGTCATTTAAATTATACATTTTGAACTGTTTTATAAATTCAGTTACCAGTCACTACTTAGTAATTGACAATTTCTGAAAATTCCTGTTTCAGCAGACTTTTAAATGAAGGCGAAAGCAAGCCCTACATGCTTTCTACTTATTTGAATGTTTCTCAAGTATTTTATATTAAAAAACAGTGCCTCTGTTTTTAGAACTACTGCTCAGTAAAGCTGTTTAAACCATTTCTGGTAGCTAATGACAATTTTATATTAAATTGTATATTAACTTTAGTGAGACTGATTTTTTTAGTTGTTTACAGTACAAATACTTGTATTTGTTTTTTAATTGCAGTATTTCCATTGTCGCAGTAATTTAGTAAAACTCTGTGGCTGCCTTGATTTTTGACAGATTTTTGTTAACAACTGATTTTTAGGCAATTAGTTATATTTATGCATAAATCAATTGCACTATAATTCATGAATTATTTATTACAATATTTTCTAATGAATTCCATGTATTTGTCTTGTGTTGTAAATGTACTGTAATTCTGTTTCTTCTTTGTGTTGTTATATTCCTAAATCTGATTGTATGAATTTAATTGTTTAGTTAACGTGTTTCTACGTTGTAATTTGTAGTAAAGCACTTCAATGCTTTTGCACATAAATTTACAACACTGATGTGTGATTGATTTGCTCATTCAGTAAAAAAAAAGAAAGAAACAAAAACCTGTACACTGACTTATTTGACTTATTCCTGAGGCACAAGTTTATTAGCAGTGGCATAAGATCAAGAACTGTAGACATTAAGCACATGACTAACTTGCTATGAGAATTTCATCAGAAATAGTAGCTTTAAGGATGGTTTCTTTTCTCAGATTGATTTGTTGCTCATTAATGAGAAGAAATTCAGAGAACTAATTTTCTAACAGTTACCCCCTTTAGTTTGCAGCTAAAAGTTATACATTATAGATAACATATAACTTTTTTGAGGTATTTACTTACTTAGTAAAGTCAGAAAACAAACATTTCTGTAAGACAGATTTATATTTCTATAATGGTTTATGCCGTTCATATGACTACTTGAAAGTATGTTTTCTGTTCCAGTTTTGTTCCTGTTCCCAGTCTGTAGAGAACTTGCTAGATTGATCTATCTTATCTCTGCCTTGAGATGACAGAAGACAGACCTCTAGGGAAGGACCTCTTTTGGGAGTCCTCTGGTAGAGCTCTTACCTGATAGTTTTTGTGGAGGAGGCAAAGTTTTACTTCTTTTATACATAAAATAATACGTTGAAAGGCAGGTAATGAACCTTATCATGAACCTTTGTGCCAGTTTTGGACTCCAGCCAGTCCGCACTCCGTGTCACTGACTGCCCCATCCTCCAGAAAGGAAATAGTGTCATTCCATACTTAACCTTTGTCTGCAGTGATGCCTTGCACAAAGGTATGGGGGGAGCAGGGCATATTTGGCCTCTCACCCCAATCCCTCCCTTTCCTTCCCACTCTCTCCAGCCATCTTTCTGTCTGTGGTTTGGAGGAGGTGTAAGACAGTTCTGTGAAGGAAGCATGCAGTTGTGAAAGTGATAGCTCTTCTTCCTATGAAATTACTGTTTAAGCCTTTTATCGTGAGGATAGGCTAAACTACTGTGTGATAACGCAGATTTTAAGCACTCTAGGAAGGAATTACAGGAGACTGAAGCATAATTGCATAGTTTTATTGAAAAGCTACTAAAAAAATAGTTTGTTTAAATATACTGACATCTCTTCAGAAAGACACTTCAAGGAAAATGTATTGCTTTAATGCTTTGTGTTGTAAGCTCTGCTCCCAGATGGTGATTGAGTAAGGGCTTGATGTGTTTCCACAAACTTGGAAGATCATTTGGAGTGTGGTACTATTGCAATAGGTGAAGTTAAGTTGTCTGTCAGCTTTAGAAACTAACTCACGCTAAGGGAAAGCAGATCATAGACATTACACAGGGGTAGATAACCAGGAAAGAAATTGTTTTAGGGGAATGTTCAGTATGTCTGTGATAACCAGGATATTCCTTTATACAACAAGTTGATCTTCACATAGCAAATGCAAAACAGTTTTGAGGTCTTTGGAAATTTTGGTTACTGACTTTGAGAAGGTTATAGGGCTCTAGACACTGAACAGACTTTAAGTAGCAGTTATGGATACAGGTTCTCTACAATTAAAGTTCTCCAGTAAAACTACAGACCTACCTTGAAAGTCTAGACAGACAGAAAGGTACCTGTTCAAAGATTCAGTCTAAAAAAGACTGTACTGTAGCTGTCTTTTTAGCAAATTAGTACTTAAAAATTTTACTCTTGATATACAAACGAAATACTGAAGATGAAGATGTGGTGCCATGTCAGTTTTTCTAGTTGGCCTTTCAAAACATTGTTTAATTAAAGTCATGGTGGTGGGGGAGGGCAGTTAGCTTTTATCCTTTATTGTATGGCTAGAATAAGCTTTGTTTTCACAAGTGTTGATACAATTCAGCACCTTGTGACTCCTGAATTAGTTGAAGTCAGACTCTGAGAAGAGTAGTGGTATTGCAAAAATAGTTAAATCCTGACAATGACATTCTGTTGAATAATGTTGTTTCTACTTTAGATTGCAGGTGCAAAGAGGATTTTAAGACTTAATTATTTCAGTTTAAACATAGTCACAATTTCAACTAATAGCAGCACAATTATCTTGCACTTTTACTAGTTAGTATCACCTAGATGCTTGATTTTGAATATATACCATTCGTACTGAATATTATAGGAGAAGGAATAAACACAAAGACTTATCATGTAGAGTTGGCTGTTTTTAAGCTCTAAACTTTAAAACCTATGTAGGACAATAACAATACAAATTTGTATGTCATAATTTCTAGTAAGAAACTTAAAGCTAAAAGTTATTATTGATGTAATGGATATGTGTTAATTAATGAATAGGTAACTTTATATAAATACAGCACATTAAACTTTAAATAGGTTTGTTCATTGATCAATATAGTTGTAAACCAAATCAAAATGAAATTTTTTCAAAGTATAGGCTTAAATGCAAAAAAAATTACAGGGGATAATAGGGAAAAAAGTTAGTGTCATGTTCAGAGTTTGGTGATATGTTTAAATAATACATACTTTTCTAAAACAGAATTCTTCTAACATTTTCTGCTCATGCAATTGGTTTCAGTAAAACATTTGAACTAGGTGTTAACTATCTGTTGATAGTTGCTATCCAGCATAAGGATTTTGTATTTAATTGAAGAAATACCTGTATTAATTTCTGCCATGGAAAATTTTCAGCTTTTCAATATAAATGATTGATTAGGTAAGTAGTGACATTAGTTTTAATAATTTATAAGAAATTGATTAAATAGTTAAGATAGTATTTTATAAGTTATTTTATTTTTAGTTAATATCTTTGAGAACAACTGCTCAAAAGTCCTGTCTAGATATAGGCCTACCCTGCATTTGAGATTTAATCACAGAAATGACTTGTTGCAGTGGTAATTATCTGTTTTTGTTTAATGAAGGAATCTGTGTGTGTGCGTGTGCACGTGTGTGTATGTGTGTGTGTAATATATTACAATACAGAGCCTGTGATGCACCACTGCAATTTATTTGAAAACTGGAAGTCAAACTTTTACCTTCAAAGAACAGTAGCAGTAGCAAGTGGCTGTTTTTCCCATTTTCTGTTAGCTTGTTAGGTATTCTTTAAAAATAAATACAGAAATAAAAATGTCCTTATAAATATCTTCAAGTTATATCTTGAAAAGCACTCATACACTTGGATATTTAAATATCTAAGAGTGGGATTTGGGGGAAATGGATCCATTCTTTCTTCTGCCACAACCTTGACCTTAGTCATTTACCTTCTCTGTGCCTCAGTTAGTGAAGTGGGAGTAATAAGAAGCTCACCAGGTTCTTGGTGAGGTTTTCCTTCATTAACGGCTAAAATAGTTTGAAATATTAGAAAGTTAACATTATTGTAATTATAGATATAGTTCTTTTTGCCCCTAATTTCTTCCTGATTATTTTTCTTAATGGTAGGGCTGTCACTGACAAGATAAGGTGCACATCATTGCTAGTGACACTTGCAAGTGTGATTGAATAGTGCAAATAGAGCAGAACTGTTTTATAAACTTCAGGTTTTTAGGTTTGAGTTTGACCATTATAACAACCATTAGATGTGGTGTTTTACTGTAATTTATATTTTGTTTTGATTTGTTTTCATTTTCAGTTCAAGCTCAACAGCTGATGCAAATTCAGAGGAAACAGCTAATTTGGAGAAAGGAAAATCAACATTAAACAAAGTTCTGGAGTCTTTTTGTTCATATCACTGGCAACAGACTCTGGCTATGTTAAAATTCTTAATACAAGATGAGAATGTTCCTATAGTTTGCAGTTGCAAGCAAACACATTTGGTCCACTCTGAAACTCCCAGTTCCCTTACTGAAGAGGATGTTCACGTTTCATTTTGCAATTGCGATGGACATGTGCTGATGAAAAGGTGCTGTTTACAAAATCAAAGGCCAAACACTTGTTTACCACCTCTCTCTGTTTGTATTAAAGATTTCCATTCTTTGTCATGCCAAGCTGTCACGATTGGATGTATTAAGACAATGGTGAACAAAGCATGTAGTTCTCCTAAGTATTGTGCTGACCAATTGCAAAATTATAACAGGCATTCTGTGAAAGCAGCAGCATATACATACTCAGCTAAGGACTGTGATCTCTTAAGCAGCATTAAAAATGCAAATAGATCTCGCAGCCCATCACCACCTCCACTGTCACCTGTACACAGCAAAGAATTTGAATCATTGGAAGGATCGGTTATGGATTTTCCGACTTTGGACAACAACAAGCTTGAAATATCCATCAACCAACCTCCATCCCTCTTGCCAGCTGAAGGAAGCAAAGAAGAATTTGAATATGGAGGTAAAACATGCAAAGGGAAAGAGACCGAATGTTCAGATGGCTCATGGATATCAACAGACCCCCAAAGCACTGGTGATTACATCAGTTCTGAGAAGTCTGAGCAAGGTGAACATTCTGCCATTTTTCAAGGTTTAATGGACCGCATTAATGAAAAGCTGAAATCAATAGACACTACAGATATAGCAACAAACCTTGTAAAACTTTCTAGCAGTGACAGGGCACCAGAAAACGACATCAAGTTAGGAGACTTCGTAACGTCTCTTTTGCATAATGCTAAGGCAAGTGATTACAGCTTTATGGAATTACTTCGCCAACATGATAAACAAATGGAAAATAAAATTATCCAGACAAGATTTCGCAAGCGTCAGGAAACTTTGTTTGCAACATACAATTCTCCTGATTCACCAGTCATTCGACGACAGTCTTTGCAAATCAAGAGGGAGCTTGCAAGCCTTGATGAAACTCTTGTAAGAAAAAAGTCAATTTCTGAGAGAAATGCAAAAAAATCTGCAAAAAAAATTGATAAAATACATCCAAATAAAAGACATAGTTTTACTGTGATAGAAGATGAGGCTTTGCAACATCTTGAAAGTAACTCATGTGTGAATTGCCAAACCAAACCAACGTGCTTTCCAGTACACCAAACAGAGTCTTTCAAACTACCTCTTACTAATTTTCAAACCAGCTCTGGCTTTTTAGTTCTTTCAGAAAACAATGCTATTGCAACCAGCCAGGCAAAACTCCCAAATACACAAGGAGATGGTGCACCCTTAAAAGAGACTGGTCAGATTTCTCTAAAGGATGAGAATAATGAATTCTTGGGCAGAACTAAACGTAACATTGTGCCTCCTGGATGGTACTCTGTGTATGTAACAAACAACGTCATGTTTAGAAAGTCATCCGGTGCAAAAAAGTCCTTAGAAAGCTTGGAAAACATTAAAATAAATAAAGATGCTGAAAGATGCAGTGACATAAATATAAGCAAAATTGTGAGAGACACAAATCTACAAGTTGTTGTGGAGCGTTTAGAAGATACATTAAACTTAGCCAGGAAGAGTAACAACTCATTATTGGATAGTTACAAAATAAGCCAAAAATTAAAAGATAATGCTTATGAACAGGTTATGAACCCAGTTGCTAGAAGGGGCTTACCCTTCACTCTGAGTGAAACGGGATGCACGGGACAAAGCTTCCTTTCACATCCACATGTGCCAACCAGCAGTAAAATCAGAGCAATTTGTGTCACAACAAACAAACAAGAAATGGTTATAGATCAAGAAATTAATGATGGCCTTTTGAAATCTCTGACCTTCAGTTCATCCAGCTCAACTTCCAATAATGGGGACTTGCAAGCAACACCTGAAGCTGGGGAGATCTCATCTCCCTTAAACTACTCTAGTCCTATTAAGCTTATGTTTGTTTCAGAGGTCAATAGTCACGAAGGAGTCAAATACACTTTGACATCTGCAGCTGCATCTCCTAAAGGAAGCACAGATCTCTGTTTGTTTCAAGGGCACATGAACACTTTGTTAGACAAACAGGGCACAGGAGACCTTTCTCGTCCAATCTGTGTTAAGGACTGTGATTGCAGTGAAAATGATACCAAGGAGGAGTCGAGTTGTGTTTATGCAGAAGCAGTTACAAGCTCTTGTCCAGTTGGTCAGACTAATGTAAATGATTTGAAAAAAAATGATGAGGTTGTGGAGAAAACAAGCAGTAGCAGTGAATTGGTTTTAAAAAGAAAACCTGGTAGACCAAAGAAAATAGGTCCTCAAGTAGTTAAGCAGGTTAAGAGACCTATTGGACGGCCTCCAAAACCAAAAATGGATATGAATGAAAGCACAAAAGCCAGACCTGAACTTAGCAGTGGTGGTAAAAGCATCAAGTCTGATGCAGCAGTAATGGAAGAAGCTAACAGCAACAAAAATATTACTGTGACAGTTGTTTTTGGAAGGTCAAGAAGAACTAAGAGACATGTTTCTGAAGGTAATCTAAATGTAATTAGCAAGCTGCCCACACAACATATTGATTCTAATTTTGCCAATGACCCCAGCAAAGTGAGGCACAATACAGAAACTGGAAGTGCTTTGACTGAAATAGTAAAAGCCTTTCAGAATCCTTCTACTGAAAAGGAGGAGGTCTCTGGTTATGACTATGTCAGACCTATCAAGAGTAACCCAGCATCTCCACATCCTTGCAGCAATGTCATACGGCAGATAAAGAAACCATTAACCACCGTTCGAAAACCTGGTAGGCCAGCAAAAGTAAAAATTTCTGGCATATTAGTGACTGTTAGTAGACTTTCACCTCAGGAAAGAAAAGTGAGCATTAGCAACGGTTTGCCTCCTTTACAACAGCAGAATGTGTTAGAAAAAAACATACCACAGGAGAGAAAAAATCAACTGTGCAGTAATATGGGTCAAGTAAAGAACGTGCAGAAAGATTCTAGAGAGGATGGATCACCCAATGTTACTACAGCAATGTCAAGAAAACGTGAAATTCCATCAAGATATTCTGCCAGAGACAGAAAACCCTCACTGCATTTTTTACATTCATTAGCATCTTCTAGTGCATTTACTTGTAGAAGTGCCTTACTACATAAATCTTATAAACTCCATTTGAAAAAAGCTAAAGAGCAAAAGGAAAAACATGCCCAATCAAATCAGAGCACAGCATCCAAAGATACCTCAGAGCTGAGAAATTCAGGAAATGCTAAAAAGGATCTTAAGGATGGTGAATTCGGGCGCATTAATGAAGTATCATCAGATCCCATATTTTCATCAAATCCCTCTCTCAGGTGGTGGCCTACTTCCACTTCAAGTGACACTTTGTTGGAAGAACTAAATAATAGATTTGAACAGATAACTAATACCTGGTTGCGTGTGGGGGGAAGTGAGTTTGATAAATGTGTATGTGAAAAAAGGGATCCCATTGAGCAAGACTGTAATACTGAAATGTCAAATCCTTTAGACTCCTGCCTTGTAGAACTTGAAACATCACCTGTAAAAATGCTTTTCCAGAAAAAGTGTAATATGAATGAACTCTGCACCTGGTTTATGCAAACTACAGAAACACAGTCTCTCTCTCTAGTGAGGAAGGCAAATGCTCGCAATCCCTTAGAAGTAGTTAGTACTAGAGAGACAAAGACTGAAACTAAAGAATCTAATCTTAGTACTTGCCCTTTCAGAAAGCACTTTAAAAAATTTGCACTATCCTCCCCTTCAAAACCAGCAGGGAAATTGCAAATATTGCGTAACATGGTGAGGTCTCCAGTCTTAAGCATGAAAAATAATTTCACATTAGCCAGATTAAAAAGAAATGAATTTAAAAAGTTGCAGCATGATAGGTGGGGACAAACAAAAAAGCTCTATAATGCAGCTCCTGGAGGTTGGAAATCAAAAAAGAAAAATTTGCAGTTATTTTGCCAAAGCCAGTTGTTTAAAAGTACAAGTGGAGAAACCGATGATGAAACACCCAAGCTCCAGGAAAAAAATATGCTAGAAATCCAGCCCGCTCAGACTTTGGTAGAGTCTGAGAATAGCCTCTTGCCAACTGAAAATGAAGCCAGAGATGCATTTGTTCAACAGATGATGGGATCTTCTGACTTTAACCCACATTCTGGTATAGCAAATATACTTAAGTCACATTCAGAGACGAATGGAACAATTTGTTGCCAGCAAAATGTTAGAAAAGAACAAAGCCAAGATAAAGTGTTACAAAATACTTGGAAAGCCAAAACCTTTAAAGACTGTAGGATATTTCTGAGAAAAATCAACCATATTGAGCAGCACAATTCATTTAAGCTAAATAATGTGATTTATTCTTCTGAAGCTGTTGACAGTAAAAGCACTCAGGCCTATATGGAAGAAAAAAGACATCCTCTTTTAAGGTCCCATTCTACTAAGCAAAATGCATTAAAGAAACAAGAAAACGAAATGGAAACATCTAAAGGATCTAATTCTTCTAAAGTGACTGAAAGGCTGGATGACCAGTTTCACAGCAGAAAGTTAAGTAGTAGTGTAAACCAGGATGATAATCCTGCTGGTAGTTCTGAAGTTCTTATCAGAATAAACAAAAGAAAAAGTCCACAATGGGAGACCACTGATACAAATTTAAGAAAAAGGCATAAGAGACAATCATGCAGTAGTGGACAAATGGCACCTTATTACTCAAAGTACCAAGTAGGTAAGTTCCTGTTCCCCACTTCATCCTGAAATTGAAATCTTAAAGAATTGGAGAAGTCAAACAACTAAGCACTTTGAATTTATTTTTTTTAATTGCATGCCATTCATTTTAATTTCAGAGAAGTCATGAAATTAAACATTATATAACATCAGAATAATGCAGAAAGTGCAATTTTAAATTGTATATAATATTTTATACCACTCTTTCAGCTCCAATAAGCTAACTAATATAGTTCAGACAGACAAGAAATCAAGCTCTGACATTCTGAAGTCAGTCAAAACTGGCTATTGGTTTCAAAAAGAACAGAATTTCATTCCATTGTGTAGTTTCTCATATTGTGAGGAAGGGTAAATTCTAAAATTAAGCATAAATTCAGTATTATTAACATATAGCTATTTTTTAAAAAATTGTCATTGAATGATTTCAGTTACAAATCTGTAATGGTTTAATAATTATACAGTAAAAGGTAATATTTTGTACTTTTGAGAATTAGTCATTCAGAGATCCATTTTAGTATCCATACAATGCCAGATGAAATCTGCTGACTCTAAGGGGTTTGCACATTGAATCCTTACAGAACAATTTAAAATGCAATGTTATGCTTGACAAGTAGAATATACAGTTACTATGCTGAATACCTTGGCTTGGAATCTTTTTAGTCTAGTGTGAAATTAAATCAATTTTTAAAGCTAGGTATTTATAATACATTGTAATACAAGTGTGATCTCAGAAAGGCCATTATATTACTCAGAAAGAGGGTACTATTATTTCTTCTGTTGGGTGAAGAGATCTCCTTAAACAGAAGTCTCAACTCATTTCAACAAAGTAACTAAGGTGTGAAATATTCTCAAAATAAAACTATTGCAATGTGATATAAATGACTGCAGAAGTTTTCATTTGTAGAAACAATATTGTATTAGCTAATCTGATAAATTACCCAAAAAACCCCCAAAAACTATTCAAAATATCAGAGCAAAGTTGTAGGTCCCCCTTTGTATTCTATGTTGTGGAAAAGGATCTCTGATAATAAATGGAAAAGTTAATTTAAGTTGTAATATAAACAGTATTATGTCTCTTATATGCTTTATTTCTTTTGTACTTCATGTAATAATATAGAATTCCTCATATTTAGCTCATTCAGTGTAACCCTGCTTTTCCAAAATACAGCATTCTTTTATCTTAAGACTACTATTTTGTATTTTAATTCACTGGTTTGGGGCCAAGCTCAACATAAATAACTTGTTTTGAAGAAGATCAAGCGTTGACACAAGATTGCTGTAAAAAAAACAGAACTAGAAAAGGAAAGAGGTAGCATGTATCTGTTTCTATTTTGCAAATGAAGAAAGAGCTCTCTCGTACTTGTAACTCATTGAGAAAATGTTACATTCCAATTCTATTTATCTGTAAACATTTTGTTTCTGCAGCAGTGTAAGACCTGTTACTGTGATTGGTCTCATGTTAGTTTTAATTGGGACTCAATTTTATTTACCTGATAACTTTCCTCCTTTAGTTTTGGATCTTTAGGAAATCTGATAACTATTTTGATATTTTACATTATTTCATTTACAGTTTTTGTTATTTTCCCTTTTGCTCATAGTTTCTCATATCAATCATTGTCTTTAGAAAGGATGTGACAGAAAGTTCATTGATAAAGAAAATGTTAAAAGACATAGAATGATGATTTTCTCCACACTTGTAACCCCAAATCTTTTTTAGGGATATTGTTGCGTTATCAGGGGATTGTCTGATACAGAAATGATGTCTTGTTTTGGCGTGTTGATTCAACATTGTGTACCCTCCACATCAGCCAAGGAAATCATATTAACAATTTTTAGTTAAGAGTACAGCTACTGCCCAAAAAGAAGGAACATGATTTCTAGCTGTGCATGCATGTGACTTATAAACATAATTCCTGCATCTGGAAGTTTAATGCATATGAAAACATCGTTATTCGTTCATATGTTCTTTGGATTGTATTTTTGTTGATGTGGTACCATAAATTATATCATTGTTCTGTTGTCATGCTTGACATGTTGTTATATACGCATTTATGGTGAATATTTGAAGTTCTTCTTCAAGTTTTACTGATCTTGGGGTCTTACCGAATGCTCTTCAAAAAGAGGGGGTTTGTGCTGCTGTTTTATTGTGAAGCATTGTGGCAGGGAGGCAGAATGTTGTTACCAAATTTTTATGTATACTCAGTTTTCGTTGTCATGTGCAAGCAGGAATAAAGCAATTGAGTTCTTACAGGTCAAGGTAATATCAAGCAAACATGTACTCATTGTAGCAACAGAAGAGAGTTAATCACTTTTTCACATTGCTTATTGTGTTCAAGATAAGGTGGCTGGTAGATACATACGATGTTTGTTACTACTTGACTTCTGAACTGTTTCTTCAACAATGCGTTTGATGTGTTGAGGAGCAGTTCCCTTTTACTGTAAATCTATGTTCTGCCCATTGTAAACTCTTCAGCAACACTGAAACACTGTTATTCTCTGTGGTGGCAAAGAAAATTACATAAGCATGTTTTTAAGAAAGCTTTTATATCTTCTTTTCATGGGAGCAGTTCACTCTTTTTCCTTGTAACACTAAAGGTCACATTCATGTGCTTTGGACTGGGCCAAAAGGCTTCAAGAAAGCCAAGCTAGAATAAGAGAAACTGTTATCCAACAATAAAACTTGGACACTGCAAAACACTCTATTACATGATATTAAATGTACTGAATAGTTTAAAAATCTGCTTCAGGGGATGTGGATTTAACACAGATGCACAGGAGGTTGCGGACCTTCTACGGAGCAGGCAGTGCTGTGCTGACATCACCTACCTGTTCACTTGCCCTTCATAGCAGGGTGGGAGTTTTGCATAGAAAAGCTTTTAAAAGTTGAAGTTAGGATATTTTCTTCATCTAAAATGAACTTTTTCATTTTCTCCCTTATATTTTGGCTTTTCTTCATGTGGTCTCGAGTTTTATAGCAGAAACCTGTCAGACTTGTCGGCAGAGAATATGAATTTTCAATTTTACTTTTTTGTCATGTTTGAACGTGGTTTTTAAATGCTATCTTAATGAAATCAAGTTAGTGCAGTACATGGAATGAGAATTTTCTAATTTTTATAGTAATTTCAAAGTTGACTGCAAGAGTTAAGAATCTTAACTATGAAACTTTGTGGGTCTACTTGGTCTCTTCGTTGTGCACATAAAATAACAGCAACGTTGGTATTACAGACAAACCTTTTCTTAAGCTTGGCTTCCATTACCATGGATTTTCTTAAAACTGGGAGGGAAAATTCTGTGAACTCTTTTTTACACATCTATATTAGTATAGCTTTAATATTCCAGTATCGTTGCTTATTATTGTTGCTTATAGGGTAGTGCAGTCTGGTCTTGATAAGGCTACAAATTGTAGTCGCTTCCTTACTACCGTGGAAGACAGTCTCACACCAATGATTTAGTGACAAAATTGATTGCCTTTAGCAGGGCTGTTCAGCTTTCTCTTTCATGAGGGAGCGTGTTCTACACTCCTAATGAGGGACAGATTTAAAAGACTAGGTTAGGTAAAGTGCAAAAGAAACATATTGTAACAGTCTTTAAATCTGTTGATTTTGAGAAAAAATCTTTTCACAAAGGCTCTTCATTGGAGGGTTATTTGGCTCTAAAATATGTTTCACCTGTGATGCAGAGTAAGCAAATAGAAATTTTCATAACTGTAGTTGCCAGACAAGAAGTTACTTTTTCACAGGCAGGCATTAAACAAAGTAAGAACATTAATAGAAATGTAGGAAGAGTGTGAAATGAATGACTGTTCTCATAAGTGGGCCATTTTTAATGCAGATGTATAAAAGCACAAAGGCAGACTTGATATATAGTTGACTATACATGTATAATAAATCCTGACTCATTTAATGAACTTAATGGTCCATGCCTCCATCCCCATAATGCAGCAACAGCAGCTTCAATACCACAGTTTAATGCTCCATTTTGTTTTACACTCTGGAATTCTGCTTGCCAAATGCAATTACATACAGTCTTTTCTGCCCTTTTTCTCACATCATGGGGTCTAGTATAGAGTGTAAAAGTTTTGGGTGCTGTTTACTTTTAAATATTGGTTATTTACATCTTCCCTTAGGCTATGCTGTTCCTCATGTTCTTTTGAGGGTTCTGAGCTAAGGATTTTTACTTTTGCAGCTTTGAATGATAGACTTCTTTCAAAGAACTCAGCTCTGAAATCTTTAATTTCCTTTACCTGCTAGGAAGTGTCTGTAGTTTAGTGCCGTGATCATGATCAGTAAGCCTTTGTGTAGCATTTATTTACCTAGTTTTATACCCAAGTTGGGGCTCTTTTGTAATTTTATTCAGTGTTATTTTGTTGTCATCTTTTAATTTTATCTCTTCAAAAACTGAGGAACTCATACTCATGCTTTTCTATTGGTCCTCAGTCCTGAGGAAATGGGCAGAATTTTCAGCTTTCTTTAGGGAACTGGAAATATTATATAAATAAAGACCAGCTTCTGTCTTTCTGCTTAAGTCTTTCCCTAGAAGAGAAAATAGCAGTTTTCCAAGGCCTGCTCAGCACTTTCGAAAATCTGATAATACATATCCTTTTTAAAATCCTCTCTTCTCTTGAGACTTTACAGCCTTGAAGCGGAGCTTCGATGGTTAGTTAGAAAAGGATAGAGGTCAATCAACACATCCTGTGAAGATGTAACTTGTAAATTAAGTATTTATGTAATCTGACTGTCACAGAGCAGGTTAATTATGCTGAGACAATGCCACATTTTGGTGTTGAGCTCTGGGAAAATAGTTCTGTTCAAGAAAGGTGCTTTAATTCATAGAGGCCGGTGTACTGTGCCACAGTTTGCACTCCTCTATTGTTTATATACTAAAACTAGTGCTGCTTTTTTATTTTTATCACATATTTGTCAGTGTCTTAGACTAGAATCCTCATTTAGTTATGTTCAAAAAGTGCAGATTCTGATTCCAGAATCGAAGGGGGAAATTTAAATGACTGAGCTGTTGTTAGCATGTATTCTTGGGTAGATTTTCCTCCCTAATTCCTCTTTCACTCGTCAAAGGATAGTTTTAGTCTGACCTTTGATTTCAAATCTTCTGCAGATTTTCAAGCCGAATATATTGCCAGGTATTTATTCACTGTTTATCCTTTTGCTGGCAGTGTCCTTTAATTTTGCTATAATTGCACAGTTGTGCCTTAAAGGTATTGTTTAAATAAGCTTTGAGACTAATAGAAATCGTTTTGTTATTTTAAAGTATTTTAAGAAAAAGCCTGCAAACATTTGTTTGCAGGTCTATAGAGTGGTGCTAATTCTTATGAAGTTACCTGCAATTCTGTTTCAAATGCAGGTTAACATTTGGTAGCTGATAGAAATCATATTTCATTTTTTATGTTCCTTCTTCCTTGTGTTTATTTGGTAATTGTATCTTAATTTAATAGGAATAAGATTTTTGTCACGTTTTAAGGGCACTGTTTTCTTATCATAATCTTTTTTTTCTCTGATGTTTCCTGTGGTAAACATGAAAATGAAAGGCCTTCTAAAATGGCCTTGAGCTTTGGGTGTTCCCAAGCATAACTGAGTGTTTCTGAAAGCTGTTGACAGCCTTCAGGTTCTAATTAAGACAGATATTTTTGCGGTGATCAACAACGGGAAGCTTAAGATTTTAAGAGCAGTGTTTTGCATTCACATGCACACACCACAACATCACAGGTTGGTGGATTTGCCCTTGGTGGTAATTGAGGCAGTGTCCTGCTTCGTGTTTTCAGTGAGACATAAAATATGATGGTATTCTTGATGTGTAATGTAGTAAAGCAAGTTTATGGGTTCCTCATTAACAGTATTTACTTTGTAATTATTTAAAAGATTTTAGTAGATATTTTAAAATAAATCAGAAGAAAATGTTTGGAAATCCAAATTATGTTTTTAACCAAATATAATTATATGGAAATATGTGATCTGTAGACCTGTACCTGAATATATTTGTAAGGGATATGTGCTACCAATGAACTGTGAACGTTTCTAAGGTACAATTTTAAGAGAAAATTATTTCTTTGAAATACTGCAAATAGAACCAAGATTGAGATCCCAATTGAGAAGTTATTTGGAATTTGTTAATTTCTTCATTGTTCACAGGGGTTTTTTAAAGTGTTTTATAAAAAGCTAGAAAAGGAAATATTATTTCACTGCTAGGAAAAGAAAAGATTGAAGTTACTTAACTGAGCAATAATTAAAATGTGCTCTACACATTTTATTCCTATCCAGGTTGTGACTTGATGTTTTTGATTGGTTGAAGTGTACCTTGATAAAATAATGCTGTGCTTGAGACACATCTCTCTCCATCTTCTTATTTCAATGCATAAGGTATCACTTTGAATTGCTGCAGTTCTCATATCTCCTCCATCTGTTATCTCTTTTTTCCCCTTGTTGGAGTGCCAGCTTTCAGCTGAATGACTTGTTTTCTCATCTAAATTCTCACTTTGTATTTCATTCTCCATGTGTGATTTTTCATGAACGTAATATTAACTACTCACTTTTATAAGTCAGATGATCTATGTTGTCCCTGCAGTCTCCTACCTTTTTTCCTCTCTCACAGAAGCATGGGAGGTGTGCACGCTTTTTGATGAGCCCACACAGGATGTCAAGCCACTTCATATCGGCTTAGCTCCTCTAATGAAAATTACACCATTGCCATTGGCTGTCTCTTCCAGTGTCAAGTGTCCCACTGCTTTTTGTATATGACACTTGGATTCTTACAGCAGTATGGCATTGACTTGTGCTTCATCTGTGATCCCCAGTAGCTGCCCACCCTTTGTTACAGAGTGCCCAACCTGCACTGGTGCCGTGCCGCTGTCTGGCTGAACTGCACTTTATTCCACAGCACTGCTTTTATGCAGAATGACAGAATCAACTAGGTTGGAAAAGACCTCTGAGATCATCGAGTCCAACCTTTGACTTAACACCACTTTGTCAACTGAAATTAAGAGTCTACAGCACCCAGTATTCCCAGGCAGTCTCCCATCCAAGTACTAACTCGGCCCGACCCTGCTTAGCTTCTGAGACCAGACGAGATCAGGCGTTCTCAGGGTGGTGTGGCCGTAGACCAAATACCTTCCACTCCCAGTCTGATTTCAAGGCAAAGAAAGGTGGTCCCTACCACACAGGATATATTAGGGGCATAAAAGAAGGTATTACCCAGATCTTTGAAGCTTATTCCTCACCCAAAGTTTCTCTAGAGCTTTCATGTTTAACTATCACCACTCTTGCTGGCTGCATAGATAGGAGACAGGTGTATCCATCCTACATGGAACATTACCAGTTGCCATCTTAGTGCACTGAATTGTTCCACAAACCACAGAATTATCAGGTAACATTGCAGTTGCTGCTGCTCTGGAGGTGTTTGTTGGAAAGGTGGTTTCATCAGGATCATGAGGCCAGTGGGGCTGGGAGGTGTGCAGGGGGTCTGCCCTGCCTGCTTGCTGCAGAATATTCTGTGCCTTATTCTCAGCCTGCAAACTGCACTGGGCCCAGCAGATTGGTCTCATAGTGACTAATGACTAAGTTTAAATCAGTTACATTCTTTTAGTTTATTCAGAGCCATGTCTGAACCACTGTTGAGACCATTCAGACCATTACACTCTGGTTGTTGTATATTTATCTGCATCCTCCCTTCATACTCGACTCTCCTTTAGTACCAAACTTTAATTAATTCACAGATCACTCATCAGCTTTCCAAGTACAAGTTTTTGAGTGCCAGAGGATGCTCTGCAGCCTAGTTTTGTTCCTGTTTTGTTTTCTACTGCATATTTCCCATTGTGTACTTTTGGTGGTCCATACTATCTCTGGTAAGAGATACTACCTGATAAGAGATTTATAATACCACGAGCAAGATGTCAGTGAGCCTGTGTCACAGATTTCTTCAAACCCAGGTATGGAAAATCTTTTGTAAGTAGCCATACCTACTTTTCAATCCTCTTTTTCTTACTGAAGACCAGGGAACTCAGGTTTTTTTCCTACAATACATGATTTTTCCAAGATCAAGATGTTTAAACAGATTTTGTCTTCCTAACTCCATGCTTTTGGGCCAGCAGCTCTGGGATGCTTTATAACTCCAGAGAAGTTACCGTTTCTGCTCTCATACAGCAACTTACACATTCTGTTCTTTGTGAAACATGTCAAGAAATTTTTGTTTCTTTGCATTTTTTCATAACTCAGAAATGGTTTTCATGACCACTTTCTGATGCTGATTCCTCTCACATTCTAGACATCAGTAAAGGCTGCTTAGATTATTCTTCAACTTTAGAGTACAAATAAGGGTTTCTCTTGCTGTGTCAAGAGGATGTAAACCTTTAGTGAGAAACTTCCTGATTTATTGAGACCTAGGTAAGGCACTTTTTGCTGTATTCTTTTGTTTAGTTTTGTCAATCTGACAGATTATGGTGTTGGCTTTTTCTTTCAGCAGCAGAAACTCACCTGACTGATGTCTGCATTCAGATTTATTGGTTCCTTACCACAAATCAAACTTAGACAGGCTTCACAAACTTTTTGTTCAGTGGCTGTGCCAGCTCACCTACTCTCCATCCTCCACTTACTGCCACATTCTCCTTTTTTTCTCCACTTCTAGGCATCCATAAAAGGAATCTATGCTTGTGTCTTTTATCATGGTTTGTCTCTAAGGGGGCAGGTATCTTAACTTGGCTGTAGCTCTTTCTTCAGTGATCAGCTTTAGATCTGCTTCATGCCTACTGGTAGAAATGGCCTCAACATTAACTTAGGACTTAAAATCCTTTCAAAAGCATTGGTTTGGAATGTTTTATGTCAGTTGTCAAGCAATCAGTGAGTAATGTGACTATATTCATGTTTTTCGTGTATTTTATGTTTTTCCAAGCAGGTTTTATGTAGGTGTTCTTTTTTGTTTTCACTTTGTAGCTCAGGCAAGAATATTTCTAAATTGAAGTCCTGCTAGGAATTAGAGTAATGAGACTTTCACATTTCATATTAAAATACATTCATACATGAAAATTCAGATGCTTAGAGAAGTCAGTCTTTTCAAAAAGATGGATCTTATCACAGGTTCCTGTTAACTAAGGTGTGTATTTCACAAATATGCAGAGATTATAGTTGGTTTTACTGACACAGGCTTGCCCTCAAAGTTATATTATTTAGAGATGTTGAAATCTTTGTTCAAACAATGGATTATTTCCCTGTACATGAAATGGAAGCATAGCTGAAAAATTCTTGTCTAAAAAGCTGTAAGAATGCCTCAAGACATTTTTCTTAATTAAAAAAAAAATCTTGTTCTCACTTTGATCATGCTTTCTTATCTATGTGTAAAGTTTTCCATTTGGAATAGAGGGCAAATTTTAGGGGGGGGGGGGGAAGGACTTAAAATTAGATTTCAGTATTTTTATTGGGGAACTTAGCATAAATTTCAAAAAGCTCAGTAACAATAATTTAGTTTTAAAATTTAAGAAGTTGCAAGTAAATAGTTAAGAGCTATAGTATCAAAGTATCAATTCTTAAAATTGTGGTTTTTGTTACCTGTCTTTCTAGTTTAAAGTTCTAGAGATGTGTGTTTGAAGAAATTCCCTTGTGTATCATATTTGTTGCTAACATTTCCTATTTATCATTTACTACTCACAGCTGGTTTTAAATTATATTTAAGTAGTAGAAATCTCAGAAAAGGAAATTACTTATTTGCAAATTGCTGTTTGACCTTCCTTAATTCAGAAGTCTGGTGGGTTATAAACCACCCAGGGACTGTCTCATCATATTTCTGAGATGATCTCTCTCCATAACATAATTGTATTTGTAATGTCAAAAAACTATTATGAATTAAAGATTTGAGCTTAAATGACAAGATTTCCATAGCTGCATTCATCACAGCACTGAGATGGGTGGCGTTCTGCTTCCTCTGAGAGCAGCCTGAACCAGCAGCATATGTAGTTCTGAACCTCCAACCTTTGTTTTACTGTGCCTTGTTCAAAAACATTTTTGATTTTGATTAGGTAGAATAAAGATATCAAAACCTTTTTTTTTCTGTTGTAGCATGTTTCTAATGCAAATATAACAGTACTCTTCTGCACTATAGGTGTTTAGGGGATTTTTAATTTGTTTGCATGCTGCTAACTTCTAGTAATAACTGCAAATTAGGTAGTTTCCTTTCATGGAACTGTTGGTCAGAGGCAGATTTGTTTCACTAGATGCTAAGAATTCATTATGTCTGTCATAAAATGAATGATGCTTCCTTTCAGCTGTTAGACTTAGCTGCTTTTTGTTTCCAAGATCTTTTAAGACAGTGAATGATTTGAAGAATAGAATTACTTTTTTTTTTTTTATCAGATTATATACTACCATCACTAGTAAATTATGCCTTAAAATTTTATGGCTTCTTCCTGCCCACTTCAGTGACAGCTTACAGTAATATTTTACTTCCTTGTTCTTCAAGAACCCTTTGCCTTCTGTAGACTGCTAAATAATCTATATTACCACAAAACATGGCGATTCTTGCCAAAAAGATCACTGTTTCATATAACTTTCTCAGTTAGGCTGCTTTAAATAATTATAACTTTAAAGGGGGGAAGCAGTGTTGTCTATACTTAAACTTGTCGACATGTATTCCAGTCTGTCCTGTATTTCGGGGAGCCACCCAGACGGAGCTCTGTACTTCCAGGGCTGTGCAAGTCTGATAAATTTCTTTTGTAAAAAAGTTTTAGTTCCCAATTTTTGCAATGAAATTGGAATTTAAACCTTTTGTGTTCCCTATGATCTGCTACACGTAAGGAAGTGAGAACATTTTCTGAGGCTGACTGGTTTTGGGCAGAAAGTCATGTTATTTCTGTAACTGCACTCTGAAACTGTTGCCATCCATTCCACGTGCCAAAGCTTACCTGAAAATGCAACCATCTGCTGGTTTGGTTTATAATTTTGTCTCTGTGCAAGTTAAAGGTTGAACAGTGTGTGGATATCTCAATATATAGATTCAGAAAATAGCAACCACTAAATAATCCTCTTTCACTGACGTGCCACAAGTGCTCTCCAATTCCTACTTGCCTCATTTAGCTCTCTTTCTCATATGTTTTATATTTCGTTCCTATTTTCTTTCTTCCCATCCCTTTTATTTTTCCTCAGACCAAGAAAACGCTTCTGAGTGAGTCTGAAGAGCAAAATAAACTTTCCACCAGTCTGGGATTATGGCTGGTTCTGACTTCCATCCCTGTCTTTTTGTCTCCATTCAGTTCACCACCTGTCTTGGTACTCTGCTGTTTTATTTGTCTTAGTACTCCAGCTTTGTTAAACCCAGCTCTGATGTCTAATTTTTAAGACTCCCTGAATATTGCTTATCTGCCCAGCTTACTTTGATCGATTTCCAGGGCATTTCTTTCTCTCTGTCAGATTTCCAAATGGGATTCCATCCACTCAACTGAAATATTTTATTTCTTATTACAATGAGAATCCATTTGGTAAACGGAAATGAGAGACTAAAATTTTCCTTTGTAGATTTTTTTGTTACTGCATTTTGGCATTGTAGAAAGATGAGCTTAAATTTTAGAGACAATCAATCAGACTCTAGCATGCTTGGTTTACTTTCATTTCAATATATGTTGCATTATCAAATCAATTTCTGTTGGAAATCATGCTGACACTACTCTAGTCTTTGTAGATTTTAACCTGATGTACTCCACTATTTCTGGTTTTGGGAAATGTTTGAGTACTCTACAGAGAAAATTTTTTTTATGCTCCTAAAGTGTTATGATTTCTACTCAGTATTTTGAAAGCTGTAAAAGCCTCAGATCAGTACTGTATATCATGGATGCTCTTATGCTTTCCAGGCTATCGATTTGCACATCACTGTTGGTGGCCTTTAACAAGTGCAGTTTGCAGAATTTTTGGCAGACGGGAGGGTATAAGAACCAGCTGGTTCAGAGGGAGACATTTGTATCTGTAAGTGTTGCAAAAGATTTAGAGAAACAGAACCCTACACTGATACT
>JAYRBT010000139.1:57879091-57901250 GCA_036023395.1 Myiotriccus ornatus
CAGCTGGTTCAGAGGGAGACATTTGTATCTGTAAGTGTTGCAAAAGATTTAGAGAAACAGAACCCTACACTGATACTTTCATAGCCATGTTACAGCATACAAAGGCACGGCATTAATGGTAATCTCTGATGGGAAATGCTGAGGGGGTCACCTAAAAGATAAGAGACATTTTCTCCTATTCCTACTTCTTATTTTTCCTACTTTTCCTTTTTTTTTTTTTTTTTTTTGACATGCCGTGACATGTCGTAGACACAGATTAACTCAGCAAATGGATGGATTTGAGCTAGCCAGGTTTTTTTAAACTTTGTTATTTGCATACAACAGGTGTCAAATTCCTGGTTTTCCTGAAGAATGTGGCTCCAAACTGCACAGAAAATACACAGCTCAAAGAAAATTATTTTCATTTTGTGCTTGGCAGCCTGTCAACTTCTCCTGTGTTGCTCTCCCATCCTGTATTAAAAATCTATTTCTATTAGCAGGATGATTTGGGTAAAACTAAAGAAAGAAATGCAAAATTTCCCAAAGAAATATTTGTATTTGTACAGCTTTAGCAGGAAGTGTAGAAAAGAGCAGGGCTTTCTCTTGCACTTAGGAGCATGGGAAGGCCACTTGTTGCTTGCTTTAGTAGCAGGTTTAATTCAAATACCTTTCTAATAAATTCTTTTTGTTCTAATGATAGCAGGAAATTTTTGAAGGGAGAGATGATGCTTTAAGGCCCTAGCAGGCCTGGAAAATGTAGCTACACACCGGGGTGTCTGCTTAGCCAGGGAGACCAGATAGGACTTTGAGAGTCCATCGGCTTTACTCTGATCTGGCTGCTGTGATTTGTTAGAAGAAGAGGCAATTAACTCTTTCTTCAGTGCTGCTGAAACAGAGTAAATTCAGAGGTGATTCGGTACTGGTGATAGGGGAACTGACAGCTGGAACTCACACAAAAAAAACCCCCATGGAGTCATCAATGATAGTTTTCTAGACCCATCAGTTTAGTGTGCAGCAGCATCCAAAGAGAGCCAAGGGCACAAGAGGGCATCCTCAGCTTGCATTTTTTAGACTGCTCTTGTTTCAGATCAAAAAGTATAGTCAGATTTCCATCTTTTTTTCTCTTTACTTTCTAAGAAGAGACAAGAATGATCAGGATCAATTATTATACATGGTGAAATACGAAATCATTTAAATAAAGCAGTAAATATGTAACCAGCATTTCAAGAGTAGAGGCAAGGGCTGGCAGAGGATAATGTAATTAAGTATGGAGAAAAAACATGAATTTTCAAGAAACCTCACGAGCTTGTCATACAAAGAATTATGAAAAAATGGAGCCTGTTTTCTTCTCTTTTTTTGCTGGGCTTTTAGTTCAGTTGGCCTGTCTGCAAATTGCCGTGTCACAGGAGTACCTGTAGCTGACTTCCAAAAATCCCATGCATGGAAGCTGATTAACTGAGGCAGTGCCACGTGAATAAAAACAAAACAGATGATCCTTGCTGGAGTGGTGAACAGATGGCTTCAGAATTGGAAATTCTAACCATTTCAGAGACCATTACGTAAGATCAGTAAACGCTTGTTGTACTGGAAGTTAGAGCCCTCCATCCTCTTACTGCTACAAGCTTTGGTAAAGGGAACTCCAGAGAGATGTAGAGTAGGGATACTCTACAGCCTAATTCCAAGCTCTACTGGAATAGGCTCCATGGCTTCTGGTAGCACCTGAAGTTCTTCCTGAGAGGAGGGTTGCTGTGCATAACATCTCTTTCTTTTACAAGGAATGCTTTGTGCCCTGTGGAGCTTTTGCAAGCAGAGTGAAATAAAGTTTAGAGTAGAATCTATTGATGGCTGGAGAAATTTAACTGATTCTGTTTAACTTTATTCCTTTAATTGCATTCTCTGACTTCAAAAAGGTTTTCTTACCTTGTTACATCAACAACTAGAAAGTAAATCACTACAGGTAAAAGAATGAACAGTGAAATTAAAAACTAGGTTCTTCTCAGTCAACAAATATCTTAATGCAGATCTCTAACCATATTTTCCACTTCATTTTTATCAAGGTAAAATTTTCTAAAACACTTAAGCTTTTTGTATTGTGCTGCAAACTGAAAAAAAAAAAAACCCAACATTTTTCTATTCCTGTTTTTATGCATTCTTTTCAAAAGCAAAGTCAAAAGAGTTCTTCTGTGAGAGGTAAATAAATCACTGCATGTCAGTTATCAGCACATTCTTCAGTTTTACTTTTGCAAATTCAGTCCAGCCTTTTACACCTTGTACAGAAACCTGTAAAAACCGCTAAAAGATGGAGAGTAGGACAGTCCCTCACAGAGTTGACTACTTGGAAAGTGCTGTTTGGTACTACTCTAGCACTCAGCATTTTCATGGGAACACAGTGATGGTCCAAATTCCACCAAATCCTGGTATACATTCTATTATCACTAGCAGTATTGTTTGGAAAGCGGGCAATACCACGTTGGTACAATTCCTAGTTTATATACAGAAGTAACATGTCAGATCATATGAGAAGCCCAAACCTCTATGTTTTTCTGTCTGGCCTTTTCCCAGCATTAAACAGGGTTTACCTGCCTACTGCTTTAAAAAAGCAGGAAAAATAAAACCAAAGAACACCACAACCCCAACCCTCAAAAAACCCCAAACCAAACAACACCATTCCTGCCCTATCTCTCCATTAAGCTATTGATTAGCTGTTAGGAGTTTACGTTTTGCTGGAAAGCACAAAATCAGTAGGGATGAGCAAAGCTGCCAACTTGGGAAGTCAGCCTGAACACCATCTCACATATGCACTCAATCCCATGGTCTTAAGAAAAGGCTTTGAGTTTCTGAGGGCAAATATTCAAGTCTGAAGAGGTTGTAAGTTTCAAGAAAGCAACCTTGCTGGCTGAAGTCTTCTCCATCACTCCTGCACTCCATTTCCTACAGGAAGGAAAAGATCAGAGCAACCGGAGGAAAAGGGTACAAGGCAAAAACGAGACAGAGAGGCTGAAGAACGACACAAGGAAATGCAGGGAACGAGAGCCATACAGCAGTTATGGAGTGTTGGGAACTAGGGTTAGGAAATGAGAAATGCCTGTTTCACTGCCATGTCAGAAAGGCACACAAGCCTTTTGGAGGGTGTACATCAAAATGTGAAAGAATTAAAACAGTGTTGTCACTTTAGCTGTTCCATAAGCTGTCTTTCCCTCTTGCCAGGACAGAGGAAGAGATTTAATCAGTCAGTCCATGGTATTTGAGCAATGCAAGAGAGTATGTTTTAGGTTATAGCCCCTATACTGACTGATTGTCCTCAGCTACCCTGCACACTCATGTGAGCACTACACTACAGCAGATTCAATCTTTCAGAATTTGCACCTGAGTCCTGTGATGAACCTGTTTCCTGAAATGCAGCAAGTAAAAGCCATTAAGAGACATTTTTTCTGGTTAAATATTCTTTTACTAGGAAACTGTTTGGGTAGTTTAGAGTATGGTGTTACCTCCTACCCCTAATTACAGTACTTAGGACATTATTTTTGTATCTAGTAATTAGAAATATTTTCAACTTTGTATCATTCTTGAAGTTCTTGAAATCTTTGAAAAGAATGGTGAAAAACAATGAATTGCACATAGCTGGTAAATCACTGCAGGAGGTAGACAATAAAACAAAAAGTAGGGATGGAAAGGTTTGAAATTAGGATTGAAATTGTCTTCTGAGTGTGCTTTATATATTAAGGAAGACCTTCTTTATGATGGAGACAGCGAAACCCTGGAACAGGTTGCCCAGAAACATTTCAGGTCAGGCTTGACAGGGGGCGGAGCATCCTTATCTAGTTGAAGATGTCCCTGCTCACTGCTGGGGGAGGTTGGACTAGATGGCCTTTAAAGGTCCTTTCCAACCCAAACTATTCAATGATTCAATCCACATGTCTGTCCTAGTCTGTTTATGACCCCTACAAAGGGCTGGGTTTCTTTCCCTTCTTGTATTACTTATTTTCTTAGATTGGAAACAAAATACCATCTATGTGTTAGACCTTTCATGGCTGTACCAAGTGAACGTTGTCAGTGAAAAAAACAAACCCCAAACTCTTGCCCAGGTCCTGCTCCATCCCTTCATAGTGCCAGCTGGAGATAATTTAAGCAAGGCCAGACTATTCCACTTCTGCAAAGCAACAGCATGAGCAGAAGACTGACCTGGAAGTGGCTCTGCAATCCCAACACAAACAAGCCCAGTCTACTTTACAACACAGAGCACAGCACAGTCAGGTTCTAATCTCAGTGTTTCTGGAACATAGTGCAGTAAAACAACAAAAAAAAAAAAAACACCAGAACACACAATCTGCCACCACCTCATCTTGCCTCTTATCAGCTTGTTTGCAGGGGAAGAGGAAAGTGTACTAAACTTTTTCTCATTTTTTTCCCCTCTCCTACCCCCACTTCTCTTCTAACAGCACACTACAAGTGAAAGTCTCGGAGCCGCAGAATTCAATAGACATGAACACAGAAAATGAACATTTGAAGTCCATAAAGATGTGCCTTAATCAGCCCACTGAGTGGAATCTGAGTTTTTCAGCAGCATCTCTCGCCAGCTGTAAAGTTTTTAACCAAAATCTCAAAACTGATGAGAACAAATAGATTGCAGCTGTTCTTGCACTATTATTTTGTACATTGTTCCTGATTTTTTTTTCTGCAAAATAATAAGCGTTTATTACATTGATCTTGAAATGATCTTGTGTGATTTGGCTTTATATACTACTAGCATTATTCAGTTTGATGTACTTTTTCTTTTTTTTAAATACAAAGTTACACATCTGACCATCATGAAATTCTTGCAGTACAAATTTATATCAGAATCGGATGTTCCCCTTTAATAGTATTGTGATTTTTCTATGTTCTTTAAAGTTAATTATTTCCCAATTTTATTTTTGTGCACGAAAGTTAATATATTATGTAATTTGTGGCATAGGACACCATGTAAAGATTTATGGTAATAATTCAAACAAATCTGTAACAGGTGGAGACCGACTACCTCGAAGAAAAGCAGTACAAAGGTAAATTATCTGAGGAGATCTCCTTTACCAATGGATTGAAATGTATGGAAGCACCAGTTTGTTCCTGCAGTATGCTTTCATCTTCACTTACCTTGAGAACTTCTGTGTGACGGTGTTTAATGACCATAATGTCTAAAAGAAAGACCAAGCCTGCTGGAGAATCTCGTGAGATTGTCATTCAACAAATCTGTATCTGCACTTTTTGAGGTTTCTGCTAAATGGTCTTTCTTCCCCATTTGTTTTTATGACTTCATGCCTGCCACCAATTAAAATGGATGTAAATGCTCTTCCTATTTCATTTTTTTCTGTGTACTTTGGAAATGCAATGTAAAATCAAAGTTTTAAACTCTACTCAAAGAAGTAGTAAATGGTTGTAGCTGACTACATTGTAGACATTCCATGCTTAGATGATCTTTAGCAAGGTTCATGTACTTCATTCATCAAAACTTTATTATTAATAGAACTATAACAAAAGTGTTAGAATAAAACCATATGATATATTTCTCTTTGCTGGAGTCATACATTCAATAGCTAGAGGAGAGGTTTCTTAATTCAACTTCTTAATAAGTTCTCTGTCTTTGCTTGCCAAGAACTAATCTTCCAGAAGGAAATTTCCTTGGAAGACACTGTATTTAATAAAACAAAGGTTTTAAGGATTCACCTGAAAGTGAAGATGCAGTTCCTCTTTACAGAGGTTTCTTGGTTTGCAGGTACAATCCAGTAACTGAAATAAAAAGATCGTTACAAATTCTGGTAAGTCTCCCAGAGATCCTAATAGGGTATTGAGGCACTGAAGCATCACACAGTGCAGAACATGATTAAAAAAATAAACATTCATCATCACACTGCCCCGTCTAGCAGGTCTTTATGTATCTCAACTATTTAATGCGTGTGGATTCTATGTGGCAAGAAAGCCAGAAAGAGAATTAAACTTCCCAGGGGAGAGGCACTGACTCGGTGCAGCCCCACCAAAGCACAAGGAACAGGAAGGAGTGAGGAGGGACATCACAGCCAATGCAGCTGGCATCTTAGTCATGTGCCCACTGGAGGAGAGGCCATGTGGATTTTCTCATTTCAAAGACCCAGTAAATACCAGAACTTTTCTGTTTTGGACATGTCTCCCTCAGCTCCAAGCAGCAGCCTGGTTTTGTTAACTATCAGCAATTGTTATTTGAATCACGTTGACTTTTAATTGGCTGACGATGGAAAAGTGGTCAGAGGGGAGTCAGTTCAGGTACAACCCAAGCTCACCAGCCACTCCTGGAAGTCAGACAAAAAACCCACTAGAAAAAGAAACGTTCTCGCTGCAGCCCTGACCCTTCAGCTTGGGAGAGTGACCAGCCAAAGACTAGGGTGTGCAGTCTGAAGAGACAATCACAAAACTGGGTTTAAGAAACAGAAAGCAGTGTGGGAATAAAGATGGGATCACCTACAGTTTGACAAGTGACCACTGCTATTTTATCATTAACAGGGAATCAAGTCTAGGTCTAGTGTGGCTCATGTCTCACACCCTGTTGTGTTTAGCCAGCAAAAAGAGAGAAGTCACACTGTAATTGGTCCAGAGTGACAAAGAGGCTCTTTTTAAACCAATTAGAATATTTTAGGGATTAAAATTTTGCTCCTTAATTAAGCACCCAGGAAGTTAGGTGCTCAAACAATAGAACTACAGTAAATAATATTACTTTAGTAGAAGGAGTCATGCATACCAAGTCAAGATTTTTTCACTGCAAGTAGTAAGATACTTCCAGACCTGGGTCCTTGTCACCTTTAGATGTACTTCTGCTACCATGTGACTTTCTCCAAAAGTTAGCTGCATACATTTTGACTGGGATTATCAGTAACAGTGAGCTTTGAAGAAGACAGCAAACATCTGATCATCCCAATTGTGCAGCTACCCTCTCCTTCATAGGTGAAGTAATTTTGCAAGAGCACACCACATTTTCTATTGCACAGAAATCCCTTCCCTTTACAGGGAGCTGGGCAGGCAAATCACACAGAGAGGCTGGAAATTCACTGCCAGTTGCTGGTCAGGTTTCCAGCCTGAAAGGATCACAGGGTAATTCAGATATAAAAGGACATCACAAAGATCCTGCTAAAAAGGCAGACAGTTGCAAGGACTTCATCCAGTCATGTCTTAAATTAGGACAGAGCCTACATGGCTTTTCCAAGCAACTGGTTCCAGCAGTTCTCAACCTGTTCCACTGCCTTTTTCCCCTTATATTCTGGTCAGACTTCCAGTCTATACCCACTGGTTTTTATCCTCCCACCGTATGCAACCAAGAGCCCAGTTCCATCTCTTCATCAGACTCCTTGCAGGTAACCGAGGATCCTCCCAACACTGGCAGACTGAACAAGCCCAGCTCCCTCAGCCTCTCCCCACAGGGCAGGCACTACAGCCCCACAGCAGCCCAGGTGTTTGCTGTTTGCCAAAGGCAAAGTCTGTTTCCTATAAACACACACCAGTGAAGCCACATCCACAGCACAGCACCTACGGTTAATGCAGGCACCAGTTGTTGAAAGTGTATTTGTGATTGGAGAGCAAAACACTTGAAGGAGGATGAGAGAGAACTTGTAACTGAGAAAAACCAAAATGAACAGAACCAGCCGGGCTCCCCCCCCCCCCAAAAAAAAAACAACCAACACCACTTGAAAGCCCCAGGGAAGCTCTGATTGACAATCACCTGAGAAAAACTGAACTATATGCTTTGCCCATTTGAACTGTGTTAAGGCAGCATTCAAGGGGACAGAGAGCATCTCTGATCTCAAGCGCCTGCATGAACACAAACTCACCCTACAACACAATTTGGGGATATGAAAAGAATTATCAAAAGAGGGAGTTCAGGACCTCAAAATTCTGTTTAATGTTACAAATATCAATAATTTATCACAGTTACAAAAGCTTCTGAATAGCAAATAGCAGAAAAGCATGTCGTGGCATTTTGCAGGTTGACAAGTTTCCAACAAAAACTGCAAAGGAGGAAAAGCAACACAAACCTGTCTGTTTCCTGTAAGCAAGCTTGGAAATAGCATAATAGTTTAGGCATTACACTTTGGGAATTCGACTTTTCACTTGTGTCCCTAAGTAATTTTTGAGAATTACCAAAGGTCATTTATAGTACACTTACCTACTTCAAATGCAAGTTCCTTAGAAAGCTGTGTTTGGCATCAATAGTTGGGAAGAACTGTCAAGCAATCAACGTTAAGACTTCTCCCACTGCCTCTGAAATTATCCATAATGGAACACAGAGAGACATGACTGACCAAGCGTTTCCATCTCCACAGTAAATCTGCTCAGCCACCAGCGAATGCTACGTGCAGAGTAATCTTCTGTTGTCCTGTAAAACTCACAACTCTTCCTAGATATGTCATTAGAAAAAAACTCTGAACTTCAAAGCTACAAGGAACCCACAATTGGATGCTACTTTAAAAAGACAGAACACAGACCTTAAGAGTATTTAATTTTTTACCCCCCTCTGTACTTAAATATTCCTTTCCTTACTGGATCTTATTTTGTACAACAAATATTTTTACGCTTTTCTAAAAGTACATCACTGATTTTATATAACAAGGTCAAGATCAGTAGGAGACTTCCAGAGTTCAGTTTATAAAATGAGTTACTCAGTTTTACCACTTTCATATTTTTCAATAAAGTGGACACGCATCTGCAGGATGCAGAATTCACAGTGGAGATTGACTTTATTTTACATTTACATGAACAGTAAATATGTGCATCTGCTGACCAGGTTTAATTGTTACAAAACCTTATAAAAATTAAGAAAGTGGGTGCCACAGACATAGGTACATTCAAAATTGCTGCCATCACAAGCAACCACTACAGGTCAAACCCTCTGCTAATGTTAAACATCAAAACAGCTTTAACTATTGAGTACTTAACACCAACGGCAATTTTATCTGCAGATAAGAAGCAGCATTCTCTATAAAGTAAAAGAGAAAATCCTCTTTGTTCAGGTAATATTTTAATATGCTTTTAATACATGAATGAGGGACTTCATATTGGGAAAATAATGAAAAGGACTGTTTACAAAAAACTAATCTAGAAATCTAGAATTATAGAAGGAGTTAAATATGACTAACAAGAAAATAAATCTCAGTTTTCAAGTCTGATGTTCACTACCAGCATTGGCAAAGGGCACTTTCTCTCCTTTTGTCTTCAATTCTCCACTTCCTCACTCAAAAGCCTTGAAAGATTCATTCTTGTTTTTTCAAGTGCCAGTGTTTTCGCTCGTCTTGGAGGCCTTGAACTTGACACTGGGACCGATTCTGGAACTTCATCATCACTGAAATGCAGAATATTTAAAAGCGAGGCCAAAAAGACTAAGCAAACTCAAGAGTTTTTATATTAACAAACTTGAAATATGGCCTCAAAGAGCAAAAGTACTTCTTACCAGTTCTAAGCTTTTTTAATTTTTTGAGAAGAATAAATTGTTTTCCAAGTGATACAGCACTTGCAAAATAAGCATAACTCCCAAAAATTAGGTGAAATCAAAATAAATACAACAAATAGGCAAAAGGGAATGGACTGACCCTGGTGACCCTGAAGTCCATGGATTATTGCTTGAGAAAGTGTGAGCACAGCTAAAAATTACAAAGGTGGTGTTTTAATTCTCATACCCTACAAGATCACAAGGAAAGAAATCCATTATCATGTTCATTTCTCAGAAGCTTATCAACACATGGGAAAAAAGCAACAGAACTGTGGAGGGGGAAAAAGAAATAAAAAAATTGACTCCTCCACAGAACATATTAAAGAAGCAGAAAGAGTGATTGGAAAAAGAGAAATAATGTAAACCAAAAATCTAACTTTTGCCAGCTAGAATATATGTTGACTTTCCACCCCAAAGGTATGCTAAAAAAAGGCTACAGGCTCTTTGAAAATACCTGCCACTCTTTCAAAAGTATCAGTTCAGAGAAATTTTTCTAAAATATTTATCTGTGTTTTAGGAACAGAGGATATCAAAGATAAAAGCCTGGGAAAGAAAACCATTTTAATTAGATTTCCTTGCTGGAAGAGACATCATGGTTTTGATGGTGAAGAGCCAAGGACTTACCTTTCAGTACCACCTTTTACACTTCTGCCAGTTTTTCTTCTGCTCACAGACCTCCCTTCTGCTGCCGCTCTGCGCTGCCCTAAGTATAAGCAAAAGTCTCTTTTCATATCATGATACCATTTGTTTTCTTAAACTAGTTTTTTATTCTTCTTCAGTGTTTGATATTGCACTGAAACAGAAATATGCAGTCAGCACAGATAGAATGTGATCACAACACAAAAGCAACAACAAAAACTCACAATTTGCCACTTCTCCAGAAACAGGTTTGTTACTGTCAGTGGCTGTGACCAGGTTCTTCTCTGGAAATCCTGTAGTCAGACTTTTTTTTTTTTTTTTTAATTTGTGTTACTGGGAGAGGCTAACAGCACAAAAATTTCCACAGAACAGACTACTTTAATCTTTTAACAAATAAAACTGTAAAACCCACAACAGAGTATGACTGGCTTTTGTATCTATACATTCACAAAAAGTTAGCATGAAATTCTTTTATTAAAAGCAACTAACATTGTAGCCAGTGTACCTTTGCCAGTTTTGTTTCTTGTGGATTTTAATTTTGCAGTTCCTTTAACTTCATTAACTGGAGTTTGAAGAGCATCTTGTTTCTTTTCTGTTAAACAGAATAGCACAAGCAGAAGTCATAAATTAAAAGTTGATTATCTTAAGTACCAGTATTTTAAATTTTAGCTATTATATAAAAACACCACACAAGTTAACTCCGCTTTTTCTTTAAATCAGAAACTAGATAACAAGGCATGCATGAAGCTTTAATGTCACTCAGCTAATGGATGCTACAGCAAGACACGCTCTCAATCATCTACCAGAAGTCTTGGGAGTTCAGGGAGGTTCCAATTTACAAGAAAAGGCATGAGGGAGGACCAAGGGATCTACAGTTAGTTTAACCTCAGCTTCTGGAAAAATTATGGAGAAGATCATACTGGGTAGAATCATTAAGGTTGCAAAAGACCTGCAAGATCATCAAGTCCAACCTGGGACCAAACAAAACCATACAGCGAAGTACCACATGCAGTTGTTTTTTGAACACTTCCTGGGATGGTAACTCCACTACTTCCCTTAGCAGCCTGTTCCAATGCTTCACTCTTTCAGTGAAGAATTTTTTCTTAATAACCAACCTGAACCTCCCCAGCACAATTTGAGGCCATTTCCCCTTGTCCTGTTGCTACTGTTCTGGGAGAAGAGGCCAACCCCCACTTTGCCTTTCAGGGAGCTGTAGAGACCAACAAAGTCCCCCCTGAGCCTCCTTTTCTCCAGGCTGAACAACCCCAGCTCCCTCAGCCACTCCTCATAGGACTTGTGCTCCAGACCCTTTGAAAATTTGAAATCCTACAAATTTGAAGTAATAAATGCTGTTCAGTTTTTAATAATTCCAAATGTATTGAGGGAGGGGTGGGAGAAGGAAAGGGAACAATGCTTTTCTCCTTTAAAGTCTGCCATTAAAAAGTGC
This sequence comes from Myiotriccus ornatus, assembly GCA_036023395.1. Lineage (NCBI taxonomy): Eukaryota > Metazoa > Chordata > Aves > Passeriformes > Tyrannidae > Myiotriccus > Myiotriccus ornatus. The sequence continues at coordinate 57,890,641 of JAYRBT010000139.1, forward strand.
TCAAAAACCCTTTTGCATGACAAATTCACACCAAAAAGAATTATCAGATGTTAGGCAAAAACATTGCAACTACTTGCTCAAAAGCACACTTCCAACTTCCCATCCAAGAAATATTTGAAGACAAACATAGAAGATAAAAGAAATTAAACTATTTGGCACTTCTGGAAAAAAAGAACAGATTAAAGCCTTTAAGTAACCTACTAAAGATATAAATAATTAAAAGAATGTAAAAGAGCGCACTATCTGCTTCAAATGGCTGCCTGTCAGTACTTTTGCTTTGCTGCTGCAAGCAAACCCAGTGAGTTTCATTCAACTGCTTTTCTGCTGAATAAAATATTCTCCTTTGTGAGCCCCCAGCACAATGGACACTGCTGAGGCACGTGCAGCTGCGCACGCTCTGCCGGCAGTGCAGTCTCCCAGCTACTTCCACTTCAAACTCTTAAACAGCAATAGAAGGAAATGTGGCTCCCACAGATGAGCTGGCAACAAGGACAGACTGGGGTGAACACAGAAGGTATCAGCTCTATCCTGCTATAACACAGCCTGCAAGAACCACGGGCATGGCAACTCCAAAATCTAAGAACCCCACCCAGCATTTCTTTCTTCCTCCAGGTTAGCGAGTCACGTTCTACAGATGAGTTAGTCAGCATCAGTATTTCACAGGCACAGTGTGCCAAACATTTAAAACAAAACATCTTAATACTGGTTTTGTTAAAAAGAAAGAGCTGCAGGGCAGAGCTTAAGATGCAGAATACAGCACTACTCATACCAGAGTAATATGACAGAATTTGGTCAAAAAGCCCTACAAAGTGGAAAATACTTCAGTAAAAATATTTTAAACTGTGTGCATATTTATTACTACATGCTACCTTTTCCTATTTTTTCCAAAAAGTAGATTAAAGAAGAAAAACTAAAACTCATTTTCATAACATCTGAGCAATTCACTGAATTGTACACCTGCTACTGTACTACACCTCTTCTGAATTACCTTCTTCAATGTGAACAGTATTTTCAGCCAGTGTGATGTCAGTGTCCTGTGTCCTTCCACAAACACCTGTTTCCTCAGTTTGTCTAGAGTCATTTTTGCCCACATTAGGATCCTTGGTCAAGTTCATCTTGATCTTCTCAAAAGTCCTTTGACACAGTTTATCTTTCACTTTCTGGGGAACAGACATTTAATGTTAAATGCTACTTAATTTTACAATTATTTATTTAATCCATTAAATTTACCTACTAACAGGACTAGTTAAATTGACTGCACTAAGGATATGTGTGACATGAAAGTGATCAGTCAAGCTGAAAGTAGAAACACTTTCTCCAACACCAGGCACTGAAATGTCACATTTTTAAATTTTTAATCTTTTTTTTTAAAGGAAACCTGAAAAACATTAAAACAACTGGACTTGGAGTATAGCTACCTCTGCATCATATACCCATGGCTGATTCAGCACTTTTCAACATTTCTATATACCATGGTGTTTGTGTGTCATATTTCCAAATTTTCCTTTTTTTCAATATAAATAAAAGCACCTAAGTAAAAATTCTTGTAATCAATCCCTTCCCACTTCACCTTAAATCAAGTACCCTTTTCATGTTGGCTAATGATCTTCCAATTATGTCATAAGTTTAGGTGTAAAATTTCAGCTCTTAATAATTAACTAGAGAAAAGCCATCCAAACTGCAGAAGACTTAATGCTGAATTTTATTTTAACTTAAAATATTAACTACATCACAGTTATCAAAAGATCTCACTGTACTGCAATATATCAAATTGGGCACACTGTTGCACCCTGGTTATACTGTCTACAGTTTATGCAGTGATATCAGCTAGTTTTGTAAATTACTCAAAAATTAATTTCCAAAGACTGCTTAAAAGAGAAATTCCAGTCACATCATCATAGTGAGCAAAGGCACTTCATTTTTAAGTGTATCAGAATATTAGTTTGTTAACAAATAAAAAAGTAAGAACCATGTTATTTATGTACTACCTCTAGAATCTCATTGAGCAACACCAGAAGATTCTCTGTGGAAGAATTACTGAGTTCTACTGAATTTAAAGCTCTCGCATAAATACGGACATCTGGTGCAGCTGGGTCTGTTAGGATTTCATTGCAAATTTTCATGGCTAAACTATCATGCACTGTTAACTCCTGTAAAGGAAAGAAATTAGATATCAGACATTTTGTTGGGAACTATTTACAAGAGACAACAGTGAAAACATTCTGTTTAAGCCGTTAATTGTCTTATTTTACGGACTAAACATTTTCCTAAAATGCAGTATTTTTAGTATGTACACCAAATGATTTTTATAAACACTTTTCCCAGTATAGACAATTAGCCATGGTGCAAGGTCCTGTGAGCCTTTTATAATTGTAAGAGGGAGGGGAGACTGGGGGGGAAGGAGGTGGGAGGGAACGTGTCTAGCTATAAGATTTCATTTAATCCAACTGCTGGCACTGGGAGTCTCAGAGGCCCAGACAGGTAGCAGTAAGCAAGTGGGGCGGGGGGGAGGCAGGGAGGGGCAGTTCTTAATCTCTAGACTAAATACTATTTTCCTACAGTTTAACACACTGTACCTGATAGTCCTGAGAATTTTTAGACTGAAGTTTCAGTCCACTTGGTCTTGTCAAATCCACTAATAGTTCAGAAACATTACTGATATCTACTTCAGACAAAGGTGACGTTGCAGGAGCATTTAACAGTGTTTGCAGAGTTGGAAGATAAGCTTCTTCAAAGCATTCCTGGTTAGACCTATTTCAATGGTGTCAAATATTAGTAGCATAACAAGACAAAACTGTTTTGTCTTCCAGGATGAAAGTTCCCCGATCCATTGCAACACATCAGTCAAAGCAAAGTGGGAGCAGCCAACCTTATTAGCAACAGCCAGCAAGATCAAGATATCAAAACTGCTTCACAGAACCAATCAAAGTTTTAGCACATGGTATTTCAAGCAAGTTTTAAGTAACACTTCCTGCCTCTGAAGAGTTTGAACATTCGTCCTTACTACTGAAAACCTAACTGATATGTCTGATATATACAGACATATTTACTTCTAAGGGTCAAGACAATACATTTACATAAATACATTTCTTTTTTTTTTTTTTTAATTTATCTTGTCTTCTGCTCATTCCTCCTTTCTAGCTAGCCTTTTTCTTTGTGAGTACTTTTCATTGTGTAAGAAAGCAAGGAAGCCTGGCAAAAAAAATATGCAGTGACTAACAAGAGTTTTGAAAGAAATATTCATGCTTTTTTCTCAGAAGAGTTCATCATTCCTGCTAAGCAAGCCTAAAAACCATGTTGCTCTTGGTTCTGCAGCAAGTTGTCTAAAAGTCTCGTTCCACAAGATTTTTCAAAACAATTTGATATGCAAGGTGTTGAAAAGTAGAGGGTACTAATTGAAGTGAAGCCTTTGCTGTTTCTGGTATTTATATGAAACCAAAATAACTACAGGAGAAAACTAACAAAGTAAATAATATAAAATAGCAGATTGTTTGCTGCTGGACTACTGAGCCAAACCAGCTGACCAAAAGACCTTCTGAGCACTACAAAAAAGAACCCAAGCAAAAACTCTCCCTTTCAGCAGCAGCTTTGAGGCTTTAGCTAGGCATAACTGAAGTATCATTCAGATTATTTCCTCTAAATTAAAAATAAAGTAAAAAAAAAAAAGTCTAGTAACATAAAGGCACCAGGCAGAAAGAAGTTTCGCCTCTTAGGCTGCCAGAGAGTTTAACACTGTTTAGAAAACATTCCACGAATAAGAATAGTTCACTGGTTACAGGATCTTGTCCCTGTTCTAGCAAGCCATGCCACTCTCCTGATATCAAAGATTATTTTAAAATAGTCAGCATCAACATTTTTTCCTCAGAGTTCAAATATTTATTTTCAAAAAGCCCACTGACTATATCTGCGACCAGATGGAGAAGTTAACAGTGCAGCACCTAGAAAACAAATGGAAATTTAAGGTTTAGTAAGAGATCAGTGCCAAAACTGGATATGAACCTCAGCCAAATCTCATTTATTACCTGAGTTCTCCTTTTCTGAATGGCAACTATACAGACAGTTCTCAATTTCACATGGTATTTAATAATTCTCTTCTAAAAATACAGTATTGGTAACAGAAAACAGTAAATTATTCATCTTAAAATGGACCATTTGTTATCCAGGACATAAATAATGTTTTGAGACAAAAAAACAAATGACATTTCCCAGCTAAAGAGATTAGCAATCAATGAGCCAGACTAAGGCTTAGGACTATTTTCTCCACTGATTTTTCAGTTTTTTGGTTAAAACATGCACCACGTTATTCTTTCAAGAAAAAGATCATCTACGAGGTGCCAGAAGTTGCCTTCTTTGTAAATGATTTGGAAATACACAAAATTATTCAGGTGGGCAATCATTAAAACTAATTTAAATAAATGTAAAAAGAGACATTCACAGCATCAGAAGACAACATTCACAAGATTATCAATGTTTTAAGGCTTAAATTAATTAATCCATATCAGAGATACTGGAAGCATATAAAAATAGTTTTTCTGTTACTTATTTTCAAAAGAACTTATGTAGGGAAAACCCTATTCTGGAAGAGACTGTGTATTCTTTTTTTCTGACAACAGCAAAAATACATTTGTTAGGGTTTTTGTGTCTCCAAACAAATCCTGTTTGAACTACATCCCTTGATGGGGTGATGCATTGGCTACAAAAATTTAATTCAATATGGCTTGACAAATAGGTACGGTAACATATAATAGACCTAAATTAAAACTTAACCATAAAAACAACTAGATAAATACTCAGTTTGTTCTAACTCGCTCAAACCACTAGCAGCAAACGTTAAACAATTTAACAAAATTTAACAAAAAGTTAAACAATTTTTTCATTCATCAGGTGAAAGGAGATGAGAGGTGCTGTTTACATAAGCTCTCTACCTCCTTTGTCCACTACCAAAATAAACAGGTATTTTGAATATATTCTGAATATTCTGAATCTGCTGTGAATTTAAATTGGAGTATTCTTCAGTTCAAAAACAAAAAAACAAATCCCAAAGCCACAGCCCACCAGCCTGCTGCTTTGATATCTGCTGGGCACTGATTATATCCTTTTGAAGCATTCCTGCTAGCTACTTTTTAGTGACACTTCAAAGCCTACCTTTAGTGCTCAACAGCATAAATAAATAAAGCACATCTTTTTAAATTAATATTTTATTCAGTATCTTGGAGAATAGTTTCAATTATAGGCTTAGGAAAGAAAAAAAAAGGTGGAAGGCTACGGGGTAAAAGGGAATTAATGGAAAGTCGTCAGAATAGTCACAGGTTGAGATTATGTACTTTCAAGAGCAATAGGCATAGGAGGCTGAATTAAACCTGTAGGTCTAACAATTGTGCAATTTCTACTTGTGCGAGACCAAAAAAGGCTCCTAAAGCTGCTAGCTCAATGCATATTGTCACATAACAAATTACAAAGACCATTACCTGCTTGCATACGCAAATAAAGGGAAGAATACTCCCAGACAGTGTCGAAGCCGAGTATCCTCTTCAGTCACGGGGTTGTACCACAACAAAACAAGGCGAGAAAGGAGCTTGGCACTGATCAGCCTCCCAGAGAACATCAGTTTGGCAATGCCTTCTGCAGCTACTGTCCTAAGCTCTGGAAACTGAAAAAAGAACTCATCACAAACACAAACACACCAACCACAGTGTTTTGCACCAATAATTTCTAGTACTAGCCTACATCCTATCTTGCCAGTCAATTCTCTACATTGATATATTTGCACCTGCACAGAACTCAAAGCCACCTCAAGAGTATCATTAGTCTGTATCAGTGACAAACTTGTAGTCATTTTCTAGGACAACTATTTTAACATAAGACCATTGATTTCAGTTACACATCACATAATATTCACATACAACCTAATGTGATGGTAAGCCATCTGCAATAATAATTTCAAAACAAAATTAAGGCAAATTTTATAGTATTCCTTACCTCACTGTCTAAGAAACCAGAAAGTAGCTTCAGAAGGCTGTGAATTGTGGCACTGTCCTCTTCATCCTCTGCTATTGTTTTGCTTTCGTCCTCGCCATTTTCAGTTCTAATGTGTGCACTTTCACTTTGAGAGTCACTGCCTCTTCTGGTTTTAAAAGGCTCAATTCCAAACAGCATTAGTTGATCAAAGATTGCCTTTAAAGCACTGAGCTTTATCTTTGTATTATCTATTTGTAAAACCTGTGTTTAATAAGGAAAATACATACATGATCTTCCAGTAGACCACCAGTGTTAAAATTCAGCATAAGATTTTTTGCTTTAAGACGACTATTAATTTGGGAAACTGTCTATTGTTCTTGAGACAACTTTCAGACTTTAGGAAGGTGTGATACAAGTTTAAACCTGGATTTATAATACAGTCTGGGAAACAGTTAATCAAGTTATCTATGCACCACTGGTTCTCAAACACCATTACTATGTATAATATCTTGTTATGGATACAAGATTAGTTTTATTTACTATGTCACAAAGACCATCACTCAGTTTCTGATCAGACATTTTACCTGTAACAGCAGTGGAAGTTGGTTTTGGGCAAATTCTTTCTTCTGAAGGGTACAGCATCCCAAACACAAGACTGCCTTATTTCTCACAGCTGGATGAAGATTAGTTATGCTAGGAAGTATCTGGAAACAAAAATACTACACTTTATGGTTGAATATATAAATTGAAAATAAAAAACTGACTACTAAAACGTATTTACCCTGAAAATAAAAATAATTTTGTTTGATACAGGTTTGGAAAGTGGCAACTACCAAATACTATATTTATCTAAATATAAACAGAAGCAGATTGGGTATGCTGTTTGAAATCAGCAATAAAATAACGGCAAAAATCACGTGTTTTCTTTTGTGGATTTTTTTCATAAATATTTGTTTTCAAACAAAATGGAGTTGATCCCTCTGTGAAATAAAAAGACAACACATAACAACAAACCTACACATTTCTTTATAAAAGACATTAGCATTCTTGCAGAGAAACAGTACCCAAGTTACCAAATACAGATGCCACTTCGATGTACTTGGAATAGTTTTGAGAAGACAATTGTAAAACTCCACACAATAAAAAAGCCAGACTAGATACAGTGGGAACACTACAGCGGCATCTTTTTATGTTTTTGCATTTACTTAAAGGGTTTAAGTTTAAAAAAAGAACACAAATAAGTATCCCAAATCATTTAATACATGAAAATCCAGCAGGAACATCAATACAAAAGCAAGCTATTGGACAAAGAAAAGTGGAATAAACAACAAATGTGAAAATTAAAGAAAAACCAAGAGGAAAAAATAAAAAAAAAAAGGTTTCTGGGATACACAACATTAACTAGGACTTCTAAGAATACTTCTATACATCTGTAACAAATCAGGTGTGGTTGCACTACATTTCAGCAAGTTTCTTTCCAGGCTGAATTCTAAGAATTCCCATTCTGAAGTCATCCAGTCCATTTTCTTCTTGTCAAAAGATCACATCCAAATTCCTATAAAGTATTACATAAACAGACTAAACAGATACATCCTAAGAATTCTAAAAATTTTTGTCAAAGTCCCAGGAATTTGCAGCTGAGATAGGAACAAAATCATTCCATAATATTTTTATTGAACTTGCTCAGTCTTCCTTGAAATTTGTACCAGTGTTCACCATGCTGCGACAAGGACTTCCAGAGATCACGTATTAGGTGACAAAGCAACTCATTTCATTTGTTTTGAGCTTGCTAATGAATAAGTTTATGGGGTGATCAACCAATCCTTACTCACTTTCTCTAATGTCTTATGACTTCTGCCCTCTCTCAAGCCTTACCCTTAAGTCCTTTCCAGGTTACAAAGAAGTAACCTATTTAAACATTCTTCAGTAGAAGCCATTCCATACTTTTCCTTGCTGCCCTTGACTACTTCCATTACAAACTTCAAATATAAAATTTCTAAATAGGTAAGAATTGCACAGAGTATTCCCACGTGGGTACACCATTCATACAATGGTGTATTACTTCTTTCTATTTTTTGTTTGCACTCTCAGTAACAGTTAAAAGGCTGGGATGTTTAAAAATATTTATCTTCAAATCCATAGTCTTCACAACGGAAACCAGGAAGTGTATCTTGTAGACTACAAGAGGAAAATAATGCCACTGCTTTATTTTTCAATACAAAAATGTTTTTGCTCTTCAAAGGTGCTAAGAAAAGAGACTGGGATGAGGGGAGAATCTTTTCTTGTGCATGGACGGAAAGAAAAAAAGGTCTATATGAGTTCCAGTCTTTCCAAGATAAAAAGCTTTTGACTAGAAACAAACTAAAAGTCAAAACAACAACAAAAAACCCCCAAAATGTTACAAGTTCTCTATTAGAGCTGTCATAACTTTGGCTGATAGAAAATCCAAGTAATTAAAGGCAGTAGGCTCTCCACTTGGCACAGTATACCTCAGCCCTGTCCACCACTGTCATACACATCAGTCAAACATTTATCACATTCTTATTGTATTTTAGCGTCTCTCTGCCACAACCAGTTCTGTCATAGGAGCTCAGAACAGTATTACCTGCACTCACCTCCAAGACACTGGGTTCTCAGAAGGCTTAAAAGCACCAAGCACAGTACTACAGATACAGCAAAGTGATTGTGAAATAATCACAAGCCATCCTGCCAGCATCCAAGGGCCAGCTACAATGTATCCATGTTCATTATACTGTAAACAGTACTTTTATTCCTACATACCAGAGATTGAATGAGTTCATTTATGGTTGGACCGATTCCTTTAGAAAGGGACATGACCTTCAGAAGCTCATGACACATCATCAGACACTTCAACAGTGTTTCAGGATCACTCTTCAAGTGGGTCAGAGAAAAGAGAAAAATATTATCAATACAAATGGTGGGTGTAATAAGAAGAATGATGCCATTAATCATAATTTGTCCCTACCCAAACAAACATGTCCACTACAAATTTGCTGTGTGCAGGAATATTAATCATCATCTGTCTACAAACTACAACGAAAATAGATCCCTTTTCATGTTTTCAGCTAGTTGAGAGTAAAAGGAGTAAGAACGAGATCCTTTTAGAATTCTTTAGTTATTCAAGGACAAAAGGACAGTTTGACTGCAAATAATTTTTTGCTAGGGCATACCATCAGCTTCTATACTTGCAGAATGAAAATACTAATACCATAAATGTTTGTTTTCAATATTAAAAATGTAGATGAGACAAGGTTAAGCTAGATTTTCTTTTAAAACTAAGAATAAATGTTAAAACATAACCAGCACTTAGGAATACAGGAAGAGAACAGACCTTCTCCACATGCATTTCTTTAATTTCAGATTGCTTTTCTGCTTTTATCAGATCATTTTTTGTGCGTTCCAACTCAGTTATTTGCTCTTTTAACACTGATGCTTCATTAAAATCCTGCAGAGTAATGCATTCTTCCAAAGCTTGCTTTGCTTCAAAAAGCTTCACTTTTATTTCAGCCAACTGAAATACAAAGTAAAAAGAAAATTAATATCATAACCTTTGGGGTATTAGCCAACAACACTCTATTGATACTAGCCAGTAATACCCTACCATATAAAACTCTAGATGCCTAAGGTTAAAAAAATATTTTTCTTAATAACTAGCTTACCTTAAGCTCCCTCCTTCTTATTTCAGCAGCATCAACAGGCTGCTCGACTGAAACAACTGGCTCGCGAACTTCTGATATAATTTCTGCAATCTGTTGGTACAAACAGTGTATTAGTACCATTAATTTCAGCTCAGATGTCGTATACTAAGCATTTAACTTATCCAAATTTAAAACACTATCCTTCTGAAAAAGTAGGAGAAACATCTGTGCAGTTTCTCTTAACAGCTCATATTCCCTGCAAATAAATCTTCAGTTTGACAATACATAGTGTGACCATAAATCTGGTGTTTTCTCCCAGTCAGCTGGGAAAGCAAAGAATGAGAAGACCACATTATCCATTAAGTCCAGCTCTTCCTACACCAACAGTTCCCTGGCACTACCCCTCTCCTCTAGAGATGAACACAAGCTTAAAAGGAATTGCTGATAACAAGAGTAAGGCTTTTCATCAATCAAAATACAGCTAAGAACACCATCATTTAAAGGTCTATAAACCACCATTTGAAGTAGAAGAAGCAACATAAGCTATTTAATTTCAAGCCAAATATGCACACAGAACTAGAAGCAGAACTAGGCTGAGAATTTTTATTGAGTTAGGGGCTTCCTTTAAAGTCAGTCCCATTATTTAAATACAAAATGAGATGAAACATGAGGAAAACTAAAGACTGAAAAAGACAGTCTTAATTTGATTTATCTTGTATCAGATCACCCCAGTTTAACCTTCTCTCAAGCTGTACCAAATCAATGGAATGTATTGAATTAGGGTATTTCACAAGGATATTAGAAATGCACACATTTACCATTACAATTGTATCATAATGCTACAATTACCATAGTTCTTCCATCGTAACAATGGAACAAACCTATATCCAGATTTACCCACTGGGCTGAGGTTTTTCCAGAAGTGATCTCTGTCCTCAAGTCCCAGGTTCATTTAAAATATTTGAGTAAAATCAAGGGTCCACTTTTCCAGAG
>JAYRBT010000139.1:57901350-57913077 GCA_036023395.1 Myiotriccus ornatus
ATAAGCTTTTAGAATTACTTACGATTTGAATCCTTGTCTCATCATCCTTAACGATACAGAGCAATCTTTCAACAAGCAGAGGTATAAGTGCTGCTGAAGTTGCAGGTAGAACAAGAATCTTTTGTAAAATAGCTAACAAGTGCTTTCTGCATTAGAGAAAAAAAAGCACAATGTTTGCTTATTCAAGAAAATAGAAGATATGAGTTAATCTTACCAACTTCAAGCTAGTGTGATTAAAACTTTATAATACATTACGAAACTTCTCCATAGCTATATCAGCTGCTAAATATATTTTCTTGCTTAGCAATGTTTGTCTTTTCCTGATTTTACCTGATTTTTCTTGATTAGAAAATGTTGGATTTTTTAATCAGGTGTCACTACTGTCCAAAGAAAAATCATTCCAGCAGAAAACAGCCACAATCAATACTGTAGAATGCTTTCATAGAAATTATCTGTCTGAAAACTCAAAAAGAATTACCAGCTAAACTATTCTGCCAATCTGGAACACATATATGCATTCCACTGAGAGTCTGGAATTATTGCTGTGTTTATACTATCATAACTGCAATTTTTCACAAAATGCCTGTGATGGTATGAATTTCCAAATTTATTCACTCTTCTTACTTCACATCAAAAGGCTGTTCAAATGATAGAAACTAACTCAGTTAACACAGTCCAATTTAGCGTGGCATTTAAGACCTTTTAGGCCTTAGCAGAATATAGCTTACAAATATATGAAACAAACAGGCTGCTTGCTACAAGTCGTCTGTTGCAAAGTAATCCATTTTTCTCCATTAATTTTTTATACACTATGCTCCAGATAAACAGTCTTGTAACTTCATAGTCTCAAGAACACTTTATGAAAACAACTGAATTTGTTCTCCACAAAAAATGTCGAATCTGCATTAAAACTTACTTTTCCATAAAAGTAAGCAGACACTTTTGGGACCAATTCCATTAGAGAGACTGTGCTTTTTTTTCCAGCTAGCATTAGAACTGTATTTTGTCTGACTGATCAGGTTAATTTCCCAGAGGTTCTATGCCTGTACACAGGCATGAGTGTCATAAGCTTAGTAACACAGCTTCAATATTTAAGTTTACCTTCCTCCCTCTTCCGTGGTATCCATGCAGCCAATGATAAGAATCAGTTGCTGGCCTATAAATTCTTTTGTCATCAGGTTTTCAAAACAATTAAAGTCTTCTTTTTGTTCTTCAGTAAGAACTGGCATATTTTGAAGGTAACTAAATCCAAACAGAATAGATATACTTAGATTCAGAATCACTGTTGGACAGTAAAAAATTTTTTAAAAAACCCACCCCAAACAAATCAAAACCAAATACCCAAAAACACTCCCTCCCAAAAAAATCCCACCACTTTCTTGCCCTGTAAAAATAAGTAGTTACGTTAGTTACAAACCTTAAAAATTAATGTTTGTGTTCTTTTCCTAGATTACTATTTTCAGAAAGCTATTTATACCAAATAATTTACAGTTTAAAATAAAGCACTTCGTTAAAAAAAAAAATCCTTCTGTCAATGTTAAACAGTAAAAAACATAAAATTACAATTTATGCTTGTATATGTGATTTCAGTTCTGTATTAATGCATAAGGCCAGCATCGTAGGAATAAATGTATAGATGTACCATTTTTCTTATTATTTTCCTGTGTTTTTATATATTGTGTATTTTGTTACAAGTTTAGAAATGTTATATTTGCCTGCAAGACCAAATACAAGAAAATCATGAAAGTGTACATGATGAAATATGTCATCCCAGAAGAACAATCTGTTATCATATACACTCAGCCATACAGCATGCAAAGAGTAATCCGTTTGTTCCATTTCTTTATTTTTCCAGAATCACTGTTCTCTTACAAAATTCTATCTATCAATGAGTTATGCATGTTCAGAAAATCTGGAGTGAAACACATAATATAGAAAATTCAGTAACGAATAGAACATAACAAAACATAATTCAAATATTGATATGAGCTTAGAAAAGAGATGCTTTTTTCTACCCCAGCTTTACGGATACTTTTCAGCAACAGCTCATTATTTTTAGCAAATTTTAAAAATTTCTTCAAAGTTCGGACATCTGCAACGAAAATAAGCGTTTCTGATCACTTAACAGTAATATCACCTGCACCAGATGACATTGAAATACCTAAAGGCAGCTTGCAATCCAGCATTTTTTCCTAAGTACCAGTGACCTGCATTTTCTTGGTCCTGATACTCACAGTGCATTGCACAACTATACACCAGAGGATTACAGAATTGCAAATCTTACCTGAAACAACTGGTAGCAAAGCTCAACAATGAACAGTTTATCATTTGATACCACAAACAAGTTCTAGCAAACCTAATTAACCTCATTCAGCCTCACCCTGAAGAGGAAGGTAACTGAAAGCATTTTGAGTAAGATCAGATGGAAAGAGAACAAACGTTCTCTCTCGAAGAACAAATTTTTTGGAGAACAAATATTTCACAGACTGTTAAATTAATTATGAATGAATTTACACCCACCAGACTGGATGCACATTTCAAAATTAAGGAAGCACAGATGCCTCATTTATTAAATATTTATGAAACATGTTAACACATTCCCCACTGAAAAGTAGCAATGATTTCTCTAAGTACCACTAGTATACTACACCCAGTGAAGTGAGAAAAGAATACACGTATTTTTAATTGGAAGCTTCTATTGATACAATGCATTTTTCAGCAGATACAATTTATAAGCATTTCAGGAAGCCTCACTCTACATTTCACAAGTACTATACCTCAGTTAAGATTTCTCAGCATTCTCCATGCTCACAAATGTGAATTCTGTTCAAAATTTATGTTAAGACTAAAGAATCTCACCAAGAAAAAAAGATTTTTGTCCTTCACTTTGGGAAAAAGATTGACTTAACAAAACGTTCATTTCTGCCCCCCACACCCCTCAATGAAATAAATGTTCTGTAACTGGCTCATGTAGCCGCTCTGTCACTGCCTTCAAACGTAAGGTTTTGGGAAGCATTCCTGCCTGAGCAGGCAAAAAAGGAGGAAGGTTTCAATTACAAAACTACTTCTCCTGGAGACATCAGCCAAATTTTACTTTATTTTCACAAATTACAATGAAAAAAGTATCAGTTTCTGCAGGCCCTAAAAATCTTTCTGCAAACACACAGTGACCTTGATAATAACACATACACTAAGGGTAGCTGCATATTCCAGAACAATGATTTTATTATCTTAAATAACACAGAATTGTGTGCTATTGATCTAACAGTCCCATCTTGTTGATAATTCAGGAGAAAGGGCATTCCATACATTGTTTTTAGCCTATAAATTTGCTGTTTACAGGTTTTGTTTAAAAGAAGTAAATTTTCTCAGAAGTCTTTTTAAAAAAGGGAAGAAAAATTAAAACCACTGTTCAAGCATGAATTTGGGTTTGGAGGACACCTGAACAGTTTGAATGAAAGAAATATTCTCTGCTTTAAAAAAAAAAAAATCAGTTTCAGTGGCAAAAGATTTTTAAATGCAACGTACCTTAATAAATAATCTGCAAATATAGCTGGTTCTGGCAAAATCTCCTCTAGTAAATCTTCACCTTCTTTACCTTTTGATTGTAGATATTCATAAAGACATCTCCAATGTAACACATTCTCAGCTGTTAAGTCTTCCAGTGGAATCAGTTTTCTAAACAAAAATCAACAAACAAACAGAAAGAAATAAATAAACTAGGGTTAAAGACAACAAATGCCCAGAAATATTAGAAAATTAGAAATAAAGATTACTTCCTAAGATGAAAATAAAATCCTGTCAAAATGTATTTCCCACAGAATTACTTACAGAGTAAGTGAGGACACAGAGTTCCCCAAACCTCTTACTGCATTGCCCTTCTCAGTATTTTAACTCAAGACTGTTCAGTTTGCATAAACATTCTGCTCAACTTTTCAGACCTCCTAGAGCAACCGACCCAGTACTCTAACTCTAGGAAAAGTTTTTATCACCGTACAAGTCTGGAAAACTGAACACCATTTATCTGCAGAAATGCAACAACTGCAATAAAATATTTTTCAGCTTCTGTCTATGAATTGCTTCTTCCGTTCTTAATAGAGGGCTTTCACACAATATTTGAGTAGCAAACATATTATGTCAAATGCAAAAGGTAATACAAATGCTTCTCAGCATATCTCTAAGCCCATCCTCCATTTACTAGTCACAGGACCCCTGCTCCTTTTTAGATTCACAGTCTTTTCCATGCCAAGCAAATTAATCTTTGTTTTCAGAAGCAGAGCATTAAGTTGTGCATTAATTCTATCTCAAAACAGAAAGGACAGTATCACTGCTGTGGTACTTTTCACTCTCTTCAATCCCATTTTACTGGCAAACTATCAACAACAATTTTGGTTTTGTTTTAGGTCCCTCACATACAAAACAAACAAACCTATGCAACATGTAGATGAAAACTGATCATTTGACGGCTTCTCATTAATCTGAGAGGTCTTTTATTTAAAAGTAAATTTAACAAACTGAAATCACAGAACCTCAAAAATCTAAGCATTTATCATACTGATACTGTGTCATTCAAACTATAGGCAGGAACATCACACAAGAACAACGTTAATATTTTCCATAAATTAAATAACCTCATTACGAGCTGAATAATTTAACTTCTCAAATTGTCAATAGTCTAACACACATACAACTTAAAATTCTCCCACAGCCCAGTTTTTCCGAATGGAAGCCTCATTTTGTGCAGGATCAAAGTCAGGCCAAGAAGCCCATAACTATATGTAAGTTCTCCTTTGAACCTCTTAAGATATCGGCACACTTCCAGAGGCTGTAAGGAAGTTACTTGATCATTATTGATCCTTTTAAAGGCAAACAGGCCCACATCTATAGCTTTGGAGTGCAATACATATAGCATCTACTGATTTGAAAACATCTGTCATGCTACTACTAGAATGCAAGACACTTCATATGATGATATTATGCATTTACTCCCAAAGCACAGAGTAAGATTTTGTTATCACTTTTTAATCAGTGACAATTTGTCATTTAATTTTATCATGACACTAGATTCCTACCACTGTTCATTCCACTCTCATTGCCTCAATTAACTCAAGACATTTCTTCTCACTCCTTTTTGCCCCTTTCAGCAATTTCCTACAACTTAAATTTCTAGTTTTCTTTCCCTATTCGTTTTATTCGTTTTTGTTTTATGCTTTATATTCATCACACTATCTTCTTCAAGGCTTAGAAACTCAGTCAAATTCTACCAAACATTAACACAGGAAAAGAATACTAAGACAGCAAATTCTGTCAAGCACTTAAAAAAAGTAAAATACCTCCAAACCAAGACTGACACACAAGTCCAGTAATTTCATTCTGATTGATTCTCCAAACAGTTCATGGATTTACTAAACCAGTCCCAAATTGTGCTGCCTCTTAGCTCAGCAAAAAGCATACAGAGAAGTCAAAGAGGAGTAGGAAATGTGGGAGATAGACCAGAAGCCATTACTGAGAGGAAGAAAGGAAAAAAAGGACCTTTACAGTATTCCATACTAAATGAAGAGTGGAAATCAGAGTTGTGGGTGTAAACTGGAGCACTGCCTTTAAGAGAAGATGTACAGAAAATAAAACAAAGACTGTAAGCTGTTAGTCATATAAAAGCTTTTTTAACTGAATAATTTACTGCCTACTTTAGAATTTAAGAGTGTGATTTTTGGGGTATTCTGGAAATGAGAAGTCAAATATATTTTTCCCTTTTTTTTCCTCCTGCTTATCTGGGCACAATCATTCTCATCTGGTGAAACAGACCTTTTTTTTTTAAAGAAAATAAGCATATCCAAAACACTTAAGCATATAAACACCAGAGAGACATCACAGCCTACACCACAGTATCAGTCTTTATCACAGGCACTAGTTACTCTGCTCCCCATTTAGATATAAACTTTTACATTTTTATGCAAAATATTCATCTTTTGGAAAAGGAAACTGCTCTGCATACCTGTTGTCAAGGTTTTTACAGTTCTGGACAATATCATGAAGTGGAGATAATGAAAACAGAGCATTTAGTACTTGGATGGCCACTTCTGGGCAGTTTTCTACATCCAGTCGATGAAGCAATTCTAAAACATCCCCTTCAGTGAATTGTAACCAGACTTGAAGAAGCTTCCTCATTACCTCCTTAACAGCATCTAATAATACAGGAATTTAAATTGTTTAAAACATAAAAGGTCAAAAAATATGAAGTTTTCAACATATTTTCACAAAACAATGTTCTACAGAAGTCCTTTTGCCAAGAAGTTATTACACAGTTGAATGTAACATTACCTTAAAAAAAGAAAGAACCCAAGAGGTTAACAAGAACTGTCTACAGCACACCACATATGGGGCAATATAATTTTCCCTCTCACGGGGAACTAAAAAAATCTCTACCAAAAAATCTTGTATACCTAAAGACAGCACCTCAACTCAGAAAACCTGCAAACCACAAAGTCTTGTAAGAACAAGGAAATATTCATAGAAACAGAACCACCAAATGGGTCAGGCTGGAAGGGACCTCAGTGAGTCATTTGGTCCAACCTCCCTGTACAAGCAGAATCACCCAAAGCACGTTGAACAGGATTGCATCCACATATTTCTTGAATATCTCCAGTGAGGGAGACTCCACAGCCTCTCTGGGCAATCTGTTCCAGTGCTTGGTCACCTGCACAGTAAAGAAGTTCTTCCTCATATTCAGGTGGAACTTCCTGTGCACCAGTTTCTGCCCATTGCCTCTTGTCCTATTGCTTGGCACCACTGAGAAGAGCCTGGCTCCATCACCTCGGCACCCTCCCTACAGACACTGATAGACACTGCTCTCAGTTTTCCCCAGGCTGAATAGGCCCAGCTCTCTCAGCCCGTCCTGGTAGGAGAAATGCTCCAGTCCCAAATATTCTAACAATACTTAGTTATAAACTTGTTCTGTTTCAGGAATTGGCCACTTTTGGAGGCAGGATATTACAACTGAATTGACACAGGATTCTTGTACTAATTCAATCATGCAAATGAATTATGAAATTTACATAATGATACTTTAACTCCCTTCTCCCCACTGCCACAAGGAACAAATACTGCCTGGATCAAGAAAGCACTATTTAATCAAGGCAAAAAGTATTTATGGGAACATCTGGAATGCACACCATTACCACGCTCACACAGACTTAAGCAGGGAAGTTGAAAGGCTAATAGTCTGGTGGAAGTAAAAACATAACTCGAGAACAACACAAATATGTTCCAAGGATCTTTTAGAAAACAATATCCAATATAAGGGAAACAAAGTCCACACACACCAACAAGATTCATCTTTCCTTTATATGTCACACATAAATTCAAAGCTTACATACATATATATTCAAAGCTTATAGGATGTGCAATAGTTGTACTACACAACAGCCAATTTGGAACATAACCCCATTTTACCCACCAAAGAGCACATGATATCCATTACATGAGTCAAACTACATACCCTGGCAGCTGTTTTTCCCTGTGATTCTACATGTCAACAAAAAGAGCAAGTCCTCAATAGCTGGGATGCAGAATCATCCTAAGGAAGAGACTGACACTAACACAAAGTATCTGTCCTGGATCATAAAAGAAGGCTCTTATTTAAGGTTGAACACCTCAGTGTCACTGAAAAACAGGCCATGTAGAAAGGCTGTACTTTCTCTTTTTGGGAATACAACAAATCCTTGTTCCTGACAAATGAAGGATCACAGGAAAAATCAGTGCAGGTAGCTTCCTCCCCAGTTTGGAAAGATAACTAAAACAGAAACATATTCACCTTAAGAAAAAGAAGTATCTGTCAAAACCAAGCATTACTGAGTGGGGTGGCAACCAGCAACTACTTAGGCCAAACAGCAAACTAATATATTGATAAGAAATAGTAAGTCATAACTTGGTTTTTAAGTGCTGGACTGCAAAAACAGAACATGGCAAACTTTGTAAGACTACTACAGAGCAATTCAGAGTAGGTGGGCAAAGTGCTAACTCAAACATACAGAATGAGAGCTTTTTCTTAAGCGTAGGTGTATACAGCATAAGAAAGCACCCCGCTGATTCTCTCTCCCTTTCCCATCAAGAACATACCAACATGTTCTCCAACTAGCCAACAAAAAATAAGGTAGATCAACAAAAACACATGCATGCATGACACACTTTGAGGAGCTCTACTTACTAATAAACAGTCTTCTTTTTTAAGTGAATATCAACATAGATCATAATACTTAGCATTCCCAAGCACCATATCACTCAGCAAGTAACTTCCTCAGAGTAAAATTCAACAGGGCTTAGTACACACTTCCCAAACAAAGTATATGGATTAAACATCAGCATTTAGCAAAACTGGCAGTTTTTACTGTGAAGTTCATCTATATAATTGCTCCTGCTGCAATGTGTTCTATGTAGGCAGGCCAAAATTGTCTCTCTCAGATGCATGTGACCTTTGATCTTTTGGCAACAACATCACACTCAATTATAGGTACATTCTGAATAATACAACACAAAAGACATTAAAAAGAATAAAGCTGCTTCATGATGAAATGCGTAAGGGTCAACTGAAGATTCATTAAAAGAAAATTCAAGCTAGTTAAAGGAAAAACTAACCAGCTGAGCTTTCTCTCTGAAAGCACACAGAAAACATTGATATTCACATTTAAATTCTTTAATGTATTAGTTACAAAAAATATCTATAATGAAAAGCTTACAAATACACCAAATTAATTACATTTTTCCACTTCTATGTTTAATTACATTGCTTTTTAATTTTAATAGCATTTTGTCCTATTTTAAAGCTCAGTGGCTTTCAGGTTTTTTAAAAGTGCAATCCTTTTCTGGTTTGTCCACTCTAAGGGGACTGGAAAACCAAAGTAGTAAACAGATTTCATGTGCTTAAACATTTCCTGGTATCTCACTATTCCCTTTGAGCTCCCATTATTGCCATCACAGCTTCCACATAAATTGCCCCAACACATTAGAAAGTATTCTCTCAAACATTTGTATCAAAATGCTGGAAAAAATGATCTCTTACCAGATCTGTCATTAAGTCCTTGTTGCAACAGTTTTACTCTCTGTGCTATTGACAGAGCTCTCATGTGAACTTTTTCTGCCAAAACCTTAAAAAGAATTAAGACACAAAAATACATTTCTACAAATGATGATAACTGAATCCATTAACTACATGTTGGTTTATATTCTCACTTTTATCCACCCACAGAAATCCTAAGTCAAAAACAGTCTGTAATACCTATACCATCAGCACTGTAACAATACATTAACAAGTAGATTCTTGTGCATGGAAGAAAATGTAAAATAAAATAAGTTAACACATAGCTTAGAAGCTTGTCAGCTCTGTTTGAATGCAACACCTGGATATAAGAACTACCCTCTCTCTTTAAAGCACCAAGAGCAATAAATACCTGCAATAAACCAGTGAAATATGTAAAACCTAATAACACAGGTTCAGTTAAAAAACATAACCTAAGTTAAGAATGAGCAGAAGGTGGTTCTGTGTGAAAAAGTTGAACATTTTGTTTCAAAATCTTGCCTAAGATGCCTGCACAAGAAACAGACAGGTTAGCACACCTTTTTGCCCTTACTCTACATGTAAACAAGTAACAGTTGATACCTCTCAAAACTGGAATAGCAAAAATACGTAATTTTTTACTACTGCGGTGACCTTATCTTTACTTAATATCTATTATGTAGTAACAGAGAAGAAAATCTGTTTCATAAACATCACAAAAAGCATAGATAGAAAACAAAAGATTGCATACATAATTTATACTTTTACTGTCTGATCCTTGAGAGGCGAATTGCATCACAAAAGTAATTTCTATTACGAAAGTTCTGCAGTCAGGTTCAGGGGTTTTAACTAGAAAACTTGTATTAGATCATTCCCCCTTTAAATTTTGGTAAATGAAAGTAAGTTATCTAACTGTTCTTAGTGTTTAACCAGTGAAATACAGAAAAAGGCTTTAAATCTCTTATTAAGGCAGCCTTTGAAATTAATGTTAAGTGATCCAATTTACCTCATATGCCAGCTTCCTGACAGCCTCCTTTACATCCATAGTGCGGCCCACAATTACTGGCAAAGTCTTTGCTGAGGGAGCAATACATGACAGCACTGCACGTCTCACTTCTGAGTTTGAATCATTTTCAAGCAATATGCTGTAAACTGAAAATAAAATAGTCATAATATTGTTTTCATAAGAGTTTGAAACATTATAGAAAAAAGAGAAAATACTGACAAAACAAAACAAAAAACAGCAGCTGTTATTAAAACCCCTCTCCTGCCCCTGCAGAGCTGATAATTTATAAAACACTTCAGGGTCCAAACCCCAAGATTTTAGGGCAATTATGTGCTGAGCTATGATCTCAAAAGAAATAATGTTTGCAATCATAAGTAGGAACCTCAGTTAACTCAAAAAATTGCTACTCTAGATCCCACCCATAAATAACCATTTTGTCATTTACTAGGGAAAAAAAACTTCCACATATAGGCTCTTTAAAATTTCTCCTGACTAGTTGTATATCCTCACTACCTCTGAGGCAGATGCTCAAATTTTCTTATAAATGGAAAACTGCAACCTCCATTAAGCCTACCAAAACTCATATAGTAAATCCCCCACGCAATTTTTATTATATTCTTGACCCTTCTTCAATATTAAAAGCCACTATAAAATTAATTTACTTAGAACATATATGAATTCATCTTGCTCTGTGAGACAATGATTGACTATGAAATTTAGGTAATCCTAAATAAGAAACCTATAAATAAACACTTAGAAAATAAAATTTCAAAGAAGGTGCCTTAACAACAGAAAACCCCAACTAACTAACTTGTCACAAAAGACAGTACGTAAAGTTTAATGGGGCACAATTTACATAACAGCCGTGCTGGTACAAACCTACACCCTGTCTATCTGGAGGCAACAGAAGTAGAAGCTTAGTTAAGAATCATACCATATACAAAGAAACCCACACACACCATCAAGACACCTGTGCTGCAGAGGTGCTGATCTCTTACAGAAAGTGATCATAATTCAACACAATAATAGTTTTGCTTTACCATCTTTACTGTTTCTTAGAGTTTTTGTACTAATCCAGCTCAATTAACAGTACCAAAAGCTCCGTAAAGGGCAAGAACTGAACACATTATTTTCACCATTCTAATTCTACATTTAGTTTACAGAGCAGCCAAAGCCCAGGATGATGGTCTAGAAAATACCTCCTTCAAACAGGTCTGTCTTTTCCCCCTGAATGGATACAACTCTTGCATGTACAACCTCCTCTGGCAAAGAGTTCCACAGGTTATGAATTATTACAAGAATACTCTCTAACATTCATTTACGTGATGCTTAAAAACCAAAAAAGCTTAAAAATGCTTTAAAGTAATGTAACTAAACAAATGTTCTTAGAGAAAAGAAAAAGACCATTACTACTTACTATTAACAACAGGACAGTTTTCATCCTTAGGATCTTGAAGTCTCGCCAGGGCCAAGACAGCTTGAATTCTTACACTTGAAAATTTATCTTTAATTCTAATCAGCATAACTTCATTAATTTTATCGAATAGGTCATCATCAATCTGGGCATTTTCAGGCATATTTCCCAAAATCTTACTAACAAGCTGACATGTTCGAAACCTAACTGCGTGGCTGTTCGCATTGTGAGACTTAGGAAAAGAAAGAAAAAAAA
>JAYRBT010000139.1:57919264-57948388 GCA_036023395.1 Myiotriccus ornatus
ATGTGGCTGTGTGTCCAATCATGAGTTGTTATGTTTATGCTAAACCAATAGTGCATGTACATGTGTGTTACCCAGAAATGTATATAAGTAGAAGCACTGTTGCAATAAAGGGGGCTGGTATCCCTGATCACCGTGTCGTCCTCCCGCTCCGACCGAACGGCAACATTACTGTATTGTTCTACCATTTTAAAATGGTAATGCAAATTTTACTGGCCTGAAAAACAGCAGTAGAGTGTAATCTGGGAGATCAGTGTAACTTTGCGCTCATGTGTTAAAAAAGAAAAAATCCCACTGACCTCAGTAGTACCGGTATTCAGTCAGAGTAAAAGAATTGGGCTGTATTAACTGTTTTGGGAAAGCTGCTTGTAAGATGTTAAACAAAGGTGAAAACTTACATCTTAAACATTTGCAACAGAAATATCTTTTTTACATCTTGGAATTTGGGGGGAGGGGGTGACTCTTTTAACAGTAGCTAGTCTGAAGATTTCAGAAGTCACATAGTCTGCATATTCAACAAGCAGGAGGCACCAAAAATGAGAGGCTTATAGTCTTTTACTCGTGTATGATTTGTCTTTTGTAATAAAAGGGTTATTAGTTAATGCATCTGAGCAGTAAAGCTACAAAACTCTGTAGAGTTACTCACAGACTTTTAGAAAGACTGTAGTGACATGGCCACCTTCTCTCATAGTTTAGTGAAAACTAGTGCAGCAATAACAATTCAAGCAGAAGGGTATGTATTTTCTGTTTAGACCTTTAATTTTTATTTTAAACTGTTTTTCCTGTATTCTCCCCCAAGTTTACAAACATTCTGTAATCCACATATGTGTTCCATATGATTCTCACAAACCTCTCATTTGTGTACTATACATTTATATTTTAGTTTGTGATGTCCTTGCTTTGTCATCTTATTTATAGGTGAACTCTAGATCAGTGAGAAATAAAAAAAAAAGATGTTAAATGCTCATTGAAATGCTCTGGCATTATCTGCTGAAATTCTGTTATTGAAACCAAGTGGACTTTTTGGAGTAATGGGACTAATGAACTTGAGTCATCTGTGAATTTATGTTCTGTGGCTGCATTGTCTGGTGCATTAGATCTGACTGAAATTTTTCCAGTGTTTGAAGTATTGTCTGAAAAGTCTTGTCTGGACTCAAAATACTTTATTGTGTGTATATAAGTGACAAATTATGTTCTGCTAAAGCACCGTCTTGTACCAAAGCCTCAATTTTTTCCCTCTAGCCCTCCAAAATACATAAACAGCTTTAGATATCTCAGTGGTTTATTCCATTTACACTGTACCTGATGATCTGTGCTCCTCTGCTCTGCCTGTGCTCATGAAGGGTCTCAAGTCTCTGTCCACCTGTGCTTCCAGGTCCAGGGTGTCCTCTGCTGTTCAGCTGAACAACCATACAGAAGTAAAAGAGTATAAGCCTTCCACATTTGGTGACATGTTACTGTCCATGTGGTAGAGCAATAACACAGGTCACTTATTGTAAATACTTTTAAAGCATTTCGCATTTTCTTTAATGTGCTTTCTATTTTCAATTAGTTTGTTTTTTTTTTTCCTGAGGAAACAAGGCTAGGATATTGTCCCAGCTCTTGCTTTTCTGTTGATTGTCCTAATAAGCTTGTCAATTTAATCAAAATTTTACATATAATTAAATTCCTGCACTTTTTCTCAAACTGATGACTGTGTAGAGAAGATATAACCGTATTAACTGAGTTAAAATTAAGTGTCTTATCAGATATCATATAATTGACGATGCCATGTGCCTGTGCCCTAGTCACAGAAGTTCCAGCAGCATCTTGGGTATGTGTGTCAGAGAGTGAAGAAATTGTACCTTGGTGTTCCTTTGTGCAGGGATCTGTTTCTTACCTTTTCTTACTAATGTTCTATCTGGGCTAAACTTCTTCTGCCTACCTAGAATCTCCTATCAACTGTGATCATCTTTGTTTTCCTTTCTACGCTGCATTTCTCAGTCCTCATTTCCTCTCGCTCCTGGAGTGAAGATTCTTTCTGCCTCTGGATATTTACAGTCTCACCTTTTCTCCCAGCAATTCAAGGGTTTGGTTTCCCTGTCCCAAGGTCTTCTTTCTTCTCCTCACTGCCTGTAGGCATTCTTCTTCTGCCCTGATCTTTTTCCTTTGTGTTATTCTTAAAAGTGCTTTATCTCTCCTTGCCCTCATCAAGGCTTTCCCATTTTCCTTTTATCATGCCCTTAGCAGACACCACATAATCCCCCTTCTCAATTCTGATAGTCCTCAGGAAGCTCTTTTTTTCAAATTCACCACTAGCAAAGTGGAAGCTTCTTGCCCAAGTAGGATGGCAAGTACTGCCAGGAGGTGAGAGTGAAAAGCTGCCTTAGCTGCATGGGGAAGGAGCAGCCTCACGGGCCCCTCTGGCTGCAAGCCAGCATGAGCTGAGGTGGGGCCCTCGACCTGCTCCCAGGGGTCTCGAGTACTGGCTAGTGACACATCAAAGGGGCATTGAGCAGCTCTCGGTTTCTCTTACCTGTTCTTTCTCACTTTTCCTTTTCTCCACCTCTCTGACTTCACCCTGCTTGGCCTTCTCCTTCCTCTTTCCCTTCTAGACTTGTTTAAACTTGTTCACTAACCGGTTTATTCTCACGTAACAGTTTACTGAAGCCTTCTTTTCTAAAATCCCATTATCTTAATAGCTTGCCTTTTTTCTTGGTGCCCTTTTTTCTGCCTTTTCTAGCCTTTTATTTATTTTACATGTACAGACTTGGGCTCTTTGAAACAATGTGAACATTAAAAAAAAAAAAAAAAAGACCTGCAGCATTGTCAGTTTTCTTCAGGCACCTTTCCACTACATTTAGCATAACTGAGGGGACCTGAGTCTCTTTGGTTAAAGCAGGCAGACTGGATCCTGGACACAGCTCCCGGGCTCAGCTGTTCTCGTGTGGCTCTTGGCTCCGTTCTTTTTTTCAGTGTGGCAGCAAAAACTGAGCAAAGGTTTTCTTAATCGCTTAGTGGTCCATCCAGACTTAAGAGAGCACTGCCAAAATAACAGAGCTTATGAAATGTGCCAGCACTGCTTTCTCTGATGACCTCTGCAGTGCTCGGGCAGGCCAAGAAGGCAGCATGATTTAATCTTCAGGCGGTCTCTGCTCTAACAGATCCCCGGCAATGCCTGTGCTGCTGCCCGTATGGCTGGCTCAGCGTCTCCGCTGGGGAATTTGTAGCACCCAGCCGCTGGCATCTTCTCCTCCTGGCGGAAGCTCAACCATTTGAAGAGAAGGGGAGGGGAAAAAAAATCCCAATCAGGATGTTTGCACATGTTGTTCTCAGCCTGCTCGCCTGGGTGTTTTGCTGAAGGACTGGGACATCTGCAGAGAAGGGAGAGCGGCGGCGGCTGGAGCGTGCCCTGCTTGGGGCTGAAGTTCCTCCAGCGCCGGGGGCGGCGAGCAGCGGGGACGGGATCGCGCTACCCGGAGCGTACATACAGACCTGATTAAAATTCAAGCCTAATGGCCTCTGGCATAAACAACATTCATCAGCCCGGGACTTGCAATGGATCTAAAGCCTCTCGCAACAGCTCGGCAGAGGAATGCAATCGGGAAATGCACGTGAAAATGTGCAAGAAGATTGCCCAGCTCACTAAGGTAAGTCTCGCTGTTGCAGCCTTCTCAGGGAGGTGAGGCTGCCCTGGCCGAGGCGGCGGGGGTGGCTCAAAACTGTCTCCTCTGATGGCCCCTGTCTGACAGGAGGGAAGGGAAACGGGTCCTCTCTCTTAGGGCTGCTACTGAGAACATCAGTGTGCTCAAACTTCCTTCCAAGTGTTTCCCAGCGGGGACGCAGCCCAGCCTTGGGGGCTGCCTTTGTGGCAGACGATGGACGCCTCGCAGTTAACTGCTCTAATTACCGTGCGACCGTAACGAGAGCAGCTCCAGCTCTGCGAAGACGCGGGATTTGCCCCTAAGCTGTTCGGAGGGATTGACGGTATACTCTTTTTTTCCCTAGAATTACGAAGACGGCAAGTAATTTGCATTTTATAGGGTCACGAGTAATATGTTTCAAAGCTGCAGCCGAAGCGAGGTGCTACAGTTCAATAGTGTTTTGACTCGTAGTTAATTGTTCCTGATGTGCCTAAGGAGCGACACTTCAAATGACGTTCTTAAAAGGTAGGAGCTGGAGAGGAGGCAGGACTACATTACGTAGTATATTGCACTTAAACTTTTGGTCAAATACTGAGCTACACTATATTTTCCACACCATGGCAAGAAATAGGAGAAAATATGTAGGAGATGGCAGTTACCTTTTAATATATTCTTACGTATCTTTGTCAGCGAGAAAAACCTAATTACTACCCTTGTTTACTAACATAGCTTTTACATGCCCTGTAACCTCGCTGGAATTGATAAAGGCGTTTTAACAATGAAAAAAAACACTGAAAAATACAGGTCAAACAATAGGAAGTCATTCAGATGTTCAAGTTAGAATGACTTACTAGTTACAGTGCCATCATTCTCGTCTCATGGTGACTGTATGTGATCATGTGCATCGTGTCTATCAATACGTACACAAGGGCTACTAGTAATTATGCATATACTTGCTATAATACTTGCTTTACAGGTCCTTTGTTTCTGTCTTTGGTAAATAGGCTTTGTACGCAATATGATCCTTACTTTTTGCCTGTGTTGAAAAATTTTGTTGCAGTGGGGTTTTTTAAATGTTTTTTGCTAAATCTCTACTGTTAAAATGGGAGAGGGTTGATTTCTTTACTTTTAATAGAATTTCTCCTCTAGACACTTTTCAGCCATCTGAAACAAAGATGATTTATACCTGGAGCTCAAAAAATTATGTCTGAAAAGCAAATCATTCTTGTTTGGAATGTGGCCTTTAAGAACCAATTTTCTCTGCAATAACAATGCACTTATAGAGAACTCACGGTAGAATTGAAATTTAAATCATATGCTTTCCCTTTTGAATTCTGGGTAGACTAAAACTGAACCAACAGTAAACAGTAAGAAGCAAAATGTAACACCAGATTAGCTGAAAAATGGCTATGTGGAAAATTTATTGTAATAATTTTTGGCCTAGGAACTTTGAGAGTTCCCTTTCAAATCACTGATTTCTTGGCTATATTGCAGTCGGGATGATGATAATAAAATCTCTCATAAGTTTAAATGGCCCATGGTGCTTTCCTTTCTTGTTTCTAACCTAGCATGCAATACTGCTGTTTGTTGTTGCTCAGCTGCAGCTTCCTGTTTCTGTGACTTTAAATTTTCATTGATGAGGTGGTGATGATCTCATTACTCATCCACTCAGCGTTGTGCCAGGTGAGATGAATACAAAATGTGTAAATTAGGCGTAGGATACAGATCTTGGCTTCCGTTCTGTTTCTTTGTTACATAGTCAGTAGTGCTCCCCTCCTACTCTCCAAGGCAAAGCAGGGGTGTGCAAAGGTATCATCAGGAACCAAACTGGGTGAGATTTCCCTTGTTGCATGTAGCGGTGATTATGTTGTAAGGCATTGGTTGGTGCAGGGAGTCTCCACAGGTAATCTGGACCCAGAGATCTTGACAGCTGCTCCCATTCTACTGCCCTGGTATTTCTACTTTTGGAAAAGTAGAATATAGGAAGTTTTCACACCTTCAGTCATGCGTTTTTCTGTTCTGCACATTTTTGGCTGTAGCAGCAAAAGTAATGTTTTTTTTGCTTTGAGCAGCAAACTGCTAGCGTTTTTTTTGTAGCCCATTTATTTTGAAGTCAATATATTCATATGATTGCAGCAGCATGTATGACTTTGTACTAGTAATTAAGTTTAAACTTCTCCATCAAGCACTGGACTCTTGGAGTGCTGTTTTCTGCTTGCGGGTTCTTTGTAGAGCATAATGTGGAGTTGAAGTGCAGGGTGATTTTTATAAGACACTGAGTTTCACTCCCAGGTGCCTCAAGCTAGAGATTTTTAACAACCATTGGCTACTGCAGTATTTTCATGTGCTTATGGATTCTTAGGACAGTCCTTTTTATTTGAAATAGTATGAGAAATGCAAATGGACTTCTGATGAGTGTTGAGGAAAGTGGATCAACTTTCATTGATGAGGTGGTTCGGGTAGTGCTGGCAAGAACTAGATATGCTGCAGATATCTGTGTTATTCAGGCTTCTTTTCAAACCTCTGCCAATGGGGCTCAAACCAAATCTGCTGTTCTGGACTGCAGGTCTGGAATCAAGCCTAATATAAATAACTGGGAGATGACATTACCTGGAGATCAGAGAGCTACCTAAGCCACAAAACATTTCTGTTTTCTTCTTAGAGACAAATTCCTGGATACCAGTGGAGGAATATTTTTTTTTTTTTTTACCTTCAGATCCTTTTTTTTTTCCCCCTAGGGGTTCATCTGACTCTATGTTGTGAATTTGGGAGCCTTGTTGTAAGAAGCATGTCTAAAAGTTGCAATATTTCTGGTCAAGTAGATTATTAGTAAAAAAACCAATCAAACAAAGAAAAACCCCAAGCAGTTTGGCAAGAATTTTGTGTGTATATGTTGGATACCATAAGTCAACAAAAGAGGAGAGTGCTAATGCAAGAAAAAGTTAATTGCTGGTAAAATGCACTTATGTACCCTTTTTATTCCTTCAGGGGAAAAAAATGTCAAAGGGAAGCAAGTGTTCCTCTTCTAGAAGCAGCAGCATAGGCAGATGTTCCTGAATGACTCTGTGTGGAGCAGTTCAAAATGTTACACCCTCTGACTACTTATCACCACCAGTCACTAGGAGGTTTAGCCCCTCTGCTCCGTCAGCAAGGTAGAAAATATGAACTTTGTATAATAAGCTTTGGTGGAAAATCAGCCAGATAAGCAAAACCCACTTTCCTTAGTTATTTAAGGAGGGATGGCTGACTTCTGCACAAAAGATGTATGCTCATATTTAGTTTTATGAGCTTCACTCAGTGGGTGGAAATTTACCAAAGAATTAGCAAATGATCTGGCACATGTTGAGGGTATAGGCTTTTTACACCATTCCTAGTGTTTGTAGCATGGCTATATATTAGATCATTTAACCTTTCCTGTTTTATTTGCCATAAACCTATTAGCCATTTTTTGTTTATAGGAATGAAAGATGATCAAATTGTAATAGTTTATTCTGGAAGCACCTAACAGCTGAGCAACTGTAACAGAGCACTTCTGTGGTCTACTCATGTTCCTGTGGAAACATGTTGCCTTTTTCACATAGTTTAAGATAAGTTTATTGATCTTATTTAGTGTGATGTGTTAATAGTACTCAGTAACCAACTCTTGCAGTGGTTCAGCTGTTGTGGATTAGTTATTATGCTGCCATAGCTCTCCTGTGTGCTTGAGGCTTTTTGATCTCAGTTCTCTAGAGAGGTATTCAATATTCTACAGAAATTAAGCAAAATAGAATAGCATAAAAACTAGGATCATGCTTTTGGAGCATCAATATTTTTCCTTTGGGCAAGGAGTATAAAAAATATTTCTATGTAGGTGAAGAAAGAGATTCTTTTTATAAAACTGATTAAATTATGTGCTAACAAGACTAATAAAATCAGCTACAAATAACGCCACGTGCTTTGCAATGTATTTGTTTTTGCGATTTTTGAGTACAGTTTTCTGTCAGGATTGACATTGTCTTTGCCTATAAATTGATAAGAATGTGCAGACTGAGATTTCTTAACTTGTCCTCGCTACGTTTTCCTTACAGAATTAAAAGGGAACTTCTGGATCATTAAATGTGTGAGCAGTGTTATATGATTGTGTTGATGAACTAGCCAAAAGTGATATTAAAGCCACTGCTTCTATTAGGAAGGAACCTAGAATCTTATATTTGGATAGAAAGAAATTATCATTTAAATTAATTGAAGGTATAAGAATGATATCTCTGTGCTGGAATTACCTCCTTCCCATACAAATTTGTCACTGATAATAGCAATTTGCAGAAAATCTGACAGCCTTAGTAATCAACAACTCAAACCTACTTTATAATGGAAAGTACATATTAAATTCAAGTCTCTTTGTCAAGAAACCCTAGATAATGTTTATATACAAAATGTTAAACATTATTAATATTCATATTTTAGGCAATAGGTAAAAAAAATCTAATGATCTTTGATTTGTATATTTTTTTATGATCTGTCTTTTGTTCGTGGGTAATATTTAAAAGTATCTTTTTCAGTGACACTATAACTGTACCTCTCTCTTAACATTTCCTTTACCCAGTATGTAGATGCCAATGTTTTGCAAATGTGTAAAATTATACCCCGTTTAGAAGTCAATGCCAACTCAGTTGAAGACGTTCTCGCGTAAATATTCTAAAGCTGCGTATTTTAGGTTTTTGAACACTTCGGCATTTTGTTTTGCATATAAAATACTTTTTTTCCACTAAGTATCATGTTCTTTCACCCCAGTCACATTTTCTTTAAATAAAAGAGTGTTTATGTTTTATTAAAATATCTGTAACACTGAGGTAGAAGTCTCTCTGTTGCTGCCTTTATAGTCACATCTTAAACGCATTAGCTGGCTCACTGTAACAATTCACCTGTTCTTCCTGCCTGTACACAACCAGTCTGACTTTATGTTGTGCCAAAGACCACTTAACCTACACTTCTAGTAGGAACAGATAAGGCATATGAGGGGTTTATTTGCCTGTGCTTAAAGCCATCAGGAAGTGTGAGAATGTAGTTAGTACAGTACCAAGACTGAGTTAATTTAGCCTACTTCCCAGTGGGGCACAGGAGCTCAAGCTTTGCTGTGCTGGTTCAAACTTGGCATTTTACTTAATGTGTATTCATTTGTCTTCCAAAGGTTTTGGAGGCAGTAGAACACACATAACCCTTCTACTGAGGAAATACTACCTTTATTTTATAATAAAACTACAAACTGACTGACTTTTCAAATAGATTTTTTTTTCTTAAGTTAATAATCTTGGTGAAATTCATCTACAGTAAGATTGCACCTTTTTAATGTAGTAGTCATTCAAAACTTTGTATGACTTGGTCCTTAGGCACTTAAACACAGTTTGAAGTTAAAACAAGTTTGTACCAAAGAAGTCTCCTGATCTAATTATCTTTGGAAGGTACAGCATCTGGTTGTGACTATGCACCAATTGGTTATAACTATATAACCCTCTCAGAGGATTATAGAAGACCTACCTTTAGATGTACATAGGAGATTGGAGTTGAATATATTTTGCTTTTTTCATTCAGGAAGAGACTACTACTAGAATTTGATAACAAGGCTGTTAAGAACTGTAGCTGGTAATTGTAAATGTTTTTACAGTGTTGAAATATTTTTACTAAGATGCTGATATACCTTAGTATTTCATAAAAATAATTGTCTCAAGACTATGGGACGTTACAAGGCAACTACAGTGTGTTGCCACTGCAGTCTTCACAGACTGTTTGTACTTTTTCTGGTGATAAATGCTGGTTAAATTTTTTTGCGTTTGTGATCATTGATACAATCTCAGGAGATGTCCAGCATATACTTAATAAGAATGTCATCCTGAAAAGGGAATGGGAGTAATGGCTGTATTCAGTCTAGTTCTGTTTTACAGTTACATGTGTTCAGGTAAAAATTTCATGGGTATACAAATAATAGTGTAGTATTATGATGTGTACTGTTATGTAGTCCTGTAAATACATAATAGTATGTTGACTCTGGCTCTGACAATGCTGCTTTGAAAGTGAGGGGCCAAGCTGAAAGAAAAATATCTTTTAAAAAATGCTGTATGCTGAGGTCCATCTGGGCCAGTAGCTTGGTTCTGATTGTGCCCAGTGAGTTACAGGGATGTGATGTGCCTCTAGTGCACTTGTGTGAAGTATTCTCATTTCCTGCAGTGATCTGTGAGATTTTCCAGAGGGGGGTGAAGTGTCTTAGTATTTAATATCCCTGAGTGGATTTTTATTCAATACGTTTCTCCAATCACTTCTTGAATCCATGTGAACTTTTAGTTGAATTTGCTTACAGCAGCAAGAACTTAAATTTTGGTGCCTGCAGTAGTGGAAACTGGCATTATTAATTCATGGATACCTGAGGGTTCTGATGGTTTCTTAATTAGCAAAGTATCTAGAATATATAAAGAAGTCTTATTAAATTTTTAGAAGTCTTTTATGAGATTTTTACCTGCAAACTACATGAGAGTAAGAATTTGATTGAGTCTTTATAATGCTTGATAATATCTGTGTTGATTAGGAAGAAACAGAGCTCATCTATGCTTATCACAGATCTACAGTGAAGGCAAAACATAGGATCAAGCTTCTAGGATATAGACCAATCAAGCTGTTCTATGAGTTTTATATATGTAACAAAAAAACTGCCAGCTAAATTATCAGCGAATTACATGGAAATAAGGCTTTTTTTTCCCTTCTATTCACACAGAATTGTTGATTTCACTTCTCTATTAAAAATTCATTTGGACTACAATACAACAATGCACAGACAGGACATAGATAAAAATGTGGCTTGTGTCAAACAGATTTTCTACGTTTTGCACATCATCCATCTGAAGGAGCTTCATGACATAGAGTTGAACTCATCTAAGACTGCAATAGCCTAAGATTTATGGGGATGTTTGAGACCTTAAGCAGTTAAGCAAGAATTTCACCCAGACAGATTGCAAATCTGTCTTTCTCTCTGTGGAGAGAAAGTACTCTGAAATCAAACAATTTGGTCATTCTGCTTGCCTACATATGAGTGTTAATTTACATTGATTGTCAATGTTTAAGCGTAATGTTTTAAAGTATTTTCATCTAGTTCTGTGGTTTTTAAGAAACAGAAATTTTACCTAATCTAATTTTTACTGAAAAATAATGTGATCCTCTGGCAATATTTTAATACAGATTCACCTGATAAATACGCTCAAGATGAATTTGAATCACCTCAGGGAGAACAAAGAAATGAAATGTATTTCATGTAAATGTCAGGCTGACTGATTTTATTTATTCTAGTTCTTAATTGCACACAAAATGTGAAAAAAAAAAGTAATAGTGCTTTTGCTATTTAAGCTTTGCAAAATTATTTCCAAGTTATGTAGAAAGGGGTTTTGACAAACAAGATACAACATGAGTCAGGAACTGTAAAAAAATTTTACAACATCCTGTTGTGGGGAGGCAAATGCTGCAAAGATCTGGGATAGATCTTGCATTATTTTACATATTAAGTAATGACCTGAAAGTAAAAATAAACAACATAATAAAGTTAATAGATTATACTAATTCAAAGAGAGTCATAAACATCTAAACCAAATGGAGAGAAATAAGGAATATAGGTGGAAGATAAACTGCATTCAGTTAATAAACACCCAATATCTGTTCTGGTTTGTATAGTGTTGGTAAAACAGCATGAAGTGGGTGTACAGATATGAAGTCAATATGAAGTTTGGATGTTTGGAATGCCAATTTTTTTAAAGCTTCTCTCATACTACCCATTTATATGTTTATGTTATCCACAGTTGCTGAAACTATTTGGATGCATAAAATTATTGTTGTGTTTGCAGGATGCAAAAGACTTAATTCATATGTTAGAGCAGTATCATTCAGCTGAAATCAGCATAGATATAAAATGGGGTGAGTACTGTAGGTAATCATAACCCAGGCTATTACCTCAATTAAAAGACATTCTTCTTCAGTGATAGAAAGAACAAGAGAGACTTGTTAGAGTATTAATAAATTGTGGGGGGTGATTTTATTTTCTAGCCTGCAGACTTAGTGACAAAGGAGGCTAAGGAATAGAGGAGCCATTCATTTAAATAACTGAAGTTACTGGTAATAATTTCCCTGTTCTTTGCTTTTAAAGAGACCCTTTTAAGGCTGGCATGTTTATAGATACTCTGCTCTGGTCTTCTTCGGAAGTAGATGAGTTCAAACAAATTCACATGCCAGTGAAGACAAGATGCTGCTGCCACTAGTGAAAAGGAGATGACACACTCCCCAGTCATCTAGCAAACTAATTATAAATGAGAGCTTCTCTCCTTCACTGCTTTGTTTAGAGTGCTGACAGGAGAACCCTGTTTGGCACCCCCATCCAGGGCCTTTTCTCCTTCTTGTGTCTCTTCTTTTTTACTTCTAGCCCTTTCTCCATCAGGAAGGATTTTTGCCCACTAACTTGGGCCTGAGAAAAGAACACTTATGATCTTCTGCTTTTGTTTGATTCACCTTAGCTTCCTCACTCCCCACCTTCCATACCAAATTGTCTTCCTTCTTATTCAGCTAGTAAAGCAACCTGTAGAATCATTTTTTCATTATGATAGTCAGGTTCCTATAAGCATTCCTATAAGTTCCTATTTAACACTACTGTAGGAAGAGAGAACTCTCTTTTGATTTGAGTGCTTTAGCTTTGTTTTCACTGATGACATGCAGTTGAATGTTTTTGGGGTTTCTTTTTGTTGTTTTACATCACTGTAAATAAAAGCAGAAAGGAAATGCCATTTATATTTACAGCATTTGGAGGATAGAATAGGACAAATAAGATGTATTCATATTCACTGCACTATAAATACTCAAGTGTATGTGTGTGATAGCATTTATACCAATCTGCCATACAACCCTCTGGTGCTATAAATTCAGTACAATGTTTCCCAATCCATTTGGTTTTGGAGAACTGTGAGGAGGCAGTAGCTATTGGTATTATGCTAGCAACTCCAAGAGTAGTGAAGTGCTCTTTCAATTTGAAAGAAATTCTGTCTGTATTGTGATGTGGTCAGTTTTAGAGCTGCTTTTTAAAAGCTATTTATCAGCACAACTGTTAAGGGATTTGTACCACATTACCCAGCTGTGTGTACACTCACAAGGTACAGATGCTGAAATAATTTTTCAGTATTTTTCCTTTCAGCACATTAAGACCCAGATTCATCCCATATAACTCCAGTCTCTAAAATGAGGTATCTGGAATAGGAATATAGTAGCTATATTCAGTAGTCTGAGCAGCTTAAATTTCATGAAGTACAGAGCATCAGCCATATAAAAATTAAATCTCTTAAGAAGGTTAAGATACTGAGGAGTCAGTTTCAGCACTCAAACGTGAAGATTAAATTTAAGGTCATGCAAGTCAAAGTTCTTCATTGTGGTTCTAGCCACTACTGAACAGAAGTGTAGTATAGAGCAGAAAGGCCAGTTTCTTCCATTCTTTTGGATAAATCACTTAAGGTGATGGTGGTGATCAAATGCTTAGTGCATTTTGGGAAATCTCTATGATTAAGTCAGACTATAGAGGAACCAGATTCCACTGTCAACCTGAACACAAAATAATATGAGACAGGCCGTGGTGATTGCCTAGATAAATTAACCAGTAAGAGTGGAAGCCTGAGTCACAAAGGTGGATGTTCGTTTCTTTTTTACAGATGGAATGAACTGCAGAAATATGATCATCAGCACCTGACCTAGTTAATTGAAGAACTGGCCAACCTAATTACTGGTCATTCAGTGTGTAGAATGTGGGCAAAATTAATCTTCTCCTTGTAGTTTTTATGTCTCCTGAACAGTAAAGAAGCATTGTTAATAGTTAAGAAATCACTGTTCATGGAGGGATTTAGTTAGTGAGAAGGAAACTGCTCAATACACTACAACTATTTCAATTTCAAGGAAAAATGGTTAAAAATAACAGAGAATAATTAACAGTTTGTAGTCTAAGGCCCAAAAATATATGTATCGAAATGTAGACAATGACTTCTTGTCTGATATTTTTCAGGAATAGACTGCTGTTATTCTCTTTTGTCATGTATTTATCCAGAAATATATCCAGACCACGTTTTTCATTTGTGACTTTTTAAGGCTTCTCTACTTAATTCATTACTGCCAGGGAGAAAGTTGACTACACACAGGATGTATTTGTGTGTTTGCTTTCATTTATGGTTGACTGAAATTCAGTATGTTATTCATATACAGATAGCACAAAAAGTGGTTAGACATAGATATGCAAATTCAGTAGTTCTGAAGACATCTTTGGGGCTTATACAATATATTACAGGCTTGTGCCACTTAGTGTGGTCAAGATACTTACTGGACTCTCAGCTGAGGCTTGCCCTGAGGAAGGCTTGAAGATTACAGGGCCAAAATTCTAGCATAATTAAAGAATTAGTTGTGACCTTTTTTCTCTATTTATTTATTTATTTGTTTACTTAAGGCTATGATTTTCTCAAACATTGTTTAAGAATCTTTTGATTGACCTTTGTGGTCTCAGGCCAGAATGAATGTATCTGTCATAACTTGTGTACAAATTCCAAACCTAGCTTTGCAGAGCAGTAATTTATCCCTAAAAAAAATGTAACCAAACAAATAAGTGGAAAACATGTTAATACATAATGCGTAGTTCTCATTGAGTTAGATAACTATGTCCAGTAGAAACTGGATTAGTCCCGGTATGTCCTCATGAAGGTCTGAAAAGACAAACGTGTATCTTTTCAAGGCAGTTACTGTGTTGTGCAATTATGTGTGATTGTCTTGTAAGCTTAACATGCACATTTACTCTTCCTTTCAGGCCGCTCTGGGCTTCTAATTGCATTTTCTTTTCAAAACAATAGTAGCATGCTTGTACATCAGCTTCTATGAGAGGTCTTTGGTGTATGTTGTGGGTAACAAATGAAGCCTGCTATGGGTGATAACTCGTCTTACAGCCAAGACAATTATCATTCTGCATTTTATAGAAGAAAATAAAACATCAAAGGATTTAAAACTGTTGTTTGGAAAAATTCCTTATTGTCATCAGAGGGACACTTGAATCTGCTAAAAGCTGTTTTCTGAGATTTATGACTGTTACTGAAATGTGGGAGAAAAAAAATACATTGCCTGAACACTTCTCAGAATCAAGCCAAAAGATGCTTGCAGTTGAGTAATACTTACCATGAGAAGCTGACCAAACTAACTGCGAGGCATGTGGCCTCTAGGAATGCATCTTCCATGGTGTTTTAGTTGGGGTGTGGAATTTAATCCACCTTTCATACTTTACTTTCATTTACATCACAGAGTGATTTTGGTCCACATGAACTGGATGTCAGGACCTCAGATTTCACTGCACAGATCTGCCAGTACTGGTCTGCAGCACTTCCTAATGCTAAAGGCAATGTGCCAGATAGCCCTCCTGCACTGAAGGCCAGGTGAACTGGACTACAGATAAGGAGTCATTTAGCTTAAGAAGGGATGTGATTTTCTTCCTTCCTTTAGAAATCCAACTACAGGCATGAAGTAACAAGTTGCCAAGAATAAAATGGAAATTTCAGACAAAAAGTGAAAAATTATTGCCCATCA
Organism: Myiotriccus ornatus; assembly: GCA_036023395.1. Lineage (NCBI taxonomy): Eukaryota > Metazoa > Chordata > Aves > Passeriformes > Tyrannidae > Myiotriccus > Myiotriccus ornatus. Next base: position 57,934,489 of record JAYRBT010000139.1, read on the forward strand.
CAGTATTGTCTTCCTTTCCTATAAGGTTTTGCAGTGTAAAATTGTGCCTTCTGTTCCTAGCGAAAAAAACCAAAACAACACAAAGAGCCACCACACCACCCATAAAAGTATTGATCTATTGAAGTAATTCTCTTTTAGCATTTAACACCTTGATAAATATAGTAACTGGATACATGGTCACTAGATACTTTAATTTTCTATTTTCCTACAGGTTATATATGCCCTAAACACTAAGAATGATGAACATGAGGCCAGTATAGAGGCTCTGAGAGAGGCTCACGAAGAAGAAATTCAGCACATTCTTGCTGAAACAAGGGAAACAATTCTCCAGTGTAAAAGCAAAGTTGAAGAAGAACAGTTACTGAGAAAACATATTCAGGCCCTTGAAATTGCAGTAGAACAACACAAGAGGTTGAAGGAAGAAGCCTTGGCAGAGTTAACATTGTGCAAAAAGCAGGCAGAAGAGAAGGAGTTCAGAACAGAAGTGAAACAAGCACAGACAGTCCTCTCTAAAGACATGGTAGATACCAATGCAGGCTTTGAAAACAAACTTCCACATTTAAATCAGGAGTTTGATGAACTGCTAAATGAATGCAAAGCATCTAGAAGAGAAAATCTAGATAAAAAAGTACATTTAGATGAAAAATGCAATGTGGAAGGACATGCTCTAATAAATGAGATGGAAAACATGAAGAGTAAGAACCAGAGAGCAACTGAAGAATATACTCAGAAAACATACAAACTGCAAGTCCCTTATGAGAGAGAAAAAAAGACTTTGAGAGAAGCTATGCATCAGTCTGTGATAGAAACAGTGATGAATTGTCAGCAAAGAGAAACAGAGCAAAGGAAGAGTTCAGAGACTGAGGAAGATTTTTTGCTGCAGCAGGTAAAGAAGCTGGAGGCAGACCTAGAGGAGAAAAGTCAGAAGATAAATGAGAGGAAGAAGCATTCCCAGAAGCTGAAGGAGAGAATACAGGTAGAGTATGAGATTGTGATCACTATCTCTGCCTATAAAAGTACAAATCATCAATTCTTTAAAATTTGGGACAGGAGGGGTCTTTTATATATCATGTTGAGTCAAATGCTTTCTAAGCAGTAAAACAGTTTTAGAGACTTAGAATGGAAATAGGAGAGATATAGTGCTGAGAATTTTAAAGACAGAGTTAAGATGGTTAGTAACACATTAGGAGAACCCTTTGAACACTAGACTTTGTATTCCCTGAGGGAGGAGTGAGGACCCTCACTCCTCCCTCAGGGAATACAAAGTCTGGTGTTGGCTGAACAGAATTTGACCTTTCCTGCCCAGAAACGTGAAAAGAATAGCAAGCAGGCACTACTCCTAGCCATGAATGTTTACAGAGTACATTCTCCTTTTCCCTTCTGGTTGCCAGTAGCTCAGTGCATGGATATGAACAGGATTAGATAAGAAACCCGAGATGGCAGGTTGGGAATCAAGTGCCTTGTATGGCTCCTGCAGCAGTGGCTTTTACCAAGTGCTATTTAATGAAGTGTCCTTTACACCCATGAAGTTTTATGTGCTGAGCCATGAGACTTTCACCACTAGTTCTCACCTCACAATTGGCCTGTCTACGCTCACTGCTGTGTATCTCACACATTTGCAGCACAGCTCTGCAGCCCCTTTCTGGTTAATCGCATCATGTGTCAGATGCAGTTTGAGAGGCTGGCTTGTCGTGGGCAGTCTGCCAGCCAGCTGCATTTGGTACATAAGGTCAGAGTGCAGGAGAGACACTGATGAGCTGAGCTGAAGTTGAAGCACCCAGCCATGCTCTGTGCTCCACAGCTCGACTTCCTTCTAATGCTGTTGGTCCTTCACGTCACATAAACTCACCTACCAGACCTGCCCCCACCCCTATGACAGCAGTTCTGCATATTAGATAAGAAAACACCATGAAGGTCTAGACTTGGAGTATTACAAGAATTGTTCTCCAATGGGAAAGATTTATTTCTTTCAGAGTAAAAGAGCCCCGGAGTTCTGTAGAGAGCAGGGTCAGCCCACTCAGCTCTATGTTCTTCCAAGACAGCTCTTAATTGTTTTCACCATCTGCCCTCACATCTTGCTTGCTGGTATAATTTTGCTGATGGTGCAGAGTCCTGGGCCTCTTCTTCAAGGATGATCTTTGAGGGAGTTCAGCCTTCAATGAAGTCACTGCCTTTTTGTTTTGCAAGATCAGAGGACGAACTGAATAAACCTTCCCCAACATTATTCAGATTTCATTCTCTCAGTGTGTAGATCTGTAGCAGAACAACCTCTGTCTTCTACAGAGAAGTGTAGAGGATATAATGAATGACAGAGATGCAGATAAGCCATTTTTTTAAATAGAGTCAGAGAAATCAGTAATATCTGTTTCAATAACAAAAAGTGTCCTGGCTCATAACATTTAGAAGTGATAGAGGGGAAGAGGGAAAGCAAGATCCTGAAAATTTATGCATATGGTTTACTCCTGATTTATTGCATAAGAAAGATAGTATTTTAGAAATAAATAATATGATAGGAAACGGAAATGAGAAGGTGGTGTCATTAGCAATTTATTTTCTAAATTCAGTATCAGCTGGATAAAACTGAAATATTTTCTGAAGGACTTATGCTCAACTCATACCTTTCAGATCCTCTAAGTCTGTGGAATGAGGCTGATTTACATACCACTGGAGCATATTGCCTTGAATCTGTGAAGACATAGCCTCAGACTAGGATAAATCTGGAAAAAGGGAATGAGACATGATGTTATTTTCTGTTTCCCTATGGTTTAAATAAAAAAGTAGAAGTTTCTCCTTTCTAAGTTGAATATTTCTTATGCCACAATTAAACTACATTTTTTTCAGACTCATGTGGACAGTGGCAGACTGGGAAATAGAAACATGTTTTTAATCTGTAATACCTCTGAGCATTGGTAAATACTAGCAAGAAAAGCTATTATAAGGCTTGAAAGGTGAAGGAACTGTTGTTTAAGCAAGATGAATTTTCTGTTTTCTCCTTAGTGTATGCCCAGAGGTTTGAGACTTTTAGATGAAAAGAATCACTTTAGTGCACAGTTATTGCTATTACTGCAGAGGAGAGAATGCAAAGGATGACAAGTCATTAAGTCTGAGTTGTTCAGTTTAGTTTTGGAAGAATTTTGGCATATGCCAGAGGTAAAAGGAACAAGCTTACCTTGAAGTTCTGAGCTACAGAGAGTGTCAAATATGAGTTAGTTTTAAGCCATAAGTTAGTTTTAACCCATTAGTTTTAACCTGTAATGGCAATTTTAACTGAGTATTGCAGTATTATGCTACACATCTGAAGACTGAAACTAGAATCTCAAGAAATAGAATATTAAATATGGTTCAAATTTTTGCCTTTAGTTATGGACAGACAATTCCCAGCAAAGTTTGTAGGAGCCAATTTTTTTGGAGTTTAGACATTATGGAGTATGTTACAAACTGTTGTATTACAGCAACTGAACAAGTCCCCAAACTAATATACATTAACTTTTAGCATAAATTGTCATGAAATTACTGGAAGTATAACCTTTTTCTAGTTAAGGATAATCTCAGACATCTTTTAGATGGTAACTCTTGATGACTGTTCACTTTACAATGATGTTTACTACATGAGAGGTAATGGCTCCACATTACAAATATACTGGCAGCAGAAACAGTTGAAGGTTATGGAAGAGCCAAAAATGCATTTAAACCAGCTCTCTAGGTGAAAGATTTATGTCATGGAACTACACCAACAGAGAAAATGACCATTTATTTTTTATGACAAGAAAAGGACATATGTAATGAATGTGGAAGTAATGTCATGCATATTTTAGGATTTGGAAGTGTAGCTTAAGTGAACACAGCAAGAAATTCTGGGATCAAAGGTATAGTGAAAAAAGTGGAAGAAGATCTAAGTGTAGTCAAAGGCAGAAATACACATCAAGAAAAGGAAATCCTGCATAAAGCAGGTAAGATGCTCATTAATGTCATTCTGAAGTATTTCCCCTGTTAGTAGTCACTTATATTGGAAATTCTGCAAGTTATTTATGCTATTTGAAATGTAAATTTTGATACCACAGAAGATACGGAAACTGTGTTGAATTCCCAAAGCAAAGCTGTTAATACAGTAGATGAACTGAAACATCAAATAACACAGCTGCACCAAATGACTTGTCCCAAACAGAGTCAGAAAAAGAGCAGCTCTGAAGATGTGCAGGAGCTTTAACAGGTGTTTTGCTCTTAAATATTCAAAGGCATGGCATACCAAAAGTACTGAAATCAGTGTGATTCTTCTTTTAAAATTAATGGCTTTTGGATTATTATACAGTAGTCAATCCTGTAAGATTCCCAGATCTCTGAGCTCATTCAGTGGAACAGTGACTTATATTCATAACCTGAAGTACATGAGTTGCTGCAAAGGCAGCCAAGAAACTATGAACATCCTTGAGTGCTGAGTGTTCAACTGCTGCTGTAATCAAACCTTAAAGAGAACAATGTCCAAGGCAGACTTTCTCTGGAAATACCAGGAATAAACTCAGTACAATGAGGAATGTGTGTATCCTGAGAGTTCCCTCTGTACAATGTCTCCCCTTAAGCAATTGTTCAGCCCTGAATCTTTTCTATATTTTTTAGTTCTCTAAAACTATTGTTATGCTACCATTCTGGAAACTTAGACCTGGCCTCAGAGACATAGGAAAAAACCAAATAGTCTGCTGTACTTTTCCACAGGACTAAGGCACTAAGGTTGTCCTTGAGGAAGCCTGCATGGTTGGAAGTGAGTTACATGGCCAAGCTCAAACCAGAACACCAAAACAACCCCAGACCATTCCTAGACTACAGGAGAGGCTTATCATCCTGGATCAGTGCAGTTCTATATTGCTAAGTAAAATAAAGCCAGTATTTTTCAATGGAGTATTTCCACCTAAATAGGATATTCACTACAAAATGGACTACTGTGACCCCAGAATTCTACCCTGTTGGGTTTTTTTCTCATATGATGTTCACTATTTTCTCATAGGATATTCACTACAAAATAGACTATGGAAACTGTAGCTATTTACAAAGAGGTATGAATAAAAGAGAGAACTGTCTTTGTAAAGTCAAGCATCAGTCCCATAAGGAAAAGGCTTGTCTGAAGGAAAAGCTGTTAAAAGGGCTGGTAGATCTTGCAATGAAGGACACAAAGGAAATCAGGCCAGTCTAAAACTTCATAGAACCTGAAAGAAAAAAATGCAGAAAGTAGGAATGTTATTTTGTTTATAGATGCTTTAGTTCATCTGGTTTTAATCTTATTGGTCACAGCAACATCATTTGACTTATGCTCACCATGGGCACTTTGAATTAACATAAAATGCCAGGATTTTCTTGTTATGGTCTTACTGAAAAAAAAAGTTAAAAAAAGGTCACACTGATGTATTTCTGTGAAAAGCTCCACAGACAGGAAGGTGAATTTATCCTTGATGAGATAAACGGCCTTCTTAGCAACAGTTATCCTTGCATGCTTTGCATGTGGCATTTGGAGTGCTTTATATAAGAACCCACCTGGAGAAAAATGTATTGTGGATGTTATTCTAATTTCTGACTTAAATTTTCACTGCTGTGAAATAATAAAATGATTTAATCAAAATTTTGCATTATTTAGGCAGAGGATCTAATTCTGCAAAGAACTGGTAAATTTGAGTGCACGTGTTACCAATGAAATTACAACTATTTACAAACAAATACATGCACACACACACACAAACGTATATGCATATATATATATAATGTCCTTATTTAACTTTAGTCAGAAAGAATGCTGATCTTCTCACAGATCCAGACAGCTTACCTGAGCAATACCTTTTTTCAACGTGTTTTAAGTGGCTGGGCTGTAATTCTTGTTGTTGACATGCATTAGCAGAGATTGGCTTAAGAGATTTCTCAAAGAATTTCACTTTCACGAGAACTGCTGCCTGTGACTGAATCCTTGGGCTTTAGGAAATTTGCAGCCTCTAATGTTTCTATGCAGTAGCAACCTAAATGTGAGCTGAAATCTATTCAAACAGAGGAGAACCTTGAAACACGTGTTTGGCTTTAAGCATGTGCTTTAATGCTTAGAGAAGCTTACAGCTCAGTGCATGTCCAAGTGGTTTGTAAAATTTGGGCATAAACTAAGAAGGAACTTAGTTTCTGATTCCTAATGTACTTGTGGGTTTGTCAGACGTCTTCTAGGCAGAAAAAAGATTAATTGGAGCAGTTTGTAGAATTGGACAGACTACCAGTCAAGTAGTTCTTTTGACCCTTCTTGGTGCTAAAGATGTACTTCTACCCATTTTTTGCAGTTAAGACTGCTATAACATTCTGAGTTCAGCATTGACTTGAGAATAATCAAACCAATTGCTGTCAAGTTGTGAAGTCATAAAAAGCCCGCAGCTGCCGTCACTAAATGTTGAGCTTCATAGTCCTGATTTTGGACACTAGGAATTGTATTTAGTGCTCATCAGAAGAATTAATTCCCTTGAAGTTGTTGGAGTTTATACATTTATCCAATCTCATTTCTCAAAATGGAACCCTTGTGAGTAAATTATTTTATCTACTTGTGAAAGAGCTCATGTTTGATCAGTATGTGAAGATGCAGTGCTTCAAGGTGCACAGTTACATCATGAAAATGGTTTTGCCTTTTTTATAGTGTATTCTTCTTATTATAAGTTTGTACAGGTATAGTTAAAATTATGCCAAGCTGAAGCTCTTCAGGTGAGTCAAATCAAATTTAAATATCAAACATTCATACTTTATAAAAAAGGCATAGTAGTAGACATTTATTGCTTTTAGACAATAAATACTGTTGCTTGTAATCATCTCTTCTTAGATGTTTGTATTAATTAAATTAGAAAAATCTTGTGTTAGTAAAACTTAAATACAATGACAATATTTTTCATTATTAATGATATTTATATCCTCTGATTCAATTAAGGTCTGTAAAAACTGTTTGATAAGTACTATATCTATTTTCCAGATAGAGAAATTAAGATGCAGAGAAGAAAGTAAGTTGGCAAAGTTGTAGTGGGAATGTTGCACCTGATCTTCAGGTTTTAATCAAAAAGACTGTTATATGCTCTTCTTTTTGTGCAGGCAAAACTAGAGCTAATTTCTCCCTTGCAGTATTCATACATCTGTTTAATTCCATCCTTTAATTGCTACTCAAGTTTTAAACAGAGTGGGATGTGTGAGAAGGGGCTGTACAGGACGGGAGAGGTGTTAAATTGCTTTTTTTTTTTCTCTGTTTCCTCCATTTGTGGTGCCTGAAGTTATAGAATATTTTTTGAGTCAAGACATTGGCACAAACAGGAAGAACAAGTGCACTAGTAATCTTGTAATACATATCATTTCAGGAAGTTTCTAGAAGTTGCACATTCTGTCTTTCCACACTAAACAATTGCTCACACTTGCTGTAAACAATTGATACAAGCTCTTGGTCACTGTCTTGCAACTAGGGTTGTCACTGATTTTTCAACTATTTCCAGAAATAAGGTGGAATATAGTCCTCAATTCTTTTTCCAATTTAATTGAATTTTATTTTATTTTATTTTTACTTCCTCACTGTGATTTTCTTTATGGATGCTATCAGGTAGTGCTTCCTTTGATTCTCTTTTCCATTAATTCCCCATTAGCTACTCATCTTGGTGTTTATATAGACAAAGTATATTTATGATTTTTCAGATCTTGTGGGTGACACTTGCATACTAAGTTATTTTTGAACACTAACACCACTCGAGGCAAAACAGTCTGACTCTTCATGCTGTACAGTTTTCCACCATAGGGAAGCTTTCAGTAGATTAGGATTATGTGAACTGTATTGTTGCACACTAGTGTTAGAAAGAACCAAACCAAACTGATAATACTTTTTAATTGAATAATACATAAGTGACATTCAAAAACAGTAGCGTGTACTATTGTGTAAACTGCTCTGTTATCTAGGCTAATGTAGAAGAAATGTGTTCTTTCTTTTTCATGCTGCATATTTTGTCCAATCTATTGCATGCTTTTGTCTCGTTACTTCTTTCTTTTCTTTTCTCTCTTTTTTTTTTTTTTTAATTTTAGGAGCTTCAGACACAGCTAGATGAATTCCAAAGAAAATCAGAGTCTGAACTGAAGCAACTAGAGAAAGAGAAAGAAGTACTAACTGGGAAACTTCAAAACTCTTCACTTGAGGTAAACTGAGTATAAACATAAACCAGTAATAAAAGGGCTCTTCATTTTTCATCCCATCTGAGAGATTCTGGATTAGATTTTAATAGTATTTGTTGTGACTTTCATTCAAGAAAACGTGCAGGGACTCCAGATAGAAATAACAGAAATTACTACTTCTAAACATCTATGAAGATTTTGGCAAGCCTATTTATATTGATAAATTTCATATATCACTCTTTGGAGATATACTAAGGCTTCTGGTGAGGAGTTTGGCTATATGGTGACTGTTTGTATACAGTATTAAGTGAGATTAGAATCTTCCTTACAGCTCTTGTTGACTTTCTGGGGCTTTTTTAATGCTTAGAGATCTAGGAAGGCCTCCTTGTCTGCTTGCCTGCAAGAGAATTGAACGGTAAAAAGGTCAAACAGATCATTGTTTCTGTTCTCCTGCTTATTGGTAAGGGTGCTAACTGAAGGAGATTGGAACGTGCAGTAATTTAGTCTGTATCAGTAGTTATGTATGCCTCCCTCTATGTTCTGAAGGTCAAGAATGAAATGGGGAAAGCATCGTGACCCCAAAGTAAGTTTGAGGGTGTCATGACTTATCCATTGTCCCCCTCTCTGTTTACACCTAAGTTGTAGCCCAAATCTGCGACATGGATTAATCTGGAAATAAATAACTGAGCTCTGTTATTAGATTATCCACCTGTAACATCTGTAATGTATAGTCACTTGCAGGCCAAGTCATACAAATTTTCCAGATTATTACATCTGCCAAAATATTTTTAGAGGTAAGAGTCATTATTTGAAAAGCCCTAACAGATTGGCTAAACAATTTTATGCCAAAACAAAACCAGAACACCTACAAGGCAATTACTTACCCAGACAAGCAGTGCACCTTTAAAATTTCTGACAGCTGTGAATATATGCTTTCTTCCTCTCAGGTATTCCCTTTTTGTGTTGTTCAGTTCTTTTTGGAAACGCTGTCTGCTTTAAAATGCTATGTACAGGATATTTCCCTTTCTTCAGCATGATCATGTGAAGGTTTTGCCTCTGAACATTTTGATACTTTTATCTCATGGATAAGCTACAAAACGACTGCTTTAACAGCACTGAAATTAGTGCCTTGGTGAAGAGTTCTGATGATGCTCAATGCTGCATGTATTTTTCTACCCCCAGTATAAAATTGCATTTGGTAACATTTTTCAGAAAAAGAATGGAATTATTTGTGATTGTCCATGCTGGGAGATCATGGGTAAATGGAAGTGTTTCCATCATGAGAATTTGTCATTTTTTTTTTTTCTTTACCTGCTAATGCAGGTTGTGACGCTCCAAGGTTTTATTAAGCAAAATGAGAATATTCCCAAACACACAAAATTTCTTCAGTCTAGCTCAAGAAAAAGTAATGAGTCATGAGAATTAGGTAGGTCACATTGTGGAACTACTGAATTACAGGTAGCCACTGATGTTCTAAGTGGGTGTCTATAATTTGCATTGCTTTATATCTTGGCTGATTCTAACCAGTTTCGCTACCAGCAAGTCCAGTGGGAGTTCGCATAGCGACCTCTCCACAAAAGCTCAAGACCTAGATCTTCCTCAGCTGATATTTATAGACTCTGAGTGGCCATAATAAGCTCTTGTTTAGTTTTTGAAGACAGAGAAATGACAGATAGGCTCATCACAGGGTGAGCAAGTTGATGTTCTCCCTCTATTGCCTGTTTCCAGTTTCCCACATGCCATCACTACTGTTTGGTGTCCCTGTTCCAGCAGTCGAGGCTTGTGTTGTGCTCATTTGCTATATGTAATGCCTGCTTTTTCTCCCATCTGTGCTATACTAGCTGTTCAGGTCCTGAGCGCAGCGTGGCCTTTCTCTTTCACTTCTCCCGTAAAACAGATTTGTACATTTTGTTATCAAACACTGGCATTCTGACTCCATTTCCCTGTCTTAGACATACAGAATTTAAGTGTAGTTCCTAATGTTCTGAAAGTTCTGGCTAAATCCCATTTTTAGGTTTCATTACACGTTTCTGCATGCCACTGTTTTCCACAGGTTCTTGTCTGAGAGAATTTCAGGTCAATCCAACCTCTGCTGACCTATCTGCAGTGACTTCTGCTCACCTGTTGCAAAACACGGGTTCTCAGAAAGCAGTTGTCTTTATTAATTTTCATATTCTCTTAAATATACATTTTTTCTGAACAAACCTCATAGTCTATTCGAAGATGAAAATTTACCATGGTATTCTGGCACCCCTGGGTAATGCATGAAAGTTTACACTGATTTGAGGTGTGAGGAAAAGAGATGGAAGGGAGGAGTACTGGCAGACTGTGTGATCTCTCAGTATTGTGCATATTCATGCAGGTGGTGCATTCCACTGAAAGGTCTCAAAGAAATCAAAAGGTTTGTGGTATGAAGCCATTATTCTTCAGGTTTTGCAGATAAAAAAAGTGAGGCAGTGAGTCATCAAATTACTTTTCTTGATGTCATGTGTTCAGGACTGAAAAATATGAAAGAAACTTGTGTTATCTAACGGCTCATCCTCTCGTATCACAAGATCATGGTAAATTAGCAAGGAGTGGTAGGAAATTACTGCCACTATAAACATAAATAACACATATGTACTATTTTATATTATTTATGTTCACAATGCCATGTTACATATAAAGAGATGCACTAAGAAACATTTTATTGCATCTTAGAATCTAACAGTGCTCCCAAAAAGGAGGAAATGCTCCCTCTGAAGAGAAATTTTACATTTTTCTTGATACTCCAGAAGTTACTTTCTGAACTAATTACTTGGCAGTATTGCCAGGGAGGGGAAGTAATTTCAGCTTGTAATAGTTTCCTGCTATAAGCACATGAATATTCACAGCCAAGAAAGAACCATTTACTACACAACATCATGTTTCACTGAGGGCATGATTCCCAGCTGGGAACCTTTACAATGCCTCAGCTCAGAGCTTCCGCCTCAAAGGTTAGGCAATGTGCTGTTACTAATCCAGTTCTAACCTGGATACAATTTCATACCTAAAAATAGCTTCCTTGGCTGCATAAGACCCATTTTTGGTTGGGCAGACACAGCTAGAGCACTATGCAGAGTAGGCAGAAGCATGATAATTTCTTCTCTCTGGTGCTGCACTTCAAAGTGGCAGTATTTCTGTATTAATGAGATTTTTCTGGATAAAGAAATCAGATTCACATCTGTTTCGTCCTTTGGAAGGAAGAATGGGAGATCCTGTGTGGGTCGAATGCTAATTTATTGAGGCCCTCCAGTTCCTTGCTTTTGCACTACAGGATCTCTTCAACATGTGTTGAAGGGTCTTGGCACCACAACACAGGAAAGATATAAAGCTCTTAGAGAGCATCCAAAGGAAGGCCACAAAGATGGTGAAGGGCCTTGAGGGGAAGCTGTATGAGGAGCAGCTGAGGGCACTTGGTCTGTTCAGCCTGAAGAAGAGGAGACTGAGGGGAGACCTCATTGCAATTACAACTTCCTCATGAGGGGAAGAGGAGGGGCAGGCACTGCTCTCTTCTCTGTGGTGACCAGTGACAGGACCCAAGGGAATGGCCTGAAGTTGTGTCTGGGGAGGTTTAGGCTGGATATTAGAAAGAGGTTCTTCCCCTAGAGGGTGGTTGGACACTGGAACAGACTCCCCAGGGAAGTGGTCACAGCACCAAGCCTTGAACTCATAGAGTTCAAGAAGCATTTGAAGACAACACTCTCGGGCACATGGTGTGACTCTTGGGGATGGTCCTGTGCAGGGTCAGAAGTTGGACTCAATAATCCTTGTGGGTCCCTTCCAACTCAGGATATTCTGTGATTTTATGCTTCTATTATGGAATTAGAAGATACATAAAATGGAAGTGCAGACATCACCTTGTCATATATATCTTTGAACAATGCTAAAACAGCAATGCCCAGAGTGTTGATGGATCTTGGAGGTACCATGAAATAGTAGAGTGTATTCACAGCCTTCCGTCTGGTCAGGAATTGCCACAAGTTTAGGAATAATGGAAGGCTGTCTAGGAAGGCTGTAACCTGAGAACTTAATTGAAGTAACTGTGAAAAAAACCCTAAAAACCCCAGTAAAATACAATTTCTTTGTTTTATTGTTACTTCTTATACCATATTTATTGTTATGATGTGATAGCATCATAGTAGGAGTGAAATCCTGTAGCATTTGGGGGCCTTATTTTGACCATGAGCAAATTCTCAATTGCTGTGGATTTTCTATGCTACATCAAAAGACAATTTTAAGTCTTTTATATAAATCCATCCCCTAGAAATGCATTGAGAAACTGTGCTTGCAAGCGCAGTAGTCAAAGTAGAAGTCAAACAAGGGAGCCAATAGTGATGGCATTCAGAGCCTTATACTTGCCAAGTATTTTTTACCCACAGACTATCAAAATCTGAGAAGTACTTCTTCAAAAGAATCAAGCCATCCTTCCCAGAAGAAGGACAGTAATTAAGGTTAAAAAATAATGAAACTTGAAAGACTTTTGAAATATTTCAAAACTCATCAGTCGTCTTTTAGTAATAGTTGTTCTTTTTTTCCTTTACTTGGAAGACAAAGGGAGGCAAAATCAGCTGGTCAAAGGCAAACATAACCCTGACATTTTAAAAGAGTTCAGCAGAGCCTGAAAAGATACTTTTGCCTTGATTTTATGCTGTATTGTTTGCATCTTTAAGATCACTTTATGCAAGTCCGGTGGATAAAATTGTCTCAGTAATGGTATTAGAAGTGCAGTTTTTTCAAGAAGTTTTGTTTTGCAGCAGAAAGACATTACAAAACACAAAATCCCACAGTGGTGCTGGTTTGTTAATAATAAAATTATCCAAATAGATTCTGAACTGATGTGAGTTGGCATAGTTTCATTGGCTTAAATGTTGCTTTACCAATTTAAACAAATTGAGGGTCTGGCTGTCTGTTTTGAATTAATGAAACACAATAAAATACTTGGGCACTGCAAAACATTCCAGAGAAGGATTTTCACTGGTGGATTTGAAAGCCCCTCTTAATTGAAAGACAGGAGGAGGAAACCTTATGGGATGGAAATGTTAGTTTCTTACCTCTAATGTTAGAAGTAGCAGGCTTCATGAGAAAGAATGTGTTTCTATGCCTGATGCATTTCTGTAGGGGGGTTTCCCTTCATCACTGAAAAATGTTTCGAAAACCACATTTCCATCTGATTTCTTACTACCTTGTGTTCTCTTTGCTACCAATTTACTGCTTAGCCTATTTCTAGTTCGCATGATCTTTTGTTTCATGTTAGAAGTGCTTTGAGCCAATAATTGTCTGTGAAGAGTCTGGAAGGTTTATAATGTTGTGACTGCAGATGAAGTTTATATGTGCCTCTTTTCATCCTCCTGCTGAGAAGACTATTTAATTTGCTTAAGAAGTATTCCGAGTGACATTTTTCCTATTTCCAATTTTTCTATTAGAATATATACAGCCTATTTCTCTGGCACATTCTTTTTACTCAATTTACTTTAAGGAAGCAAAGAAAAAAATGCATACTTGAGAGTAATAATGCTAATGCATACTTCATCAGCTGATAGGGGCAACTCTACAGCTTTAAGTGTTTCACATCCAAGATTAGTTTTATAAGGACCTGCAGTACTGAAAAACTTCAGTGTTTCCATTCTTTATATAGGAAAACACTGGCCTGAGTTCAAGAGGTGTGAAGACAAAGTAAATTTTTTACCTGTAACGAGAAGCCAAAGTGCCCCTTTTGATTAAATCTTATGAT
>JAYRBT010000139.1:57948488-57985591 GCA_036023395.1 Myiotriccus ornatus
ATATTTTAAAAAAATATAAATAAATAATTGTGGCAACTCTGAAACAAAAGTATGGTTTGCAAGTGGCTCTGGCATCTGCCTGTTCTTGGAGTGTATCCAGGCCACAGACAGATCCCATCACACAGACACAGTCAAGACAATTAATGTTTTTCATAAAGAATAGTATTTGGCAATTATTCTTTGCTAGCTTGTTCAGACAAATATTTGTGTGTGTGTGTTTAATTGGATGACACAACAGAAGCAGCCAAGAAGCAACTGGATGACTGGTTAACTGAAACTCAGAGTGGAGGCAGCTGAAGCTACATGCTCTTTCAAATTAAATAAATCAATTTGGTTGGATAGCTTCAGTGAAATTCAAACATACCACGTTGGTTTGAAGTTGTTTAAGAAGCGCTTTCCAGCACTTAGAACAAAATAAAGAAAGAACTTTATTCATGAAACACTAGAGGACAGAATGTTTATTTTCTTCTTGTCTACCAACCTGGCATTCCTATGATTAGTGAGATCTGGGCTTGTTTTGGTTTGTTTCTTTCTTTGTTTGTTTTTCTTCTGTCAGCTTTCTCAGTTATTTAAAGAGTCCCCTTGTCACTGGGTTATAAGATAAAATAGGGTGAGCTACAGTGTCACCTGTTGCCATTTTTTCACTTGTATATAAAGTTGTCTTTGGACACCTCAGGCCTTCATCAACTGGGTAAGTGTCCCAATTACCTTCATATGGCCATGCATGTACTCTTGTTCTCTTCTTTTTTTCTGTTCCTCTGTGCTTCCTTTCTTACACAAACAGAACAAAATCATCACTGCTACCTCTTCTTTCCCTGTGTTCTCTGAATAAAGCGATTTTTTTCTTTCAAATTTTATAATAATTTAACTTTTAAAAACACTGAATTAATTTTTGAGGAAAAATGTTAAGTTTTCCATTTGATGTGTACGTTTAAAAATGTCTCCTTTGGATTATTTGACCAGAAGTTTTACTGATGGCTTGGTTTGGCCACCAAGTAGAAGGCAGTCAACTACCCAAACTGGTAGATCCGCTAAAGAGTTTTTTAACCAGGTTTGTTTCTCTTTTCAGATTTCTGTCATGTCTAAGTTACAAATACTGCTAGAGATCTCAGTGAAACATCAGTAATATGGCTGAGGAACTTTGAAATCCAAACATAACACACTATCCCATCTGGTAAAGGAAATCCATAGTAATTTGGCCCTTTATGAGCAAGCTGTTGGAAAGGGTTCCGAGGGAAACTGAAGTACGAGATCAGTGGTGATCAGTAATGGCCACCACCAATTAATTAGAAAAAAGGAACTTGCCTTGTGGATTTTCAGTGAAGAACAAACTGTTATGCGAATGGAAGGAACACAGTATATTGACTTGGGTGTACGAACAGCAGTTCTAATAAAAAATGAAACAATAATTCATTTTTGTAGCTGCTCACAGAGGTGTAGAATCCAGATTTAGTAAAGGAAGTTACATTATTCTCATGATATATGTGTCTTTTCAAGTAATAGGTTTTGAGCTATCTCCAAAGCATATGAAGTTCATAAATATTTGTGTTTCAAATGAATAGTGCTTACAGAGGAAGAAATCATCTTCATCTGATAGTCTGGAAATTCAAACTTTTTACTCAATATTATAAGCTACCAACAGACCAAATACAACAAGCTTCTACAATGTTTTTGGGAGCCTACATAGTTGCAGTGTAGAAAAAAACCAATTAAAATAGGACAAATTTATCAAGTAGAAATAATTCTTTCTAAGCTGTATCTCAAAAGAAAGAAAAGTATTCAAATTAATTTTCCTCCTTTAATATCAGGATTCATTTCTGGGACATAAAGACTTGCACAGATTCTAGAGAGAACAGAGCAGATGCCAAGAAACAATAAAAGCAGAAATCAGGACTAGAAGTGAAGACAAGTCAAGGGACAATTTAGTTGGAAGTACAGAATGTCCTTTCTCCAAAAGGAGTTGAAACCCTGGGAACTGATTCAAGCTTTGCGGTTTGCAGCATTTTGAGCCTTCAGAGCACAGTTCTGTGCTAGAAACCCATGAGAATAGGGGAGGCTTAAAGAGTACTTGAGTAAGGGTTGTGATCCACCTGGGAATGGAGAAGGGCCTCAGGAGAAGGAAAGGAGAAAACACATCATTTGAAGGAGAGGAGCCAGCATGTTCAGCAAATGTGAGAAAGAATAGTGCCATGATCTAGCAGGAGTACACCATCAGAAAGGTTTACTGTGATTTGGAGAGATCTGGCGTAGTTCATGTGTATCTCCATTTGGACAGCACAATGCTTACTGTGCCCAGGTAGTTAATAAGAAGTCAGGTCTTTGCATATCAGGCCTTCTTTTCTCCTGTGTAGCTCAAAATGTACTGGAAGGTGCAATGTGAATAAACTATTCACATTGGAATGTGAATGAAATGAGAGAGACACCTTAGCCCATTTAGTAAATCTTCATATAGCTTTTGTGGTGCTGCATCAAAAGGGGCCAACAAACAAATATTTATCTAGCTAAAGCTACAGTGCTTCTTCAGCTAACAGTCTGTCTACAGTAGCATGGAAACAAATTAGGGCAACACTGAAGAGAAAAAGAACATGTATTAGTGTAGAGGTAAGAACAAGACACAGGCATAGGTTATAATCCCTATTGTATCCAAATTGCAGATGTGGGTGACATCATTTCAATCATTTAAAGTCACATGAAATCATAAGGATGCCAGTTACTTCCTTTCATATTCTGATTAAGGTTGAAAAGTACAAGTATATAAATATGAAAACCAGGCCATCTTCTTTCACGTGTTCCCCAAAAGAAAAGGCAAGAGATATAAGGGTATTGCAGGAAGCAAAAAGTCTGACTTGGAACTCAGATTCAGCAGCAAACCCACTAACTGGCCTTATTGAGTATGCATGTTCCTATGCAGAGGGCAGTTTTTCAGAATTTCACAGCTATGGTATTTGGTTTGGCAAATACAAATTTTTGCTGAAAGCTGAAAAAAGTTACCTGCTAGAAAAGACAACAGACTCCTCCGTCCTTCCCCACCAAAACAAACCCCACTAATTTATTCTAACAGATGGGTATTTTTTTGTTACTTTTCTGTCAGCCATTATACAAGTCTACTGTGTTTAGTAAATAAGAGAGTGGAAAAGATAAATCTGAAGCTTGATGTGCAGAATTCTTGTTTCCATTGGTTCTAATCTACTGCTTTATAGAAATGGATTCTGCAGCATTCCATCTTCAGGACAGGGATAAGCACAGCCTTAGGCCTGCCTCCAGGTTCGTGACATAATAATTGTGCGCACTGAACGATGGATTGCATGTATGAAGTGGAGGTGATTTGAAAAGAATTAATTTTTAAAAAATACTTGATGAGCAACAAACAGTATATACAAAAGGGCTGTTATTCTTCACTAAAAAAAAAGAGCTCCCTGCACGAAATGACCATCTATTTTTTCATAGAGCAACACAAGTACATAAAATATTTTCAACTTTACATAATTCCTCTCCATTGTGAATGCAGCCATTAATCCTATTCTGCTGACTTACTTTTCTGGAAGGTAGCTCAGCTGAAGCAAATATTAGACCAACAAGCAAACAATTTCAAGGAATCACTGAAGAAACATAATCTGCAGTCCAACAAAGAAAAAGAGAAGCTTTTGCAGGATCTTCAAAACACCATTAAAGAAAACCAAAATGTTAAACTACAATTGGAGGCATCACATCAAAAAGTCTTAAAAATGTTGGAGAAAAGCAAAAATCAGGAACTAAAGGTCAGTTTACTACATACTAATGTAAATATATATATATATTTATGGGACAAACAATTTTAGTGGGAGCTGATTATTAAAACTCAGTTATCTCCAGTTAGCTTAATGATGGGTTGCCATTGTTGCACATAATGAATTATTCTGTGATTTTCAAACCTCATCATCATCAGACTAGGTTATTTGTTTGGGTTTTTTTAAATAATGTAACTTTTTAACTTACACCATAGTAAGAATTAATGTTTCATAAAATAAAATACCGTACAGTTAGGCTGTAATGAATACAAGCACCTTTATCTGTGCTCCTGCTTCAGAAATACAAAGGAATTCCTAAGTATATTAATAATAGTACTCAGTTTTATTATTTTTCATCCATTATTAATTTACAGATAAATAATTCGAAAGCATAATAGACATGTATAATGATGTGTATTGCCTTATATACCTTCAAGAAATCAATTCAGCAAGTGGATAAACAAAGCTTTTAAAGGTTCAGTTTGATTTATTTCAGCAACAAAATGTTAATACAATATACTAAGGTTCAAAAGATTGTTGCTGTTTGAGAAAAAAAATCAATTTTAAAATGTAAATGTCATTGTGACATGGAGTTCAGATGTCCCTGTTGATTCACACAGCTTAAAGAACCTTATAAACACTGGTAATAAAACCACCCTAAGAAGAATTTAATGTCTTGTTTATATATTCAGAATAGAATTCCAGTTTCAACAAAACAAAGCTGAAGGCAGTGACTTGGTAAGAATGAAACTGAGGACAGGATTTTGCTTTCAGAGCCACTGCAGGGCAACTGCTCCATCATTTACACTGTGACAGCAGTACTTCTAATGACAGTGGAAGATTTAGCCAAGAATGATACAAGGAAAGACAGAAGCCTTTGTCTGATACACTGTGATAAGTAATGACAAACAGGTCAAATCTGGGGACTTTGAATGTTGAATAATAAAACATCTTTCTAATGTCAAATAGTACAAAGATATCAATGTTATTATTTCATCATGTACACCAAATGTAAGAGGTGATATCTTGATAATTTGTCTTGCACGTATTAAGTCTTAAGTATTAACTTTGGCTCATTTTTACGCTTTCATTGATAAAATGTCTTGTAAAGTGGTGATAAAAAAGAAGTTGTACAGTGAAAGGCCAGATTCATCCTGGCATTACAAGTAAAACAACAACTGATAAATAGGTTCCAACTGCTTTGTTTTTGGGGGGGGTACTTTTGCTTACAGGAGGCAGAAGAACGTTTGAAAAAGGAATTTAATGAAACTTTCAAGATCCAGCATCAGTCTCATAGGCTGGAAATACAAACCTTGGAAGAGAAAGCAAAGAAAGAATTACAAGATGAACTTGAGCAGATACAGAAGCAGCAAACCCTGTTGCTAGGTATAGTGTCTCTTGTCATGCACAGCTCCTACTGCTCAGTTAAATATATGCTGAGAAGCACCAACTTTCACCCTATTCATTTTCTTTCCCATCTTCTGGGAACTCAGGTTTTTGTGAATCTCCTTTTTTCATACCCTGAAATTTCATCAATACAGACTGAGTATTCTTTGTTGGCCTGACCCTCAACTGTCAGCAGCAGAATGTTGCTGAGAGTGTGGTCTGGTGTATAACATTCAAATATGCATTATCAGGTATATTAAATTGGAAAGATGTAGTTAGTGTGTATGAATTTCCTCTTTTTTTTTTTCCATGATAACAAGAATTATTATATGTTGTTCAAGTCTGTTCTATTGAGTTTAGCAGTGGAGATCAGTTGCTCCCTATGTATTTATTGTTTAGTCAGTTTTGAAAGTGCCGTAAATTGTTCTGAACTAAACAGAACACTGCATTAGGAAGATGTGTAATACCCCCAGGTTTAATCTCATGTTATTAAAGTTCATCTATAAAAGATTTTTTAATTAAAGAAAGAATAAATTGAAAGTATTCTAAGTACAAACTGGATTCTCTCCTTGGTTGTTTGGGTTTTTTTGAGAAATTCAAATTTGCTAGAAAGATTTCTTGCTCTCTAAAATTTTTATCTTCAGTAGACCAATTTTGTTCTTCTTCAAGAACAATTGTAGGGAGACAACAGAGAGAGAGAAAAACTTTTCTCCTTGTACTTGGTCTATCCCAAAACTTGTACCCAACATACACAAAAGTTGCAGTATGTGACAGATGAGCTTACATAAGTGGTTTACTTCTCTGACACAACCAGAGCTCTCCTCAGTCTTTCTTATGATCCTCTATAAAACTCCAGTGGACCTAACAGGGAAGCTCAGAGGTGCTCCAGTAAAGTTGAAGATTAGGAGCAGCAATGACAGTGGTGTAGTCTGCAACACAACAGCCATGGAATTACCTCCCTGACTGTGATATGGAATCCTTGTTACTGTAGCTCCATGTCATCTTACGATTGCTCACCTGAGTCACTTCTCTAGTAATAGGAGGCCTTTATGCCTAATGGGGAAGGAGTTGAGGAACAAAGCAAAATGTAATATATTAATGCTTTCATCTACATTGCCTATGTCTGCCTTCCCCATCCAGCTCACCTCTGATTGCCTAAATAATTGTCTGTCTGATTGTTACCAGGATCTCTACGAATGGAACTCTCTGAACAACAAACATCTTGCACTAACCTGAAGAAACAAATAGAAGAACTACAAATGGAGCTGAGGAGTGTGAGGACACTGAAGAAGCAACAGGCAAGAGACCAGTTCCTACTTCATTGCCATGTTGTGTTTAGTGAAAGCAATAGTATCGCATTTCTCTCTTTAGGGATAATAAAAGTGTGCAGTTTCTTACAGAAATTGAATGTGTTTCCTTCCCTTATTTCTCTCTTTAAATGTTAGCATTGTTTATAATTTTTCCCCTACAGGCAGGCTTTTTTTCCATTTAAAGATCAGAATCTACAACAGAAGTAAATGAATGTTACAATAAAATAAATTCTATGAAGACTAAATATATTCAAGAAGTTTTGATCACAGATTTTGTCTTGCACACAGCATGGCACATATAATTGATAAATCATATCACAAAAATTCAATGCACAAAATTCTAGCAAGATCTTAACATTAAAAAATAAGGATCTGTGAATAACTAAATGTGGCCTTTTTCTTAGGAAGGAAGTAGCCAAAATCAGATCAGATCTCTTCATGATGAACTGGAAAAATGTCAGAGTGAAATCTCCGAACTCAAGGAAGAGAATTTACTTTTGAAGGACACAATGGAGCTACTCAGTGCTGAGCTGGAGTCGCAGAAGCAAGAAGCTGCACAGCTTCAGGATAGAGATAAACAGCACAGAAGGTTTGCCTTAAATTCAAACTTCAGAGTGCTATTTAGAGATTCAATAATAATGTTAGCATCAGAGGTGTTCTAAGTGTAATGCATGTGAGAATCTTTCCTTTCCAAAGTACTAATTTTAGAGGCTAGGAGTTTTGTAAAAGCAGTAGTTCATTTCACGTCTCCCTCCAGCCATAATAGAAGCATTTGAACTAATTGCTCATTGTAAGTCTCAGAAGAATACGTCTAATGTATCCCCAAAGGAGTGACCTGAGAAAATCTGCACAATGTCAGCCTTTGAAAGGCACTGGAAGACATAAACAAATCGTAAACTCACCCAAGAACTATTAAAAATCAGAGAAGTCTCTGAGAATAAATATCAGATTTTTATACGTACTCTCTGTTGCTGAAACCAAAGTAAACTCCCAAGGGGACACTTGGGAATGCTGTATATACTCCATGGGAGTTTGCTTTGGCTGCAGCAATCAGCTTTGCACTGGGGGAGTAAGGGCAGTGACAGTGGACACTGACAGCACCTCTGGGCTGATGGAAGCCTGGAGCTGTCAGATCATGTCAAGGCACAGGAAGGGCAAGACGACTTGTAGTCTTCCAGAAGGTGGACCACATCTCAGCACACAGGTGCATTGCAGTAAAAGCAGTCCTCCCATTTGTGTACAGAAAAAGTGCAGAATCACAGAGTCACAGAATCAATAAGGTTATAAAAGACCTCTGAGATCACTGAGTCCAGCCTATGACTGAACACCACCTTGTCAACTAGACTATGACAATAGTGCCTCTATGGGTGGTGACTCTACCACCTCCCTGGACAGTCCATTCCAATGTCTAATCGCCCTTTCTGTGAAGAAATTCTTCCTAATGTCCAGCCTAAACCTACTCTGGTGCAGTTTACATGGGAGACAAGACTGGGTTCACTGCCTACTGCATTTTTTTGGTTTTGAATACTTGGAAATTTCGGGATGAACATACTTAACATGTTCTCTTGGCAGAGGGATCTGGTGTGTGGGTGCCTTTCAATTCATTTTTGCAATAGGATAGAATGTATGCCCCTAACTGCACAAGCTGTTTATATAAAAGGATTTCTGAAAAGTATGCCTTTAAAGGAATCTTTAAAATTATGGCCCATATAGTCTAGGGAAAAGCACTCAGTGGATAGAATGTCTCTCTGCAGACTGTTAGAACAGTCAGAGTAATTCCATTCCTGTCTACCAGTCAGCAGATATTTAAAGAATGAGAAACTTTTTTTTGCCCTTGCACTCATTTGAGAGTTACTTCAAAGTGAATTTCATTTCAAGCTTTTGAAGCAAGATCAACAGAAAGAATTGCAAACCAGAGAGTTTCATCAGTGCCCTCCAGCTACCTTGAAGGAATTTAGAGCCTCTGTTCATGAAGAGAAGAATTATTCACGTGTCAGTGATGAGGTCTAAAGGCCCTCAAATGCTAAGGCTACAGGGCTGGAGGATTTTCTTTACAGGGAATAAATGCTGTAGCTCTACTACAGTAAGCATTTGAGAAGGAAGCATTAATGGAAATTATATAAGCAGAAATCCTTCAGATAACAGGAGGTAGGACCAGAGAGCTGAAATGAGCATAGGCACCTGCTACAGGCTGCTCTGAAATTAACCCATGGAAGACCTGGAACATTAACTTGCAGCTCTTGTTTTGCTTTTGCAGGACTAATAGTTTGTGTAAGGAAATAGTTAAGTTGGTGAGTGCATATAAATAAGTGCTATTTTTACTATAACAAAACTGACCCTGTCTTATGCCATATAGTTTTATTCTGATTTGAAAGCTGATAGTGGCTTGTTATTTGCATGTGACAAATTTTTTAACAAATTATTTAAACTTACTAGTTCTACTGTTGCCAAGTAAGTGAAATCAGTAATCCGTTGGAATTAATAATTCACATTTCCATTCTCTTGAATTGTGTGAATTCCACCTCCCATATGGCAAGCTTTTGCAAGGATTAGGATGAGAGCAAAGGTTTTTTAAGGGAAAAGTGGACAATTCCTAAAATGGCTATTCTGAAGGAGAACTTTTATTCTACCCCAAGATCTGTTTCAGAGATTCTGCTCCCTTTTCTACCCTTATTCTTCTGCTTCTTATCTTATGCCAGTCACTTGCACGGCTGTGCTCTACTTTTGAGGGCAGAAA
Organism: Myiotriccus ornatus; assembly: GCA_036023395.1. Taxonomy (NCBI): domain Eukaryota; kingdom Metazoa; phylum Chordata; class Aves; order Passeriformes; family Tyrannidae; genus Myiotriccus; species Myiotriccus ornatus. The sequence goes on from JAYRBT010000139.1 coordinate 57,957,689, forward strand.
CCTTTTGTGGGTCTTTTGGCCTTTCCTGAAGCCTTTCAGAAACAAGTGAAACAGGTTTGGGAGTACATTAAAAAAAAAATAGGGGAAAAAAAGGTAAACTGAATATCTTTTGTGAAAGTTACAATCATTAATCTGCTGAGTTGAGCATCTTTATTTTCATCAGTGAACCATAGAGCATGGGCTGTCCATTGAGTTAAATGAAAAAGTTTCTCCAAGGTTTAACAAAGCATTAGCAAACAAAAGACAACAAACTAACTGTGATTCTTCAATAGATGACTATTGCTTTTGGAGTTGGTATTATTATTAAAGCAATATTATGGTTAGGCTTGACAAAACATCTGGCATTTTTTAGTTTCCAATGTATTTTTTTTAAAAAACAGTTTTAGGATTATGGTATGCAGTAGTAAATATTCTGGTGATAAAATAAATCATCAGAGCCTCATATTAAAACCCAGAGATTTCAACATAATTTTGCTTAATGCAAGTGAGTTCCTATGGTACTTTATTGTCAGGTCACAAACTAACCCTAGACAGAATATCAATGGCATCATTATATGGAATAGACCTTCTGTTTCCTGAAGGGTGAAGGGCAAGTACTTTTCAAAAAATTTTCCTCTTCCTCGGTGTTAGGATGGTTCTGCTGAGATTGCTACCAAAATGTCAAAGTCGAATCAGTAGGGAGAAGCCAACTCTGTGCCCAGTTATCTACCTTTGCAGTAAATAACAGACCTCAAAACTGCATGCTTTGATCAATGAAAATAAATTAGTATCAAAACATGATAATTCAGACATATTTTAATACCAATGGAAGGCTACTGGTAGAAGACCTCAATATCAAGCAAAAAAGAGAACTGGACATACTGAAACAAGATCACCGGAAGGAAATTGAAAACGTATTATCTGATTTCAGCAGCACTCAGGCACACCTCCTAGCAAAGATTTTCTCCTTAGAAACTGTGTAAGTAACTGAAATGAACTGTGGCTCGTACTGGCAATGAGTTCTGTTTGAATTTATGATTCTTAGTATGTATAATTTTTGTATTAATCATACATAGAGTATTGTAGGGATTGAAATACAAGTGTATAGGTATTGCCTTTGCAAACCAAAAAGACCCAGAGACACTATAATAAATTCTGAATATTGTTTAGTCTGAAGCACTACATATAATGCTATACATAATGTTAATACAATGCTAAATTAAAACTTGCATGTAGGATCTAGCAATTTTATGCAGTGTAAAATCATCTTCATTGCAGATGATACCAGAGGCCTTGATCCATGATCTTGTACCTAATTTTGTTCAGCAGAGCAGCATCTTTGAGGTTAAGAAGCTTTTGATCATTCTCACTCCCTTGAAAATTTCCCAGGATAGCCCCCACTAACTCATGTAAATAAATGCACTTTGCAGCCCCCTGTGGAGTTAAGTTATAGTGCTTCAGATTGTACAGGAGAGGCCCCTTAGAATTAACCCCTGTGATTATATATCCTTGTCCTTTTCCCTCACCCCAACTGTGCGGCAGAGGACCAGAACAGAGACCTTGCACGTAAGCAGGCCTCAAACCTTTCAGATGTTAAGATTTATCTTTTTATTTAAACTCTAAGATGGTAAGGTTGGGGGGTGGTCCTCTAAAAGATGTTCACCCGCACACAAAAAAAACCCCAACCACAAAACGGTGGTTTGTATTCTGTAATACATTTCTCAGTATGTGTCCTGGTTATAGCAGGTGAACGTCATAGTACTCAGTTTCTCAAACAGCAAAATTCATGAGCTTGGCTGATTGAAACAATGATTTGTGTTCTCATGAGTCAATCAAATGTACGTTTCCACACCATATCTAAGAATGTGTAATTCGCATTTAAATCTTTTTCCCTGATTATGGAATTTAAAAAGCTGAACTCAGACTGCAGGTTTTGACTTAAGCGGTTCATTAAAGCAGCGTGTATATCCAAGCTTCTCTTCATGAAAGTTATAGGAATTGAATATTTTTGAGGATTCTAAAGTTATTGGGTCAGAAAAGAGAACAAATAGATGAATATAGGTATGTATAGATACTGTGACACAGATTTTTTTCTTTAGGAAACTAGATTAGCCATGTGATGTGCAAGCTTGTTAGTATTTCACACCAGAGGCTGGATTTTATCCACAGGTGTTGTGGATTAACCATGGTGGCAATTTATTTTGGAACTCCACAAGATTCTATCCTTCTATGTAAACCACGTATAGATGTCCATTTTTTTTTAAAAAAAAGGATATTTTATCAGAAAGGCTTGAGTATGCCCCTGTATTTTAGGTTTGGAATTTAGGCCAGAGTACAGCCCAGGTGTCTCTCGAACCTGATCTGAGGAAATTTTTTTCTAGTCTGCGTTTTCTTTGGTACAGACTTAAAGAATTAGAAGAAAAGTCAAGAAAGTGGGAGTCCAGGTCAGAAGATACACACCTTATAAACTGTCTGGAAGACAAATTAAGTGAGAGAGAAGAAATTATCAAGCAGCTGGTGGTAAGATTGCCTTTTATATGCAGTTATGTATCTTGGAATCTGTTGAAAGTCTCTATTTAGTGTTTCGCACATTGCTTCAGACTTGTTGCTTTTCTGTTCTGGAATACTTTGACAAATGTGTGTTTCCCTACCAGCTTCCAACAAATACAAGTTTCTATACGTGTAACTTTCTTTCCCCTCAGGAAGGAAGAAAATGTCAGCATTCACTTTCAGCCAACACTGAATCCTCCAGGAATCGGTCATTTTCTTTCAACCCTAATACAGCAGGCTTGGCTCCTTCCATCAAGGTAAGATGGGCAATGCCATTAAAATCGCAAATCATGAAGTTTTATTACTATTTGAATCATACAGGTGACCTGGACAATAAAAGTGCTATTAATTTTTTATGATAATGTTATTATGTAGAATTCTTTCCAGTGAGCCAACCTACAGTCAGGTTTGAGTATAACAAATTCAGTAGAAGTATATGTGCAACAAAGATACAGGTGTTTAAGTGGATATAAAACACTAGAACTCCAAAGATATGAGTCTTCCACTGGAATAAGCACAGCCATTGTTTGCAGATTTGGGAGTTGCTAATGGGGATATTGCATGCATCAAGGAAAATTACGAATCTGTTTGGGTTGCTCGGTATTTGCCCTTTGTCATTCCATCCCCTTTGCATGATACTGTCTGTAAATAGCCATTAAAAGAAGGGAGGTCAAGTTGGTGGAAAGCACCTTGATGTGTCTAAAACCTCAAGGTCAAACACACAGGTTGTTTTAACTAGATGAGACCAAATCCATGGATCCTTACAGCATATCTTGAGAATTTAAATGCCTACAGAAAAAGACGGGACTCTTCCTATCTGGGGGTTCCTCACAAGACATCTAGGAATGAGATATTGTTGAGGTTTTATAGTATAAATTGAAAAAACTGTGTATGTAATGAAGTTTTCTGTTACAATAAAAAGCAGAGGAAGAAAACACTTGAGGTGCCCAGTCGTGTCGTCAGTGTTCCAAATTTAGCTTCCTACGCAAAGAGCTTTCTGAGCTGTGACTTGAGATCAAAAAGAAGTGCTCCTCAAATAACAAAATCTACAAGCTTAGACCGGAGTCCTGGCTGCCTCAGGGTGGGCTCTCCATCAGCACCATCCTCAGACAGCAGTGCTGCCACAAGGTATTTATCTATTCTGTAAGACAGTACATGAATTCATGTTCAGAATCTTGTAGGCAATTCAAAACATTTGGAAATACAAAAGGATGTGAGGTTCCTGCAGTGCAGTGAACTCCGTGTGTTCAGAACTTTACTGCAGAAGTAGGCTATAATCCCTGCCCAGCAGAGTTTACATTTGCAACCCCTTCTGGTGCTAAAAAATAAGAAGAGTTGCAAGTACTTAACTAAGAATGCAGTTAATAGTGAATATGGCTATTTAAAACCTTGGGCATCTGCCAGTGGTTCTGATAAGGATGTGCCTTCTCTCTTATTTTTGTTTCTTAACCTTGCACTTGGTAGATGTAGATGACATATCTTTATTTTAGGAGGTATTTAAATTAATCTAGGATAATCATTTCACAAAGGGTTTAGAAACTTAAAAAAATTGATCAGCAGATACTTAAGTAAAAACCTCTTTGTTTCATGTTTTCTCTCTGAAGAGCTTGCATTCTTCAAATTTATGAGTTATTTGAACAATGTTTGGTATTTTATAATATAGCTGAACTCTCTCTTCAAGAAATAGTTAAAAATATACGTAGCTAACGTATGTAGCTATAATGATAAATATTTTTTAAAAACCCAACAAAAGAACAAACCCTACCACTATATTTCAGGACCAAATCCAGCCTTCTCACCTATCTCCTGGTGGAGATTACTTATCCTGTAAATTACGTGCTCGAGTTCTTTCCTTGAGGGCAGATGGTGCTGACTGCCGACAAAAACAATAACCTGGGACTCAGGCTTGGATCCAGTTTGGCAATTTCCACATCTAAAAGATAAAAACATGCTGTGTCGTGCCAGATGACTGCCAAGGCAAATCAGATTTCTGTTTTAAAGGGAAACATGCACAAGGAGACTGAGGGTAGCTTGGCTGCTACTTATGTAACTCTTCTAGGTCAGTCAATCATAAGTCAAGTCTTATTTGCTATCATTTGTTAAAAAAAATCCTGAATGATGGAAAAGGGACAATGTAATAGGATTGATTATAAATGCCAGTTAATGTTCAAATTAATCTTTCAGTTTCAAATAACTCTTTTACCCAACATTTTTGATACATAAATTGTATTTCATATTTTGAAGAATGACTTGCAGCTGCCATTCTCTGATTTTCAAGACCTCTTATCCTTTAAGCACCCTTTTATTTTCCAAGATGTCAAGTTAAGAATTATGTTCCAGCATCTCTCCATAGCTGTTAGCTCTGCCTGTTACGACCAGGTAATATTTGAGTTACTTGGCTAGCACAGATCCCACTAGTGTACTGTAGCCAGCACCTTTTGGCCTTATCCATTATTGTGAGCATAGCACCTTTCATAGGATCAGGATTTTTTCTGGGAAATGAAGTATTATGTATTGGTGAGATTGTAAGTAAGTAGGCAAGTCATGCTAATGCTTATTTGTTTGCACAGGACACATGGCAGTGAACCACCAGAAACCAAAGATGACCAAAAACAAGACCCTCAGCATCAAGAATGGTTTACTAAATATTTTTCATTTTAAAGCAAAATATTTCCATATTTCTCAGAGTTACTAGAAAAGCCATTCCTGTTTTTTTTTCAGGGAATGATAATCCAATATATGATTTAGGGAATGCAAAAAAAAAGTAATTTCTAAGTAAATGATTAGGAACACCTGCACTCTCTTATGTCTATTAACTATGGAGTTATAGGCATAGATTTCAGAAAAATGCATTTTTTTAACAACCTCTATAAAAAATGAAGAATGTTTTAAGACCTTTTATAATCAAGAGACTCTACTACTCCACCATTTCATTAAATATGCAGTTTGGACTCTGATATATCATATCAATCTGGCACCAGATGAAGAAAGGTCTTACTTCTGTACATTTATACATTTGATTCATCAGCTCTTTAAAGTAAGTTGTGCATATAATGATGTAATTTTTTAAGTTTTTAATGGTTTTTGTTAAACTAATTTTAAGCTGTAGAGCATGCAGTATACCTTCAAGAATAGCATGTTTATAGCAGGCTGGATTAGAAATAATTTCTGGTTTGCTTAATAAACTGTTTTGTATAGTCAGCATTGCAATATTCCTATTGCATTTCAATACATGTATCAGCTGATAAATTAGAATGATGTGTAAGTATGAACATTAAAGGTGGTAAAGGATCCATTTCTGTGTTTTCCAAAAGACTGCTATGTTATGCTGAAGTGTGTCAGATTGATACACCGAGTTCCAGAGTGATGGGAACTGTGCACATGTACCTTTTATGCCCACCTAAAAGTAAAGTGGAGGAATGACTGCATTTATCAGATCATGCTAACTCATCGCTGGGAGGACAGATACCTATAAAGCAATTAACCCTCAGGTAATTAACTCATCAGTAACTGTGAAAGGCAGGGAGGGAATTGTCCAACCAGCAGCCTGGTGTTTAAAATAGGATAGTTCCTCTTCAACTGCTGTATGGTTTGAATCCCCATTTAATTTTGACCAGCAGGGCCCAGCTATGTTAGACATTTTTTGTGAGCAAGGTGTACCTCCAGCCTAACCTCCTCCTCTCTCCAACAGCCAGCAAGAGCTGTTCCAACAGATCCAAACAATTAATACAAAACAGCTGTTGCACCTCACTGGTGGCGAAAAGGTAGCAAAAAGGGCAGAATGCTTCTACAGGATAATACTTTTCATCCCCGCTATCGAGTATTTCTTCCAAGAAGAACTGCTTGATTTGGAAAATGACTTTGGCATTAGATTTGACAAAAAGACACTTTTTATATATGTAATTAAGGAGATAAAACAGTGTACAGTAAGTAACACTGAGGGGTGCCTTGGAATCTATGAGATCATCCTGTAATAACCAAATTTGTATATCCCAAGACCCCTTCTAAGAGGTGAACAAAAGTCTGGTGAAGAATGACAATTCACTTCAAAAGAGTACAGTCAAATCTAAGTGTTTCTACAGTGCTACTCATGGATAATTACTGCATCACAAAACATGCAAATCTTCCAGTAAAATCAAACACTAATCTTTGCAAGTATTTTCATCATACCAGCAAAGACAGAGGGAAAAGTAGGGCCACCCTCTCTGGAAGGAACAGGATGCATTCTAGGAGACACACTTCTACCAGAAAGCATCCTGAACAGCAACTCTGAATATTTTCCACTGAAATATAAAAACACTCCATACTTTTGGAAAAAAAAAAAAAAAGAAAAAAAAGAAGATAATTTATTTGGCTTGTTTTAACTATTTATATTTGTAGTACAAATTACATTATACAAAAAGCAAACAAAGCAAGAAGAACACCACTGCTTTGCACCATTGAAAATACTGAGCTATGTAAAACTGAAGATTATGTTTGCTTCATTGGAGCAGGAATATTTGCAGATGCTTGTTCCAGGTAAGCTAAGGGACCTTGAGGCATTTCTGCAGGCTTTTTGTGCTGTACACTGATGTCTTCCAGGACCTGTTGCCAGTGTCGCAGTTTACTCAAATGCTTCTGAATTAATGCTTCTTTTCTCTGCAATTCATTTCTTAATTCTGAAACATCCTATAGATGAAAAAAAGTGTTTTAGTAAATAGATGGTATTCTTAAGAGCAACCACCTAACATAAAGAGCATGTAATTCTTTTAGATTGAGTTTTCAAGCTGATCTTATAGTGGAATAATGGAAAAGTGTCCAATGAAACAGAGAGAGAGCACTGCAAATGCATTAGTACCATTCCCCTAAATCACATATTTCAGAGATCACTACTTCCAACAAAATCTAACTGGTTTGTCTCTTCCAAAGAAATTACCAGCTGTGTTCCAATACTCCATAGAGCAGAAGGCATCTGTCTTCTCCAGGATCACAGTGAGAGTTACGTTAACAGTCAAGTTCTACCAACTTAAGGTACAGCATCATGTTGAGAAACCCAAAATTAATGTGAACAAGGTGATTAATGTACACAGTTTATCTCATCTAGCACAAGACAGGTGAATTAATTTAAACATACCTCTTTAATGACTTGTTCTGGTTTCTGGACTGATAGCTGCAGTCTTTTTTGTAGAAAAAAGCATTCAGTTTGTCTTGCAACATCCAGAAACTTTTGGATACACTGATCAACACCTAAACATATATAGCAAAAAAGAAAGAACAGATTCCAAAAAAGTAAGACATCAGGCTGATAATAGTAGTGGTCTGCTTGCTATTAAAAACACTTTTCACGGTACTTTCTAGAAAGGAAATCTTCAGAATATCTAAAATGACATATTTGTAAAACATATTTATTAATGACATATTTATAAAACCAGGATGTGCATTGTCTCCATATAAGACACTGTTCTGCAGACTTTCAGAACTTCTTATAAAGGTGCACGACAACAACACTTCCAAGTTTTATTACATGTCTGACAATAACAAGGAATAATAAAAAAAATCATGGTACTTGGTTGAATAAAGAAAACATTTCTGCACGCCCAAGCAAGAAGCTCAATGTCGAGCATATTAAGAATTCGTATATTACACACTACTGATTTAGTACGGAAAGCTGTTGCATCCCAGCATATGAATATGACCAAATATCCAGAAAGGAGTTTTTAAAAGTATGTATGCCGTTTTCGAAACAGCACTTGAGAGTCAAGCTTCAAAAAATTTTCAGGGACAAGTACACTTCTAAGCAGTCAAGGCCACTTTCCAAATTCCTGTATAATACCAGTTCAGTATTTTTTCCGTCCTCACGGAGGTGTATCACTCAAGCCTTAAAGCACCGCTACAGAGCAGCCCGGGCCGTCCCTTCCCACTTTCTATTACTGCTCCATGCAGCTTCCCAGGGCATCTCGCGAGCTCCCTGGATTTGGAGCCATGCACCCGTCAGTCCAATCCCACACGACCCGCGGCCAGCCGGCACTCGGGACCTCCCGCCCAGACCCCGCTCCTTCCCTTCCCGGCTGGGTTCCTTTCCTCCCAGTGCTGCGAGCAGCGTTCCACCGGGGAAGGGCCGCCCCTCGGCTGCCCCGCGGGGCTCACCGGTGCGGATCTCCTCCTGGTCCGTGCCGTTCACGTAGTCCTGGCTCACCAGCGAGGCGAAGCAGGCCTGCGGGACAGGGAAGCACCGCGCTCAGCGCCTGCGGGGGGCGGCGCCGGGAGGGCAGCGCCCGCCCGCCCGCGGCTCCCCCCGCTCACCTCGAAGGACGCTTCCAGCTCGTCCACCAGCGTGTTGTTGGGGTTGCGCGGCCCCGCGGGCGGCGGGATGAGGCCGGGCGGGCCGGGCGGCCCCGGCGGCGGCCCCGGGGCCTGGGAGCCGAACATGCCGCCCAGCGCGCCCGCCATGGCGGCCGCGGCGCATGCGGCGGGGCGGGCCCGGCCCTGCCCGGCCAGGGAGCGGCCCCGGCTGGGGCGGGGGGAGCCCGCCCTCGCCGAACGCTGTCCCCAGGGCTGGGAGGGACCTCTGGAGATCGTCCACCCCAACCCCCCTGCCGAGGCACGGACACCTGGAGCAGGAGACACAGGGACGCATCCATCCAGGCCGACTTCGAGTGTCTCCAGAGAGGGAGACTCCACAACCGCCCTGGGCAGCCTGTTCCAGCGCCCTGCCACTCTCGGTGTAAAGTTCTTCATGTTGAGGTGACACTTCTTGTGTTTTGGTTTATGGCCATTACTCCTCATCCTGTCACCAGGTACCACTGGAAAGAGTCTGTCACCACCCTCTTGGCACCTGCCTTGGAGATATTTATATGCATAATTGAGATTAGTCTTCTCCAGACTAAACAGGCCCAGCTCCTCCAGTCTCCCCTCATAAGAGAGATGCTCCAGACCCCTCATCACCTTTGTGGCCTCCGCTGGACCCTCTCCCGTAGCTCCTTGTCTTTCTTGTGCCAAGGAGCCCAGAACCGGACACAATACTCCAGATGTGGCCTCACTAGGGCTAAGCAGAGAATGAAGATCACCTCCCTCAACCTGCTGGCCACACTCTTCCCAGCAGATCCCAGGATACTACTTTCCCTCCTAGCAACAAGGAGAGCAGAGACAGCAAAGCCATCCTTCCCAACAAGACCCTCCTCCTCCAGTGTCTGCTCTGCCCGCATCTCACTGCCACAAGCCTGGGTAAGCACCGGTTCCACATCTCGTTACACAGCACCGTTTAACAAAAAATCCTGAAAAAACACCCTAAACCAAATCAAACCCCCACTCTCTGGGCCTGAATCCCCCAAATTGTCAAGAAAACATCACCCTATCGTTTTAAGTGTCAAGTCTATTTGACGTTTGAATTGATTCTGGGAATACTCCCTGCTGGGAGCCCAACAGTCTCACACCAGGAAAGGGGGGAAGCAACAGGATGACAAAAAGTGAGATGGGGACAAGTTCCCAAAAAACCCCCCATGAAACACTAACTTGCATTCATTAGTTTTTTGAAAAACAGTTACATAATACACTCTTGCTGACATGTTTAGAACTAACTCTATAATTCAGTGCTGAGGCCATGCTAATCATGCTAATTGCAACAGCCTAAACTGTCTGATGCAGCATCATTTCTGCCTCAGTACACACCAAGAGCAGGTTTAGCTTTTCTATGGAAAAATGTCAGAATGGCATTTTTATGAACAACTTTGCAGAGCTACCTTTCATACCACCAAGCGTTCATCCAAAACGGAGGCACAGCTATGATTTCCTATTGTTCATTCTCTCAATCAAAACACACATCCAAATAAGGTGTTTATTGTTTACAATAATTATGCTTACTTGACGTATAAAGTAGGAGTCCTGTTGTTTTCCATTATCTTGTTTTGGTATTAAATATCTCAATAATTCAAACAGAGTATTTTTTATTTTAAGCTGCATAATATAGGATGACAAATCTCAAAGTTGAGATAATCTTACCCAAGTAATAATTTATAAAATGCATTTGTAGTTAATTAATATAATGAAAATATGCTTGGGGCATTCATTTATGAACAGTACCTTTTAAGATTGTTTTTCTTAAGGCAGAGTGGATGATTTCAGAACAAGTATTTTTATTTGGCATTGTGACTGTCTTGACTTAACCGAGCCGCAAACTCTACAAGGGTTCTCGTGGGCCGCCCTGCCATGCCCTTCCGAAGGTAGGGCACCTCGTCTTTATTCGACATCACGCCAGCAATATCCAAATGAGCCCAGTGAGAGGCAGTCACAAATTCCTTCAGGAATGCAGCAGCTGTGCATGCTCCTCCGGCTCTGCAAGAAGCAGAAAAATGTATTGTTTCTAAAAGCAACTCCAACAGGACACATATTAAATAAATACTCTGAAAGAAAGGGGCACATGAAAGACACTGGTTCACCTTACCTGCTGTATTTTCCAATGTTACTCACATCTGCAAGAGGACAGTCTGTTACTTGTTTTGTGTAATGTTCAAAAAGAGGCATTCTCCAAACTCTGTCTCCTGTCAAAATGCTGGCCTGAAAATGGAATAGTGATAGTTTGGGCAAAATTCTTTTTGTTTAGGTTTGATCAGCATAAAAATCTCCAGTCCAATATAATATTAGGTATTTGGGAATGCACTGCAAAACAGAACAGATAATCCTGCTCTTTGGGCAATCTAGTGTCAGCCAAAAGGCAACATCAAGAGGCCACAGTTTTTTATCTGTTTTTTTCTTGTTCCTGACAACACAAATCCTTCCACTCACAGGCTTCCTTGATCCATCACACTTCAGCTACTCACAAGGCCTCTTTGAATTTCTGTTTCAGTGTTGTTAAGCAAGATCAATTATCTTTTTAACATGAACTAATTACTGTCAGTAGTCCAGAGCTTATGCATATGCAGTAAGTTATCAGAACATGCAGATCCTTGGGATGATGTGCATGCTGTTTGGTGTATATCACACCTCACTGAAGAGACAGTAATTAATAGTCAACATTAATTATTTTCAATTAAATACAGTACTGACACCATTCCTATGAAATTTCAAAATGTAATAATATCTCTTTTAGATCTGCATAAAGCCTTTCAGTAATGTACTAACTTTTCAATAACATATATCACTGAATTATTACTAATATGATTTAATAATAACGGAGATAGCCTACCTCATAGAGGTGAGTCCAAAGCCAAGATGAATTTGTGAACACTCCAGTCGCAGCAGATCCCAGTGCAACATCCATGGCACCTATTGAAACACACCTTCAAGTTTATATGACAAAGGCAAAGGTGGACCTGAGTTATTCCCTGCATCCTGACTCCTCACAGAACTTTCCCTTTTCAAATCCCATTATCGGTAACAGAAATTAATCAGACTGTAAAACCTAAAGAATTTAGTACACTTACATTTTTAAAAGTTTGAACATTGTTGAAACACTTATATAATCTAATAGGACACAAAACCATAAAAATTCTGTTTCTCATGAAACTAGATTTTTTAATTTCAGCTTGATGTTTCTTAGCAATATTTCTAAGTTAATGTATTAAACAATAATAGTATCTTCTAGAAAAGATCTAGATATTATTTCCATGTAGAAAATGTGAGTGGATTTTTTCCAGTTTATAGATCTCTATAATTTTTGAGCTGATACTTTACCTTTGTGAATTTCATTTGCATAGATTTTTATGAATTTACTTTAAATTAAAATAATCCTTATCAAAGTACTAAACCATGTCTAAAACTGAGGGATTACGTGCATATTTATCTATTTGATGCCACAGAACTGCTTCTCTAATACCAACACTCAATCCTCAGTGAGATTAAAAAAGAGAAAAAAAGTAGTTTAACAAAATGATATGTCAAAGAAATTTCTACAGGAGCTCTCCTCCTTCCTGGTTGGTGCACAAGGATCCCAAACAGGAATACTTTTATACAAGCCAACAATCTTAAAATTAGTTTTCCTTCCATCTATTGAAATTTTCCATAGAATTTGAACTGGTAGAACTGATGGAACATAATTTAAAGCACTAGCAGAGAATTTATATAAAGAATTATTTTGCTTAGCATATTCATTAAGCAACACAGTAGACTCCTATCTGAATTACTCTTCTGTGTTTGCTCTCATTTCAGCTACAGTCACCTCACCCATGACAGCCTGTTACTGTGTGCATGAGATGCATACACAATGCTCTTTTAATGTTTAAATTTATAACTTCACTATTATGCAACTGTAGGGATGAAACAAAACACATTTCATATTGCCTGAAAGCATGCAAACTGAACACAAAATAAGAGATACTTCGGTCAAACAAGTTCTGGGGAAGATGGCGACTCTCCTGTTATCTACCATCATGGAGACCTGAGCTAGCTCTCGTAATGGAAGAACTGGTGCTGGCTGGGTCAGAACTCAGGCTCTCAGCAAGCCACTCAAAGAGAAGCTGTTTGGGCTCCAGCATGGCCCTGACATGGGGACCAAGCAGGATTCTTTCACAGCGGCACTGCCTCTGCATCGCACAGCCCTGGGAGCTGGGAGGGCTTAGCTCGGAAATGGAAGCACAGGGAAACACTGAGCAGAAACATTGAAATCTGCGTAGGATTTTCCACTTTTAGTTCCAGTTGGGCTGGGCCAGCTGAGCCCAGCATCATCGACACTGCTGAGCATATCCCCTCCATGCCAGTCCCCTCCCCACTCCCAGAGACACGGCGCAGTTGCACAGGTTGTTAGAGCACAAGCTGTGAGCGCTGTTGTCCTGCAACATGTAAAGTCATTTCAGCTGCCTTTGAATTAAGGCTGGGTTTATGTACACAGTGCAACTAATCCACAGCCCACCTAATATGTAGCAAAGAACTGATGGCAAAATGAGCAGGGAAGGGAAACTGCTTACCTGTTAATGTTGCAGCATTCACAATAGCCCTTGCATTAAAATTGTGGGCATAACAGAGAGCATCAGCTAACAGCAATCTTCCTTCTGCATCTGTGTTATCCACCTTCAGAGGCAAAATGAGTAAAAAACAGAAAAACTACTGTAAACATCCCTTTCAATGATGTATTTCTTATATATTATCTTAAATAGCTGTTGGATATAGGTTCTAGGAAATTCAGGTAATCAAAATTTACTCAAACTACACTGAAAAAAAGAAAAAGTGTTGATATACAGTTATGTTTACAAAATAAAGCAGATCTGTAGCTGAGGTCAAGTCATCTTTCAGCACTGCAACCTGCTCTGCGTGCTGGGCCTCTATGCTGCTGACTCCTCAGAAGAGCCTGGAGATTGGAGAGGTACCCCAGTGGAACACACAGGCTGGCATGCCCAGCAAAGCCCCAGCAATCCCAGGGCCTGAGATACTGCCAAGGAAAACCACAGAGGAGGAGAGGGTACCACAAAGAAGCACAGAGACATGTCTGGAAACAGTTCCTTGTTAAACTGCTTTCTCTTTGGATCTCAAAACTTCTTTCCTCTAAAAAAAAATCAGCAATTTGCTCCTTTCACCTTTCAGGAAAACTTCATGATGAATTCTGCAAGATTAATTACACAATGTGCTCTGAGCTACTACCACTTCCTTGCAAATTTCTTCTTTGTTGGGGAATATGTGCCCAGTCTTTTTCCATCAGAGCAGAGGGTGTTGAACTCAGTTTTGGGAGATGAACCTCAAAGAACTAAAAGGTTCAGCAAGTCAGGAGGGGCAGAATTTCAGAAATCCAGACAGAAAGAAATATCTCTGCACTAAATCAGTGATCTACAGCACAATGACTTTCAGTGCAATTTAATCTATTAGATGAACATGGAACAGTTGGTAATAAATATGAAATATGTATTTTGGGTAAGCTAAGTTGAACCAACAGCCCCTATGACTCAGAGTTCTGAATGTACAGAGCAGCTTGGCAGTGTAAAGACCTTGGTTACATCAGCAGGAAACTAATACTCTTATGTCTTATACAGATAGCAAGGAATTGTCCTGAAGGGTCTGCTGGAAGCAATTAATGTTAATTCATTTAAATTGAGAGCCTATATTTATAAGCATTGTAACAACCTCTTGTGCTAAAATGAGATTTTCTAGCATGCTCAGTAAATGACCTTACTTTGCAGCTTTTCCTAGCAATTTATAAAACATTTCATCTTTTCAATCTAAATTTATATTTGAAAGAATCCTATGATAGCAATTTCTAGTTAATAACATGATTGTTAACATTTTTAAAAAACTGTACATTTGCACTGCTTATCTTTTTAAAGAGTTTTTTCAGACATGTACTCTGACTGCAGTCACATAATTTGGCTGATTAAACCAATTCACGGAAAGTATCCAAAATCCAAGTTTCTCATGCATACCTGTATTGTTTTTCCATTTTTGGCTTTAACCACATCCCCGGGCTTGTTTGCCTTACCACTGGGCATATTTTCACAGAGGGGTGCCAAACCTCAGAGACAAAAAGAAAAGTACATTACTTGCTTCCTTCTCAGAAAAGATGTAGGAAAAATCCCACTCAGGTAAACCCCAAACACCTCCTTAAGAGAAAAATACTAGTCTTATCTTGAATTTATGCTCAAAATTATTATTCAGGTTTTTCTGGTTACTGAAAGACGCATGGGGTCTGGTTTTCAATCAGGGAAATTCCTCTGCATGATACACTACCACACTCTCCCACCTACATAATTTTAACATTAGGATTTAATTCTACTTTATGCCCTGAAAAGTGAGATTAGAGGAGCAATAAATATAATTTTATGTCTCCCACATATAAATAATGGGTCACATGTAAAGGGATTTCTTTCTGAAATGAAAATTAGCACTTCTCAAATTAACACCGTGAGCCATTCAATCTCTGCTCATTATAAATAAACATTGTATAATGTCCAGAGTGGTCCGAGGAGTTGTTGTGTAACTCCAATCATAACAAGAGCAACTATAGATGAGCAAAGAGGGTCAGTGTCACAGCTCCAACTGCAAATGCGATCATGGGATGAAATGCACTCCACCACAAGGACCACCTCTCTCCAGTGGAATTACTATAGACTTGCTCCACCGTCAGCCCTTCCCATTGCACTTTCAGGTGAGGAATTCCGCGAGGATGTGTGTGTGCACCGCTGCCCTCTACTGGTTGAATCATAGAAGTAACTAAAATACCAGTTCCCTCAAAGTCGAGGTTTTCAAACGTAAAACTTATTCCAGATTGGGTTACATGTCATCACCACCTGGTTTTAACACGGTTCCTGAATAAGCTCATTTAATTTTAGCTCTGCAGAAAAAATAAGCCTTTTTCCCCCGACAAAAAAATAAGCATTGCTCATACTTAAGAGTATCAGCAGACTGGGGTTTTTTTGTTTTAGTTTTCTGCTGAGATAATCACCTGAGAAAATAAGAGCTCATCCCTCTTCCTGTTCAGCTGTGGCAAACAGTCATGGAGGTAGCTCAGCTAACTCCTTTTCATTTTAATTGCTTATACAGACATCCACATTCCTTCTTGTAATAAAGGATCAAGACTTTGAAAAACTCATTGAGAATATGTTTATTGGCAATCATTTCTCTCCTAAGGTCTAAAAATCGTGTCTTCAAAATCTTAATTTGCTGTTGCAATATTTTAATCAAGCGAAGCTAGTTTTTGATTCAAGCAAAGATATATTTTTTATTCAAGCAAAGCTATATTTTTTGATATGCAAATAAAAATGGAAAAGAAGATGAGCAAGGGAATGAGAGAAGTAGGTCTGCAAGAGCCCAGGATGTTTCTACAAGGCCATTACCACTGCTGATACTAGAAAACTACAAAATGTTGTAAAATTAAGATTTTTGGATTCTCCAACAAACACACTTACCAATTATGTTTAGAGGTAGATTTAAAGCAGCTGCTGTCACAATGGCTGAACAGATAGTTGCTGCACCTCCCATATCTGCTCTCATGGCATCCATTCCCGATGACGGCTTCAGTGAGATGCCCCCGCTGGAACACAGAGCACAAGTGTCACCCAGCGTGTACGAGTTCGGTGTTACATATTGGTATAATAATATTGATAATATTCTGTCCACCAGTATGTTTTAACACCAAGTATCAGTATATGCTAGACCTGGTGTTTTCAAATACTCCTGCAACCCTAGCAAGCATATTGAAAGCAAATATGTCCCTGAGTGACTTCCTCATAATTAGGAGACCATAAAAATCTTCATAACCTGCAGTGAACTAACTCAACGGTCTTCATAATAGCAGAAGTGCACGAAACAAGAACAAAACAGTACTCTTGGTAAACTCAGTCTGTGGAAGGGGAATAGACTGGTAAATTCTTCAGTAACATGGGACGTGGAAAGTAGTTGTAAGGAGCTATTTCCTTTTTTCTTAAGCATCACCTAGATGTCCAGTGACATACTGCAATTCCAAACATGTAAATTCTTTATCCAGAGATTTGCTCAGGACAACAAAAATAGCATGTTCTTTGGATTCTTTCCCCCTGAATTTCCATTTTGCCCTTACAAGATGATGGCATACCAATTCCTACAATTCCTTTGTACAACCAATCATGCAATCATGTTTCATCCCCAGAAAAGGCAGCACAAGCTACTATCTAAGGCAAGTTCAATGGAATGGCATTGGAAGATGTGCTGAGCAAAGGAAAAGCATCTCCCTGTTGAACCTGAATAGCAGGAAAGCATTTCCCCCCTCTAGTCATTAAAACATTACCTTACATACCTGTCAAACGTAACTCCTTTTCCTACAAATACCAATGGGGACTCATTTGTATTAGCAGCCCCTAAATAGTGAATCTCCAGAAAGATGGGAGGTTCAGTTGAACCCTTAGCTACACTCAGGAATGCTCCCATCTGTTCTGTTGTTATCCAAGACTCCGGTCTGGAATAGAAATATATATTAATTTTTTTTCATACACAAACCATTTCATTATAGTTAGTTATTTTGGAAACTGTAATTTAAATTTAATCATTATTACCTTTTTTTTTTGTGAAGCAGAAAAATAATTCCTCAAAGTTGCTCCTCGATCTTTGTTTTGCCTTTTTTAAAAAGCAGCCAAAACAACAAAGCAGCAGAACAACAGCTTGTCTACAGTTTCTGCATCAGAAACTTTAAACTTCCACTTGTCTGGGAGGCTCTAGATGGTATTTGAAGTAACAATGTTGCAGAAAGTTACAGTTTAGCTTTCTGCTGGCAAGACAGTTCACTACAGGCAAAGTTGATTTCCCTCAGTCTTTTGCTTGTCAACAAAACAGCCTCCAAGACTTGCACAACCACTTTCATTTCCACTGAACAGAAAGTAGAAATTTAGGGGCAAGAAGCACTAGCTGTGCAAATTCAATTGCAAGGGCTTTTACGGCTCCAACTCAATATTTTTAAATATTTACCCTTGACAGTAACAGCCATAAATAGAGGATGTTTCATTGCCATATCCGCACAAAAAAAAAGGCAAAGGTATGTTTAAAACCTAATTGGTAAGAAAACAAAAGGTACCTAATATTTGTCTTCTATTCACTGAGTCTTTATCAGCCTTCCTTTCACAGCACACGTGTTAATTAAGCAGTAATTGACTGCAGGAATAATTGACAGTTAATCATCTTACTCCATTACAGTATTGCTTCCTCTGCAAACTAGCAGCTCACTTTCTGATCCTGAGAGTAGCTTGCAGTCTGGGCACTCCTCGTGCCTTTTTCCCAAACCCTCCCTGCTTTTGTCATTTGAAGAAGCAGAGGGAAACTGAGAGCCCACTGCAGATTTGAGTAACCTGGAAGGTATCTCATCTTATGGTGATGGTCCCCTACCCTGCAAAGGAGTCATTTCAGTGGAATTTACCTTATATGGACCTTCACATTGCTGAAACTTCTGAGCTTCTGTTCAATATGTTCAGCAAATTTGATTGGAGTTATATAATTAGCTGGAGCCTCCATAAGGTACCGAGCGAGGTTCTGGCCCTCAGCATAGATAACACCTTTTTGCCAGGCATCTCTTTCAGCACTAAACAACAACACAGAACAATCAGGATTATACACATTTGCAAAAGTAAGATGTTGTCCGCATTCATATATTCTCTCCTTTCTGAAAATGCAGTGCCATTATTTTGGAGCAATTAAGAATATCATAATTATCTTACTACAAGGAATTTAGTAAGAGATCCAAGGTGCATCTAGTCTAGTAACTCATCTGTGGTTCTAGTCAGTGCCAAATGCTTCAAAACAAGGTGGTGAAATCCTAGAGCAGACAGATGTAAAATTATCTGTCCAATACACTAGGTCTTGTACTAATCCTTACTAATCAGAGATTGGCTTAAATTCTTAAGCACGAAGATTAACACACCTTCCAAAATTTGTAATCACATTAATTGTAACAGCCCTGAGTTTTTATTTACCACATAAAGCCTCCAATTCTGGTTTTCCCTTTACTGAAATATGATTATGCCATAAGAGTGCAATTTGGATCTCATTTCACAGCACACTCAAGGCATTTAAGTAACGAATGACAGAGCAAACGTTCACAGAGCTGCCTGCATAGAAAAATGGGGAAGTTACTCTGATTACTTTGCAAGACAACCAGTAAAAACCCTTTCATTTTACTGAGACAGAAATGAAAAACTGACTTGCTTTACAAGATATCACAAAGCAGGACATTGAGGTGGATTCCACCTCCCAAAAGAGCAGGACAGATGGAGGAAACCAGGAGGAATATGGAAGTATTGCCTGGATATGGAGGTATGGAATTAAGAAGCCAAATCTCAGCTGACAACTGAAACTGACAAGAAGTGGGAAAGGTAACTAGGGGACTTCAACAGGTACACCACCAGCAAACATGGCACTGTGGGGAGCATGTGAAATGGGGAGGGTAAAGCCACCATTCACAGGAGCCTTGACAAGGTGGAGGAATGCCCCAAGGGGAACACTGAAAAGCCTAACATAGACTGGGATAGAGTCCTGGGACAGGACAGCTCTACCAACAGTCAGGCTGGATGCTGACTAAGCAGAAAGCAAAACTGCAGAAAAGAACCTGGGGGTCCTGGTGGACAAGATGAAGAGGAGTAAGCAGTGTATAACTGCAGCAAAAAAGGCCAACCACGTGCTGGGGATTAGAGCAGAGCCAGCATGTTAAGGGAAATAATTATTTACTTCCTTAGCATTTGTGAGGCTGCATCTAGCTACGTCCACTTTTGAGCTCCAGGATACAAACCCAACACGACAAACTGGAGAAAGCGTAAAGGAGGGCCTCTAAGAAGGGTAGGGAGCTGGAGCACATGGCATACGAGGAGAAGCTAAGGGAATTGTGTTTGTTTCACCTAAAGAAGAAAAATTCAGGAAAGAATTGCAGTCTTTCTTATAATCTTAAATTGGGTTCAAGATGAAGATGAAGACAGACACATCTCAGAGTTGCACGTTACGACAGTAACAGACAATGGTCTCTAGATTCAACAAGGAAAACTGCAACAGGACATAAAGAAAAAAAATCACCATGAGTGTATTTCAGCACTAGAACAGATGGCCTAGTGAGGTTGTGGAAATTTCATCTCTGGCAATAATAAAATATGGACTAAACAAAAGCCTGATCAACCTGACTGAGCTTTAAAGATGTATGTAATGTCCAGATTATCCCTAATTCAAGTTGGAGCTGGACTGGATGACCTCCAGAAGTCCTTTCCAACCTAAATTACTATATACAAAAATTACTTCCAGTGTCTTAAGTTGTAATGGGACCATTTTTGTTTTCAGGAAATGTTTCTTTGATATAAATGTAATTGGCTACCAAACTATCTGCTGTGTTACAAAATGGGAATAGTGTTGCACGTAGCTTATCAAAACATTTGTAAATAAAGACATTTTTATTTCATTTCACTAACTTCTTCTTAAGAAATACCTCTCCTCTGCGTGACAGAATATCCAGTACAGAATGTTCAAAGTCCACTCTGACAGCTGTTCTAAAACCAAAAGCTCTGATTCTACTTTCTGCTATGAAGTAACAGTGATGTCTGTTTAGAGACCAGAAGTGCCCAAGCTTCTCGCATTATAGTCTGTGAATGAAAATATAACAAATGAACTGTGTAGAATACCCACCGTGACATGGTCTGGTGTCAATTAGCATTTCCTGATTCTCAAAAGGATTTATCCATTTATGGGCTTTAAAATACCTCTGCTCCACAATTTGGGCACACAATACCAACAAAAGTTCTTGTACATTACAACTATGCTTTGAGTAATACTTTACTTTTATTTTTATCCTGGGCCTTCTTTTCTGTGAAGCAGCATTTATTTACCCTTAACTTTCCAACACAGCATACTAACAAAACACACAGAACAAATACTATAAATATACTTGAGATGTTAAATTCTTCAGGCAACTCAAATGAGTAGGAGTTAAGAGAGAAAACCGTTGCTATTCTTATTCTTTCAGTTTTGCTTTTCTCCTGCACAAGCATGCCATGCATAGTTTTATAAATAAACAAATAAACAGATGAATAAATAGGCAAGCTTTCCTTTGCCATCACCTTCCATGAAGCTGAGGAGTAACTATAGGTTTCTTTTTTTGCTTCAGCTCATTATATTCATGCAATCCAAGGACAGCACCTTCTGCAGCAGACTGTGCATCTCCACAGGGGTCTACTTCGACACAAGGGATCTCCAGGTCTTGGATCTGCCTACAGCCAGCTGAAAAATACATCACAGAACTAGAAGTCCAAGTACTGCACAGAACAGCAAAACAGGTGTCCACGATGATCATTATGACATTTCAAGAAAAAAATTAATTTTAACTCAAGATATCTGAGTTTGTAAGTCAGTCAATTAAAGAGATAGTGCAGTAGAATAATTGAAAATGCTAATGACCATATACTGACAAATTTGACTAAAAATATCACCTGACGAATTATAATGACTCAAGCATTTCACAAGAATAAAAAAGAAAGTTCACAGTTGTTCTGACTCCTTTAAGCTCATTCCATAGCAAAGCAAAGCTCTATCATTCTGGAGTACTATGAATTACAACTATCCACAGGTAGCAAAATTTGCCATAACTTATATTTTTGCCAAGAATATGACTACTCTTCCCTCTAGATGAGTTTATACACATTTTTAGAAACAA
Source organism: Myiotriccus ornatus (assembly GCA_036023395.1). NCBI lineage: Eukaryota > Metazoa > Chordata > Aves > Passeriformes > Tyrannidae > Myiotriccus > Myiotriccus ornatus. The sequence continues at coordinate 57,979,263 of JAYRBT010000139.1, forward strand.
AGAAATTCCATAAATTCTATTTTGTACCCAAATAATTTAACAATCTTTTGGCAGCTACAGACTAGTGATTTGGACATACAGCTCTCATCCGGTCAGAGATTATAAACTCTGTAGTGAGAACTCTTTTTATTCTTGTTTTATACACACTTAGATGCAGCAGTCCTCCTTGATTAAAATGAAGGCCTCCTCTGCTTATGACAGATAACATACTGAACCATACTGCTGATGCTGTGAAAGATACTTGCTTAAAACACAAATATCTCAGTTATGAACTAAGTGGCAGAAGTAAATGCATGTGCATACTTAAGTACAGAGTGAGCACAGAGTGAATCAGTGATGCTCTCAGGCTTCAAAGTAGTAATTAGACAAGTGCCTTTCCAGTATCACACTGGTTAGTAAAGTTATTTGATACAAATAACTGCAGTTACCTGTCTGCAGATTTGATTTACATGCCCCATAATTCTTTGCTCACTATGAAAAAATTTACATGAATATCAGTGACAAGTAAACGCATTTACCAAACCAGGCAGTAAGTTGTGCATTTCAAAACACAGGCATATCTAGACCGGCTCTTCAAAAATGGAGCATGCTGCACCACTGCAATTGCATTATAGACAAAATGCTTCAGAAAATTTAACAGTTAACCTGCAACAGCGGCACGAATATTTTCTTTGCCTTCATTCCAGTTTTCTTGGTCATTTACTCCAGCATTCTTCTTACCCAAGCCAACTACCACCACACTCGGAAAGTCCTAGATGAAGCCAACACACAAATGGATTTGCTTTCCTTATTGTTACAGCAGAGTTGTTATAAAGACTTTACTTTCCAAATCAAACCAAGCACATCATTAAAATACATTAGTACTGTTTCTATAGTAGGCATGTTCCATTAAGAGTGCCCGTGTGGTGCCACTGTCCTGTGCTCCCAATCATTTTCCACAGGCATGCAGGCAGTTACTCTGTTTTCCAGTTAATAATTATGTGCATTGCAGCAGACAGAGCTTTCTGCTCAACATGTAGTAAATTTAATACTCAGGTAAAAGTAAGCAAGCCTAAGAGTCCTTGGAAAGCAGATCCAGCTTTCCACCTGCAACAAAGGCCAGAACCAAGCTGGAGACCTGTAACCTTTCTGGCACAGTACTATGTTCAAGGAAATAAAACCACTTCGAAAGCTGAGTCTGTTAGCTCATCCCAGGAGCCATGCTGGCATGATTTGACAGGTAGCAAACCAAAGCTGCAGAGAGGCACACCTCTCCGGAACTCAGGAAAACAATGTAGCACAGTAGACTAAATGCTTGCCTTATAAGCTGCTAGCAGAAGGCAAAAAGGAAGCAGCAGCAAAGATTAAAGGAGCCTTATAAGAAGGAAGTCAAATTTGTATAAAACTCAAAGTTATATATGTGAAAGTGTATATATATATTCTTTTTTTCCTTAGCTCTGAAAAAAAATGAAGTTAATCTTAGACTTTCTCTTCCATCTCTGTCAGCCTCTAACAATCAGCTCTTTCAAACTACTACACTATAGTAAAATCTTTTAATCCACAAGATGCTGAAACTTTCCATAAAGTGGAAAGTCTTAGCTTTCCAGAAGGTCAGTGATTTCAGTTAGCATTGGTTTAGTTATCACTATTTTGCAACACACTTAGAAGAGTACGTAAGGTCAAATTCTCCTTCTCTTGCAGAGATTCACTACTCACTTCAGAGCCTATCCAGTATGCAGAACTGGGATCACGGGATCCTTAGTGCACTCACTCAATTTCCATTACATTTCTGAGAGCCTTTTTACTGAGTCTGGTGTCAGCTGCATGGCTGCTGACATGGTAAGCAATGCAAATGAATTTATTTAAGTTATTTAAGTAGCCCTAATGTAAGATTATCGGTACCCCTCCTGGACATGGGAAACACAGTAGAATCCTAGAATATCCAGAGTTGGAAAGGACCCACAAGGATCACTGAGTCCAAATCCTGACATCCCAAGAATCACATGATGTGCCTGAGAACATTGCCCATTGTCCTGTCTGGCAGGCTTGATTCTGTGACTACTTCCCTGTAGAAGTCAGATCCCAAACTGCTGTGTTTCAGCTGATTCAGTAAGCAGCTATTCAGAGTAGAGCACCTTTGGAGCAGACTCATTTACATCCTCTCAATTTGCAGCACACCAGAGGGAGTACAGGACTTTACAAAAGGCCATGCAAACAAGGGTAGTGCAGAACAGGAGGCTTCAATGAGAACTACATTTTTGCTGAGAGAGCCAAGAGGGGAGAAAAGAGCAGGCCATTTATAAAAGCACAGCAGTGAACTTAGCTTAAAATTAGATGTAAGGGCAAACTTCACACATTAATCAATTAGCACACAAAAATGCTAAGTTCATACCTGATGCAAACCATGAAATATGCGGGTTTTGCCTTTCTTCAAAGATGGCCCACACCTAGGACACAAAAAGATTCCTTCAATACAAAAGTCCTTACTAGTGATAAATCTTATGGTACCACATTCACTCCACAACCACACAGTGTGCCACACAAATGTACTGGGATGCTTGGCTCAGTGCTCATTCAGTCAAGTCCCTACAGAGGACAGGTCCCATGAACATCTTGCATGCTTCCCCAGTGCTTAGTTTTATCATGGGATTACCCCTCCAAACTGTTTGGCCTGGTAGAAGCAAATACCAGCCTGACAGTGATACGGACACAAACACTAATAATGAAAATAAAAGGAATGTTCCCATTGGTGTTTGTAAGTACTTTAATCCATTTCAGAAGCTTATCACACACTTACAGGGACAGAAGTTCTCTCAGCTTTCCAGATACGAGTCTATCAAAAGCATCTCCTGCACTAGTGAACTGGGTAGCACCATCATCCTTTTCACTTGAATAGACTCCCAGAACAAGACCCTAGAAAAGGACACACATTAATGTAAATAACATGAAATTTGGAGACCCATCAGAGAGGCAGCAAGCACACTGTTCAAACCATTGCTACTTCTGCATATATTTATCTTATTTTATCTATTTATCTAACATGATGCACAGAGCAACACCCGGTAAACCAGGATCAATTACTACAACTACTTTCAAGTGTGAAAAAGAAATTAGATACAACATAACTAAACTTATAATAATTTTTCCAAACACACAGAGACAAATAAAGACAAAAACTCTTCCAATCGGTAATTTTAAGTACAAAAGAGCTGCTCCGTCCCGCTCCCCCGCCAACGCAGATCTCCATCCAGGTGCTCCCGGGGGGAGCACGGGGAATCGCACCCGTCCTGGCTCAGCTCCGGGGGCGGGGGAACAGCGACCCCGCTCAGCCGTGAGCCGCAGGACCTAGCGGGACGAAGGGACCCGCTCCCCCCGCCGCCTCCTCCCGCCCCGGCTCAGCCCCCCACCTTGCCGGCCCCGCGGCTGTAGCCCCGCGGAGCGGGACCCTGCGCCGGGCAGCTGCAGCACAGGGGCAGGTCCCGGCCGAGGCGGCGCGCAGCCACCCTCCGCACGCAGGGCAGCAGCATGGCAGGGAGGAGGCAGGCAGAGGAAAGCAGGAAGGCAGGCAGGCAGGAGCGCCGCCCAGCCCCAGCGCGCCCAGCGCCTCATCAGCCGGCGCCGCGCGGGGCGGTGCCCGCGGCGGGAAGGGCCGGGATGAGGGCGGGACGCGGGAGCGATGCCCGAGGCGGTACCCTGAGCGGCGGGAAGGGCCGGGATGAGGGCGGGACGCGGGAGCGATGCCCAAGGCGGTGCCCTGAGCGGCGGGAGCTGCGATTTCCTATTTGTGTACGGGAGGTGGTCCGGATTCTCATAGCATGCTCTAGAGGGTTATTCGCACTTTTCTTTGGGGTTTGTCACAGAGTTAAAAAACAGCAGCCCTGCTCTGCTTACTGCGCATTTAATTTGTGTATCGAAGGCTAACATGTAAATTTCTTAGGAAAAAATAAAGCTTTATTACAAACGCACATTGTTTTCTAAGAGAAAGCGGTATACAATCCCAGACGGAAATTACAAGGAAAAGAAAAAAAAAGGAGTGGTAAGTGAAAACAAGATTAAAAACAAACAACAACAACAAAACAAACAAAAAAAAAACAACAAAAACCCCCAACCAAACAATGAGAATGACTATGGTTATATTTTATCAGGAAAATTCACACTGGAATACTGGGTGATCACTGTAATGTCAGAAGTGGATTTATGCTTCCCTAGTAAAAGAACTCTATGGAAAAGGACGGTTTGGAGTTTGCTGATCATTATTGTATTGTCAGTCTGAAGGGCAATGAACATGCACTGGACTTTAACATCAGGTGGTCCAGGGGGGTTTTTTGTTTGTTTCTTTCTTTCTTTCCCTTCCCTTGAAGTGTGAAACATAGATTCTAAGTAATTCATTTTTATATGTGAGAATCAGACACCTTACTACACTATGTATAACAATGTTTGCTTTTCCATACTTTTGTAACTGGAGTTACACTGTTAGACCAGCAGAACATGATGAAGAAGGAGCTGGCCCTGTTTTCTAGAAGTCCACTGAACTTCTCACCTAATAGCTTTTTCCATGAAGTGGTACAGAGAGAAATAACATATTTTGTTAAGGACAGCAGCACTCAGAAACAATGGTTGAGGAAACTGCATCCAGTTTGATTTGTCTTGTAAAATTAAATTTTTTAACATTAAACCATTTAGAGAAGCGAAGTGGTAATTGGTTTTTAGTTTCATTTATTTTGGCAAGGCTCTTGGATACAATGAACAGTTTCTTAGTTTGTTGAAGGATGGCTCCACAGTTTCTTTACATACACAGCACTTCTGTATATTATTCTGCACATACAAATTAAGTGGGTATTTTTGGGATAAATGAAGTTGTCTTTAATTTTATGGAAAAATAGGATTGGAGCCATAATCTCTTAAAAATTCTGGGAAGGTATTGCTCATAAATGTTCTCATTCAGCATTTCAAATCTTCCAAATTAAGAAGTGCCTCCAAAGAAATATTCATTTCCACATGTTGAGCATGACTATGATCAGATACACTATGTGAAGTGTAACTAAAAGATGTGTAAATAAAGTCACACGTATTAAGCTGAACATTTTTGAAGGTAGTTTATGATGTACAAGGGAAAGATGAAAAGGTCTAAGTGATAGACTTACCTATTGTTAACCTCAAGATGTGCTTTGTAATTGTACACCTTAAACATGTATGGTTGTATTTAACCTTTTTTCCCCAGAAAAAATTTCCCAGAGCAAATACTCTATGCATTGTCCTCTCAGTGTGTCTTAGCTTGAACTGAGACAACCTGTGCACCTGAAAGGTTGTTTGGTCTTGTATCTGTTCCATTCAGTTTAATTAATGCATGGCAATACTTCTGTTCACTCTGAAGTGAAAATACTATCTTCTCATAAGTTACAACACAGTCAGTGGGTGATAATGGTATTCGGTCATTCAGCTCTTGCAGCTACAGTATCCCATAATCATACTTCCTCACATCTGCTGTGAGAAATCTTTTTGAAGTATACTTCATTGTTGAATTCATTCAAACCAAGAAATTACAAAGCTGATGTCGTGGTTTTGCCCACTAGCCCATCCCTGGGGCTGTGGATGGTTTTGCCCAGGTGGATTTCCGGACAAAAACCCAATCAAAACTCTTAGTGATGCCTTTACTAATTACATGTTTAAGAAAAAAGGAAGAGAAGGTGGATTGCGCAGTTGAAATTAGGAGCAGCAGCCATGTAGAAAGAGCAGCGGGCCCAAGGAGGGCCAGGCCCCCTCCTCCCCCTGGGGCAGGTGTAGCACTGAAGCCCCCCTTCTCTCTTGTAAGAGAGTAGAGAAAAAAAACTTAAAGGACTAATTGCTTGGATGAAGAAACCGCTATGGAAAAAATTCCTGCAGAGAGATAACAAAGTGTCGAAGCTGGCAGCTGAAGCTGCTGCAGGAGAGAGAAGGAAGTTCGAAGGAGGAGGGGCTGTTTCTCTCCCTTTCGCTCTCTCCCTTCAGCAGGGAAAAGACTGAAACATAATCCCTGCTACCTGTAAAAGTTTGTTGGGGTGAGGAGACCCCATGTTGCTCATGGAGGAGCCTACACTGGAGTAAGCTGATGCACGAGAAAGCCGAGACTTTATGAGAGACCTGAAATGAGGCAGAGTCCTGTTGAAGGCTTGTAACCCCGAGGAGAACCCACGCTGGAGCGAGACGGCCCAGGTGGGATGTTAAGATCTGTGTGTGAGATCCATGTTGCTACTGAAAATTTGTGACCCTGAGAGAGACGTGGTTTACACTGGGGCGAAAATGGCTTGGGTAAGCTTGGGATCTCAGTGAGAGATCCATGCTGCTGGTGCAGCTAAATTTGTGACCCTGAG
>JAYRBT010000139.1:57985691-58007819 GCA_036023395.1 Myiotriccus ornatus
CTTGGACTGATATAAAGGGGGGAGGAGTATTTCTGTAAATATATAGTACCTTTTACTTAAGTAAAATTATTGTAAATGTAGTTTTTTAGTAGTTTTATTTTGCTAGTAATAAATGTTCATGTTATTTTCCCAAATCAAGTCTCTTTTGTCTGCATAACCTTTCTCTCAGCTAATAGTAATTGTGTGGGGGGTGTGAGCAAATTGACCCAGAGCAAAACCACGACAGCTGATCAGCCCAGCTATCCCTTTTTAACTTCAGGGCTACTGTGACCTACCTAGGAATCCACTCCAACAAATCTTTAATCTGGTCCTCACCTAAGTAGTTCCATGGCTCTTATTCAGTAACTGGGGGGGGGAGGGGGAGGGTGATTTGGGGACTTTAAGAAGTGCATTATCAGTATGAAAAGTGTGTTGTAATAAATGCAATACTAACACTACTGAAAAGCATTTCTGAAGTGATCACTCGAGGATATAAAGATCTGCTTCCTTTTCACTTCCTAAAGAGAAGTATATTTAGTAAAGGTTAAATTACATGTCAAAATATAATACTTTCCGTAAAACAATTACTTCTAAATTATATATGTTCATAGAACAATTACAAATTACAAGTATTACATCTTCTGCTTCCGTAATTATGCTGCACTTCTAAGTTCTTCTGTTTCAGAGCCACTCAGAATTTTCTGGGAGAGGAAAGTGGTGGTACCACAGAGGCCCCTGTGGACAGTTTTCTGAGCAATACTGGGCTGTTACCATCTAAGGCACCTTTGTAGACTGGGTTTGTTTACTGCCTATCCATGTACCGGGTATTGTACCATCTTCCTGGAGCTGTGGCCCAGGGTACAGACTGAGTGAAAGCACGAGTAAAATTAGAGCAGTGAAGTAAGTGTTGGTATAAATTAGGAATTACTTTTTCTGCTTTACTGAGTCTCCTTTATGCCAAAATTGTAACAGTGCCCTATACTTACCATATCTCTTAAATTTCTATGTGACTTTAAAAAAAAAATAAATTAGTGCTCCTAAAAAAACTCATGGGTAATGCTGTCTTGAAGAAGAGAGGTTATTAGGGCCTATTGCAAAGGCACTCTCACAAATTTCTGCTTCACTCATAATCCTGCTAACCTTGAAGAGCTAAAACCAAAGATGGTAGAGGCCACTGTAACCATCTTAATGGCATGTTCTTTCATAAAAAATATTCATTCCTCAGGACCCATGAACTGGTCAAATCCCTGCCAAAATTATGGTACTTCCTAAGAAAGTAGCTTTTCCGTCCATTTAACAATTTTTATTCATTTTAATATTGCTTCATCATACATCACTTTTACCTGAATTCAGACAAAGAATTGTCTAAGAATTGACAAGGTTCTGAAGATAATTAATCTGTCAGACTATTATTTTCTATGTTATCTAAAGGCACTATTACTTAGAACCTGTTTACTTAGTTTCCAGAAGCTGCAATGAAACCTTTATCTAGCAGCTAATAATTTTTTTTCATAGACTAATAACATCCCATAAACTTTACATTTCTCAATTCTTTGCCTTGTGGGGTTGGATAATTTCTGTTTTAAAAACATTTCACACATACTTTTCCTGTGCTGCCCCTTAGCTTTCGCCTCACAGATGATGAAGTTTTCTTTTTCAATACTGTATAGCATCATCAAATAGATTTTGTATGTCCTTTTCAGCATTTTCTAAATAATTCTGTGAAAGTAATTGGTGAATGTCCATTCTTTCTGTTTTGAAACAACCTTCAGAGACCTGTGATAGACGAATTTTCTTCTAAACAAAGAAGAGACTTGGTTTTGATGAAATCATATTTCACCTTAGTTTTCTAAAGGTTGAAAAGTGTGAATTTTCTAAAAAATGAGAAACAACATATATTTACTGCAGATAGCAGTCACTTTTAAGAATAATTATATTTATAGCATTTGTGTTTTTCTTTTTTCACAATTAATTTCACAGTTAATTGCTGGCATTGTTGACATCTTTACTTTACACTGTTGACATCCATCCAAATCGAAGGTTGAAGAGCCAAGAAGCTGTTTCTTTTACAACAACAGTTCACTTAACCAAAGCAGTTTTGTGTAGATTTATTAGTACATGATATCTTCTGCTGTAACATTCACTTCTTCTGTTTTAGGCTTAATTTTAGGAAAATTAATCCCACTAATGGCTATTAGCAGCAAATTCACTGCATGTGCTGTGGCACTTGCCACACAAATCCAAAAACAGTCTTCAAAGCGTTCTTCTAAGATAACAAATTGAAAAACATTTTCCCGAAAATTGGCAATTCTTTCTGTGAGGTGATGAAGTTTCACAGCAGCCATGAAGCTGGTGACTGCAAGTACTACAAATCCACCTGCAACAAAATGAAATAAGTATTCACCCTTGTTATCAAATCAAAACAAGACAGACATTTTGATTGTGCTTCAAAAGACTTACTGAATACAACAGTGAGCAATATACAGAGTAGGGATAGACATAGGCATGGCTTAAACACCTTACTGTATGGGCAAACATGATACCAGTGTTTGTAATAAAGTCCTTTTATCAGTGACATAGAACCTAAAGGCTGGCATTCATAGCTCCTGTTAAATGTTTACTAAACACAATAAGCAAAGATGCCACCTGGCAGTTCTGTTTAGATAGATGAAAACTCACTGTTAACTTCATTTTTTTACAAGTATTTGAGTCAAAGAGATATTTAGTAAGGCAAGAGAAGGAACTTTCACCATTTTGTATGATTGTGACTAGTAGAAAGTACTGGTAAATGGCTTTACCTGCAAGGAAGTTCCAAAGGCATACTCCTGCTGGACCTTTAATAGCCCGGTAAGGAACTTTGATTGCATTAAGAATGCAGAATCCAAAACTGACCAGAGAAAAGCAAATGGCCACACAGAGGAACATTATAATCATCACGTGCAGGCCTGTATTCAGCTTTTTCACCATGTGTGGGAAAACTGTCAAGAAAAAAAATCACATATTAAGTATGTAGTTTTTCTTAATGACGGTAAACATCACACTGTGATGGTGCTTCAAACTCTAATTATACAACTTTATATTTTTTACAGAGGTGTTCAATTCAGCTGGTTACACACATCTTAGTTCATGATGTTTTATTTTTCAGTACATCAGACAAACCAGGGATATTCTGCTACAGGTATAATCCTTTGCATAGGGTCTGTGAATAAGGATTCAGGCTTAAGTACTGTTTATTTATCTAGCTGTGTTAATGTCTTTATCTCCACTATTGTTTTATCTGCTCTTTTTCGTCTCTGTTCCTCAAACCAAACTCCTGGTTTTGAGCTTCCCATTCCTGTCCCATGCTTTCGATCTAATCCCTTTGAAGTCTGACAGTCCCAGTTTCCTTGTCCAGGCCCTTGCTGCCTAAAATAGTATGACTTCTTTCTGTGTTTATTTTCTCAGATTCTTTCTCTCTTTTCCTTTCTTCATTGCTGGCTCAAGTGAGACCTGTCCTGATTTCACACTTCTGATCCCAGAGGTTTTCACTTTAAGATTCCCTTGGTTTCTTATCTAGTGTTTATGACTCCTTTATGTTTTTCTGGGTGCCTGGCAGAGTTTTAGCTACATCTATAGAAGCTTGTAAAGTATTGCAGTCAGATGGGTTTTCAGTGAAGTGCTCACATGTTCTGCTATAGGCCTGAGCTCTTCTTCAGCAGCCTGTCACTCACCTGCCTGTCTCTAAAGAGTGATAACTTTCTTGATTTTGTCTTCAGAGACTCAATTACTTAACTGGGGGGCCAGATTGGCCAGCAGCAGGGTAATATGCCCCTGAGTATTCAGTTTATCCTGCAGCCCTTTAGTAAGAGAATCAGAAGAAATGTGAGTAAGGAATTGTAGGTGACATGCTGACTGACAGGAAGGAGAGAGGCTGATCGAGAGGAACCCTAATATACAAGGTGATCAAGAAGAGACCTTCAGGTGGCATAGCACTGCATGCTCATACATTTTTTTAAGAACTTACTGCTTAATTACTAAAAAGCTACTAAAAGGAGAGTGCATTATATTATAAACAAATAAACAGATTGCTTCCTGTGCTGCATAACTGAAAAAACCCCGCACAAAATAGTCTAAACCAGCCACATAAAAAGTAGGCAGCAATAGCTGGTAGATGTAACAGTGAGCGTCAGGCATACAATTTGGTCATGACATGACAGAATTCTAGTAGATTATGTAGAAAAAATCATACTGTACAAATTCCATACAAAAATTCAACAGTTCTACCTCTTCTGTAGCTCATTCTGGGGTTGTAGTTGGGCCTGGTATACATAGGAGCTACAGAAGAGACTCCAACAAGAAGAAGAAAGGAGGGAAGTAAATGAGAATCAGAAGTACATATGAGAAATGGGAAGCCAAAAACTAGCATGCTATCTGACTGGAAAATAACTGGCAGTGTAACAACAAGGCACATAGAATTAAGCCTTCCTACAAACCAGCAGAGATTTTTGAGTAGTTGTAAGGATCATTTGGTCTCTTTTCTGAGGCTCTCAGCCAAAACCCAAAGACCTGACCAGTGAATCTGGCTTAGTATGCAGAAATAAGAATTCTCAGGAAGGACATTGCCATGGAGGCTCCTAACACATTCCAGCAGTGTTTGCTATGCACAGGCAAAATGCCTGGCTTCTCCAGCTCATTCTCAGGGCCTGATTCAGCTGTCAAAACATAAGCATCTTATGCCAACTTTGATGCCTTAGGACTATCATAACAACCACAGGGGTCTAACATACATGCTGCATTATGTATGGGACACCTCCAGAAGCAGCAGCTGGAGACCAGATGATACACCTTGAGGAGTACAAAATAGCACTGGATGCCTATCATGGCAATTGAATCATGCTGTCACTGTCCCAGCTAAAAGAGAGTGTGTCAGCCATAAGCCTACTCTAGTTAACACACTGAAAGCCATTGTACTAATAACAGCAAATTATTGCAAATTCCAAAGTGTCAGAGCTACTGCAGTGTTTAAGGTGCTAGCCTCGTTTTGCTCTATGTGAAGTCCATTTATGTTAACACATTCCCCAAGAAAGGTCTCACAGTTCTTGCTCCTCAGTAAATTCAGAACGCTTGGAGATTAAGGGGGACATTCAAAACTAAAAAAGTAAAGTCGAACTCAGAACACCCAGAGTGGGTTCTGCTCACCTTTGTGCAAAAGTATTTAACAGCTTTGTGTACTGTTGTTTGAAACCAGTACTGTGAAAATATCAAACCTGATAGTTATTAGAATATTTAAAAGGGAAAATCTCCAGGCTACTTGTTGACCTAAATGCATATTCGTGCCCACTGCACTTAATGACCCAATTTCAGAGTTTTAATGGGGAGATTTCTTACTAGCTTCAGTGACAGCTTTATTAAGGGGTATAGGATTATGTTCTCCAAATATGACTCAATGTAGTCCAGAGTGATGGTGGAACCTTAGGCCTTCCTCTCAGGTTACACAGTAAAAAATCAGAAAGTTTCTTAAAGAGTCCAGAAGGTTGTACAGAGATTTAAAGGAGCTTGGCTACTTTTTTCCTCATTCTCTCTGACAGGATAGGGTGAGAGAACTGAGACTGGGTGACCATGACTGCTATGTCCATGTCATGAAGTTGCAGCTGCAGTCAGAGCTTGAGCAAGAACTTGGTTATTGTAAAAGCAACTAGTCCAAATTCATCCAGCTTAACAACTGGTCGGGCTGATCTATGCTGATGTTGCTCTGGTTCTTTTCTCCATTCCCTCTGAAGTCCCACAGTCCTGCCTCCCTTCAAGTCTTTGTAGAGGTGCTTGTGCAGTTGCGTAGTCAGCTGCAATCCTACGGGAAAACAACAATTCTTTTGTAGGCTAACTTTTTTGGACACCTTAACTTCTGAACTGCACCACCACAACTATCAGAGACTATTGCAAAGGATAGGGCAGGATAGCACTGCTGTGGGCTAGGGAGAGGGTGAGACTGCAGCAGCTTCAACTCATATTGGTTTAAGCTGCAGTCAATCTGCACACTGAACTAAAAATCTTCAATGCAAACTATCATTTTCTCTACAGCACAGAATGAGTGAAATTTGGAAATCATCCAGAGTACAGCTGAGTGCTTTTGAGACCTCAAGAAAATCTTTTACGTTAAAAGGAATAAGTTTATGAGAGTTCCTACATTTTTTAAGAGTTCAGCAATTTTCTTCTCTCCAAAGTTAGCAGAAAAGAAGGTAAAAATTTCTTCAACATGTTAATAAAGTTAGGAGTATCTGCTATGGCAGACATTTGCATTAGAACAGCTAGAGAAATACAGAAATGTAGCCAGCTAAATGAATCTCTGCTTCTTAAAGGGAAAAAACCTCAGAGGAGTTCAAGAGAGAAGGCAAGGACAGAGAGATGGCAGAGAAATACTTGGCATGGGGAGTCAGTCAAGGGGAAAGTGTGATTTACAGGGTTCTGTCCAGATACCTGTCACTCCCCTCATAAAGCTAAAAGGAAACTCTCCATCCAGTCTTAGAGTTTTTTTCCCCCATCTTGATTCCGGGATCACAGAACACAAGAGGAAGCAAAAAGCATGCCTGAAGTGATAGGGATATTATATTCACACTCAGACACCAAACCATAATGACCACAAGTCAGCCACAAATTTATTTAATAATAACAGCTTGCATTCTACAAGGTCTGTAAACAAAAAGAATAGAGTGCTATATTTGAACTAGACATCAGACAAAAGATTCAACCAAAACTGTACTTACTTGTGAATTTGGAATGCCTCCCGCCCAACCCACACTGGCGTATTTTACCGCCTCGAAAGAGTCCGTAGTAAATTTCTCCAATGAACTTGATCAGCTCTAGATCTGTGGCATTGACCAAATCAGCTCCTGTTTTGCAAAGGATCTTTCCCGTCATCCACTTTGGGGTCCCCATTGCAACAACAATTAAGATAAAAGACACAAAACTTATTACAGAAGCCAAGGTGAATAATGTCTTTTTAAAGCAGCCAGGCATCCTAGTGCTTTCAAAGGATCATCTCCAAGGCCTCTCTGCAGCATTCAGGCGTATTTCCCATTTTTTCTCATTCTCACAAATCCACAGCTGAATAGCAAGCATTTCAAAATACTTCTCTTTGTACTTTGAAGCTCCAATAATTAATCTGTACCGTTAAAAATCAAGGTCTAAAATACATTTTGCTGCGACAGCATCCTGAAATGGCTGCAAGTAACAGCTTCATTACACTGTAGTGCAGTGATGCTTCTTTCTGCAGCAAGTAATCCTATCTCTGTGGCCTGGCTAATATTTCATCAGAGGCTTAATTGTCCTGTTCAAATGACATCAAAGTCTTTACTGTAACCTCATGTGAAGAAAACTAGAAGAATCCAGTTTTTTAGATTATTAAAAAAAAAAAGCGGGTAAACAGCTGCGTGCAGGGGGCAAAACATTAAAACCACATAATCTGGCCGGAGGATTCGGCTGGCACCTCAGCCGTGCTGAGCTCCCTTCTCCCTGTGCTTGCTCCCGCCCAGCCTCTAAATGTCACAGCAGCCAGAGCTCCCTCGGCCGTCCGTGCGCTCGGAGCGGTGCCTTCCATCGCTAAGGCCTGTTAGCTGAGGGACAGAAGTGATGTGTCTGGAGTGCTCTGAGCGACAGCGGGCCCGCACAGACCCCGCAGCCGGGGAGGCCCGGCCAGCCGTGCCGTAGCCCCGGTGCTCGGGGGCTGCGGGGGCGTAACTCAAGCTACAGGTGCGATCCAGGGGTGCTAAAGGAAACCGGCCGTAATTGCCAGCACTTCTACGGTTACCGCTACTCGAGCCCTGCGGGGACCTTCATAACCACTAATTAATTAATTAACCCCCGCAGCAGCCCTGGGGACAGGTAACAGAGTCCGCCGCTGTGGCCTGGACGAGGCACCGGGATTTTTGCTCCCGGTTTGGCATGGTCCTGGCGGACAGAGCCGGACCCTCCCCTCGCACCACCCCCGGCCGGCGCTGCCGCCCCTCTCCCACCCCTCTCCCGCCCCTCGGGGCGGCCGCATCCGCATCCGCAGGCGGGGCCGGGCCGGGCAGTGGCGGCGGAGCTGGAGCCGGGTGTGAGAGCGGGCATGGCGGCGGGCAGGGTGCTGGTGTACGGGGGCAGAGGGGCGCTGGGCTCCCAGTGCGTGCGCTACTTCAAGGCCAAGAACTGGGTAAGCTCCGAGCCGGGGGTGGCGAAGCGGGGGAGCCCCGCCGTGGGGGAGCGCCCCTGCCCCGCCGGGCCGGGCGCTGCGGGGACCATAACGCGCGTTTCTCTCCCGCCCCAGTGGGTCGCCAGCATCGACCTGGCCGAGAACGCGGACGCCAGCGCCAACGTGGTGGTGAGGGCCACAGACTCCTTCCCCGAGCAGGCCGAGCAGGTGGGTCGGCGGCGGGCGCGGGGCGGGCAATGCCGGGCGAGGAGGTGGAGCGATGCACTCAGCCTCCCCCAGAATGTGTGCATCCCTTCTCCCGAGCGATGCACTCAGCCTCCCCCCGCACGTGTGCATCCCTTCTCCCGAGCGATGCGCTCAGCCTCCCCCAGAATGTGTGCATCCCTTCTCCCGAGCGATGCGCTCCACCTCCGCCCGCATGTGTGCATCCCTTCTCGCGCAGCTGCGGGAATGCGTCCGGCTTCATGCTTGTCGTTTGTTTTTAGTTTGTTTTGTTTTGTGGTTTGTTTTTTGTTTTGTGGTTTGTTTTTTGTAATTCTTTTTAACTGCATGTATGTGCACGAAGATCTGGGATCCGGGATATTGAAGGTTCAGCACATAAGGCAGTTTGCTTTGTTTTTGTCTTGGTGACTTTAAAAGTCTCAGACTGAACCTGGTGACTGTAATGAAGATGGATAAGAACATCTTAAAATGCAGTGCTTCTTTCAAATATCTTATCTTATAAATGCACTGTGTATGGGTAGATGTGTGCTCAAAGCACTGAGGGATTCCTAGGGCATGCACTGGTTTCCACAAAGGTAAATATGGGAAAATCTAAGCCAGCCCAAAAACTGTTTTGCTTTTTTCTCAGCATATAGGATTTGTTTTTTGAATTTTAACTTTTGAAGCTATTTCTCCTACTGATAAACTGAATTTCTAGATAATATGTTTTCTTTATAGCTATACAATTCTTGAGGCTTTTAAAGAGTAAAGTAGAATGTTTGCAACACAATTTTCTATGCACTTTTTTGAAAACAAGTGGATTTTTGTTCTTTTTTTGAGAGATGAATTGTTTGCTTTTAACTTTAGCAGAGAAAGTTCATAGCCAGCAAATTCATTACCAGTTGTGATGTCTTTTATTTGAAAGATAAAAAGATATAGGATATCTAAAAATATACAAACTCAAATTTCGGGGCCACACTCAAACTGATGATTGTGGTCTACGTGGAAGCAATAAGAAGGCTAATCTTTAGTTGTTAATTTCTGGTACTGTCTTCAAAAGTGATACCAGTAGTCCTGATAAGACCTGGAGTTTCATTTCCCATGTTAAACAGCACCATACCCAGAAGAGAACTGGTCAAAAGTAAGTCAGTGATAATTTTTGTTAACAGTATAGATAAGGGTCAGATGTTTCAATCCTACTAAGGTCGTTTATTTCCAGTGGCATTACATAGTGCGTATCGTCTGACTTTCATTGGCCTGACAGTCATCTATAGTTATCTTCCAACATAATTATTTTGTTTTGAGTTCATGGCTCATAAATACTAATTTTCTATAGCTGTTTAATTTTCTATGTGTTGTTTTACTTAATCATATAGGTGGGAAAAAGTAACTTCAAGGCATTTGTGATATTTACTCCTTTACCTTATTGATTCAGTGTTTTCAGTACATTTTTTTCTATGTATCGAAGGTGACAGCAGAGATTGGAAAACTTCTTGGTGAAGAAAAGGTGGATGCAATCTTGTGTGTAGCAGGAGGATGGGCTGGAGGCAGCGCCAAAGCCAAATGTAAGCTTTTGGTATATGCATGCTGGTGAAAACCTGAATGATATCTGAAAGGAATCCTTAAAAATCATGGTAAGAAAGGTATTTGAGATTATCACTCTTCCTGAGGCCAGCAGAGGACAAGAGCATAAAAGTACAAAACAGCTTAGTCACAGTGCTTCTTAGTGCTTCTCTGAATTTTTTCTGCCTGATAGATTTGCACAGCGCTTAGTTTCCTCAGTGGTGTTTGATGACACACCAATTTTTATTCAAATGGAGAAGTTTCAGCACTGTTAAGCTGACTTTGCCAAGGTTACCTGTGTCAGGCAAGTTGCGAAAGACAGTGCTGGGTGGAAACATCGATGTTTCCCAATTCATTCCTTCATAAATAGAACCTCAGTTGCCTCCTGCAGTTCTCTGAGCTGTTGCTGTGCAATATAGTATTGGAAGGCACTGCTTAGTGACCCAAAATCATGCTACAGACAAAGCTCTTCAGACTAAAAAAGGCTTTTAAACATGTAATGTTCAGAGTAAAATTTTATACTTCACCTGCTACTGTAGGTATACAGGAATTAAAATAGCCCTGTTTTCTGTCTGGATTATATCTGATAATATGTGTCCTTCATCCTTCTCCCTTCTGGTTCAGACGTTAAAGACTCAAAGAGAAAGATGATACAAAAGACACAAATGGATATTTTGTGATGTGAAAGTAGAAAACGGTAGAAACCATGTTCTCATAGTACTTTTGCACTGTGTGGGACAATAAAGAAATTTGAGTCAGAGGTCTTCCACCTTTTAGCTATTTTCACTAATTCTCTTTCTAATCAGCTTTATACAAAAACTGTGACCTGATGTGGAAGCAGAGTGTTTGGACATCGACTATTTCCAGCCACCTAGCAACAAAACATCTGAAGGAAGGCGGCCTCTTGACTCTGACAGGAGCTCAGGCTGCTTTATCTGGAACCCCAGGTAAAATGCAATGCATGATATCCCTGCACCATGGCTGCAGGGACACCAGCAATTTAGACATGTTTGTTCGTCTGAGCATTCTTGTTTGTGAAGCAACAGTTTCTCTCCCCAGTTGCCTGACTTCTAGTACAAATGGAAAATTGCTGCTGCAACATGTAAGGAAAGTGTAATTTTATAGTTAGCAGTACTGAATTTCTCGAAGCTGGAGTGCAAACACATAGAATCAGTATTTAAATAACATCTGACGTGCACTGGTGAAATGTACTTGGCTAATGTGTAATATAGAAAAAAAAGTTTGGAAATGAAGACTAGAAGCACACAGCAAGCTGTAAGTGCTTCGATAAAGTTAATTTTCCTACTTGTGTCCTGAAAGACAGAGTCCTTAACTGACGAATTTTTCTGTTGGTGATGACTCAACTGACTGATAACTGTGCTTGTCCTGTTCATGTTCTGATTCCAGTCTGCCGTTGCTTCAGACATAGATAAGCTTGTTGACTGTTGGATTTGCCTTCTGCTAGCTATTTAATATGAACTTTATTGGATTTTTAATCTCGCTCCTTAACCATGTTGGTCTACATGGAGGAAGAAATCTGGGAGCAATTTAAAAAAAAAAAAAAAAAAAGTCACTGACACACAAGCCCACAGGCAGCAAGAGAAAAGTTTGAGACAAGTACTCCCATTTCCCAACCTTTTATTAGTGTCACTTCAACAATATTTTTATGAGACACAGATACTAAGATTTTAAAACATATACAATGTATGAATATAAAACTTTTCAGGAAAAATATGCTATATTTTCTAGTTAATGTTTTATCTTTTGTGTTAACAGTTGCATCTGTTATAGTCCAAAGATAAAAGGCTTATTTTGTGAAAATAAGCAGACGAATAATTTACAGTGTCCTGCTTGACTGACCACAGAAAAATGAAAAAATGTTAATTCTGCAAAACTTTCATGGTTTTTGTTTGTGTGGTTTGGAAGGTAGGGACCACAACGCAGGAATCAAAGTGATTTGCTTTCCTGTTTTGAACTAGATGGTTTCTGCTAGTCTGGATTTTTCTAAAAATCACAGCAGTGCTTTGGGCAAACACATGCAACTTATTAACATCAGGAAGAATTGGGAAAGAGTTGTTACTCAACTTCTGCAAATATGCCTTGCTAGGCTTGTTACTACCAGCCGTTCTGGAAGAAACAATGTTTTTCTTGTTTGCTGTTAGTGTGATCTTTCTTTTCTTATGAGACCATGTTGCCTCACACAATGCAAACTGAAGAACACTGAAAATTATATGAATAGTTACAGCAGCAGTGCGATTTTGATGGCTGAGAAATGTATTAAGCATAAAAAGATTTAAGAAGACTTAGAGTGCTTGGTTTAGACAAGATGAGAATATGATACAGATGCAAATATTTTTATCATAACAATAAAATAAGTTAGCTAGTCCTGTCCGTGATTCCTCCTAGCAGAAATGGGTGCTATACAATATGTCTAACTGAATAGAAGAGAAATACCTCTACAATGCAAAATGCTTCTACAGGAACACTGGAAAGGGACTGTATGACTATATAGATCGGTAGAAAGAAAGATAGAAAGTACCTGACCTGCATGCCTTATGCTGTCATTGCTGTTACTTTTGCACTGCTAAATACTGTCTGCCCAGAAAGCAACAGTGTTTAGGAAGAAGTTTGCTTTCCCAGCAGCTTATTTAGTAATTTTTTTACTATGAAGGTTGTTTTGGTTGGCTTTTTTGTTTTGTTTTTTCTTTTCTGCCTTTCCTGGAAGGCCCTACCAGACCTGGGATTCTAACCGAGTGAATTACCATTTGGGAGAGAAGTGACCTGCATATATTTGGGTCCAAACCTGCAAATATTTTCGTCATATGATAAAAATTAATGAATGATAGCTTTAATAAAGTCAATCATCTTTGCACTTACTGTTACATTTTTAAGCTTAGCCCTGTAGGTCACATCTTTCAGAGTGTGTTTCGGTATATAACTAAATGTGCTTAACTCAGTAAGCTGCTTATTTCTATAGTACTGAGTAAACAGAGTTGTGTGACAGTTCCTGGATGTCTAATGAAAGCTTGGGTTTTTTCTATTTTTTTTTGCTTTTAACATATATATGTTTTAATATGTTTTGAAAGTCTGATTCTGTTCTGGCTGGGGTAAGTGGTCTTAATATTCACCAAACAGTCTTGAGTTTCTATCATGTTACTGATGATATTGAGAGCTGTTTTGATTGTGCTCTAATTTGCCTGTTTTTAATTGCTAGGGATGATTGCCTATGGCATGGCCAAAGGAGCAGTGCATCAGCTTTGTCAGAGTTTAGCTGGTGCCAGTAGTGGATTGCCATCTGGTTCTGCTGCTGTTGCCATTTTACCGTAAGTCATTGCTTAGTTATCTCTGCCTGTGTTGTTTTATTTAATTACTGCTGTAACCCAGAGCCACACAGATATGCTTGTAGTGTCCTGTTCACAGTACACAAACAGCTTCTCAGACCTCCTTCCAGTTTCACAGAGAAAAGAGGTAATCTTGAAAGTGTGAACAAAATGGTATGCAAGAAACTCTAAACATGATTACCTTCTTTCCCTTTGCAAAACTGTAGTGGATGTTGGGATTAAAATTTGATCCATTTTTAACCAGTTTGACTGTAGCTATGCATTAACATGTGATTTCTCTTTTTTTCAGTATAAACAGAACTCTAAAAATGAGATGAGCTATCCAGCACAGTTTTAGACTTAGCTGTGTGATAGCAGTAAAGCAAAGGATTACTTGACACATTTTCGCTTGGTTAAAGATGCTTCTTCATAAGGTGCTGCATATCTATGCTTGATTAGTAAAATTAGGTCACTTTGAGGATCTGTGAAAAGAAAAAGTTTAGCTTGTATTTGCTTGTCACAGTTTTCTTTTTGATGAGGAAAGCTAGTAAGAAGTGCATGGCTTACTAGGTCTTCACTGTGTCTAATTTTATCCATTCTGCTGCTGAATTCTCCCTGCTTTTTTTTCCTCACACACACACACTCTTAATGCACACATCTTTTAGGTCAGAGAGGAACAGCATTAAATGTGTTTGGGTAATTGACAGCACCTTCCACTGGCAGGCAGACTCCAAGATCACTGCATTTGTGCGCGTGCTGTTCTTATATAGTTATCACGCGAAATTCTGTCCTTGAGTGAATTTTTCAAGAGTAAATATACCTTGGATTGCCAACAGCATCTCGGTGAGGGGCTTGTGAAAAGTTCACCCCTTAATATCATTGTGTAGTGTAGATATGTATCATCAAATTCAAAACTTCCTATGTTTTTGCACTTAAACACTGCACTTGCAGCTGGCATGAGGCTGTTTGAAAACATGGACGTAGTGCACATATGATGTGCAGTGCATGTGAACAAGCACATTACTGCCATTCCCTGCCTGCATGAGAGGGAAGGGAGCTGTGGGCTAAGCGATTGCCCTAATGGGCAACTCCTCTGTGAGCCAGAAAGGTGAGAGACTATAGGTTGGAGCCTTGGATAAACGTTGAAACTGGTGACTATGTGCTGGTAACACACACTGGGAGGATGCAAGGGAAATCCATACCACATGGTGTAAAAGTCAAGCATATGTTACAGCAATGATTTGAAGCAGGTGGCACTCATCAGAAGCATGATTGTATAAAGAAAAGGTTTGCTTATCTTGTTTAATCACAGGGTTACCTTAGATACACCGGCAAACAGGAAATCAATGCCTGATGCAGATTTCAGCTCCTGGACACCCTTAGAATTCATTGCAGAGTGAGTATCCATGAGCAATTCCTCACTGAACCTCATGAGGCTGCATCTTAGTGCATGTTGCTTTTAAATAGCTGCCTTGGATTTGAGTGGGGTTTTTTCCTCCATCATCTCCTCATTGTGTATGTTTCTAAATCACATTGGGTTTTATTGCACAGGCTTCTTAACTGGAGAAAATTAGCCAACTCCATCAACTTCAGCTTCTCTACACGAGTTATTTCAGCAAGGGAGATAGCCTTAAGGAGTTGGAATCCAGAGAATCTCATAAAGCCTGTAGACAAATTAAATTGCAGACAGCAGGTGCAGGAGACACCTGGCTTAAAGATAAACTGCAAATAGGCATGTAAACTTGAGTGGGATTCCTTTTCTTTTAAACACTTTTTACTGCCTGTTTTACGGTGTGTTAGTTCAGTTCTCTCAACTGGCAAAATTCCCACTCTTGTTTAGAAAAATTCAATTAAGATATTTTTTTTCGTCATCCGCAAAGGCTTGTCTTGAATGGTGTTGCAAAATGCTGAAATGTCAACTGTAGCTTTTCTAATGGCAGGCTGAGATTATCTGCTTTACTGTTCTCGTTCATTGTTAGAGAAGGTGCAGCATTAGTATTGCCTTCTGCCCTGTGATGGGGAGTAGCTCCCATTCCACTGAGGGTAAACTGTCCAAAGGAAGAAAATAAGGGTACACCTGTCTTGCTTCTTTGAGGAAAAACAAAGTTAACTTTTTATGTTCATTTTTTTACAAAGGGGTTTACTCTTGCACATTTTTAAAGTCTTTTTAAAACTGATGCTGAAATAAGATTTACCTATTGCTAATTGTTCAGAGAGTAGTTTAGTTCTGACATTTGATTTCTTCTTTATGTGAATTTTTTTAAGGTGAATGCCAGAGTCAGAAATGGTTTTGGTTGCAGCTGTTTAGTTGCAGCCTATGCAGCTGTCTGATGTGGCTCTTTAAAAGGGCCCCATTTACTGAATTTAGTTGGCCTGAAAATGTTCAGAAGACAATCCTTTGTTTATTGTGCTCCAGAGACTGATTAGCCAGATGTTGTAGGTCTGCAAATTATTTTTTTAAGTTTAATTTTTAAGTATTTTAATTTGTAGAAGTAGGTTGATTGTTTTGTTTCTAATTCCCTAAACTTTAACTCCAGATTTGAAAACTGAAAATCTCGCTGTCTGTGCATCAGAAAACATCCAATGTTATTAAAGTGTTGGCAACATCTCCATCCTGGGTAGGATGCAGGAAATCCTTTCCAACATGGCATTTGAGTTTTGTGCCCTGGAAGCTGTTGTCAGAGAGTGGGATGTTCCAACGTGGCAGTTGCTATGTCTGCATTATTGCAAGGGTTGATGGACCTGTAGAATATACTGCACTTTCTGTATTGCGTGTTGATAAGGAGTCTTTTGTGTTCTACATAAAATGAATCCATCTGACTCAGCACTATTTTGGATGTCCTAAGGCTTTTTGTGCTTCTGCTGAGACCGCTTTCATAGTTAAATATTGAAGTGTTATAATGACCCGTTGGCAGAGTAGTGGGTTTAGCAACTTTATCCTAGCCACAAAACTATGTTTCTGATATATATGTTATAAAGTCAACTAAAGCAGCCCCTCTTCCCCTTTTCAATTTTTTTTCTTTTTAACTTGCAAAAAACCTCACCACTCTGACATTTTAAGCTCCTGGCCTTTTTCCCCTGAGAAGTTCTGAAAATCCTGTGTGTGTGTGCGCTGTAAAGCCCTAGGGATTTCCCTGCACCTCTGCTCAGCTTTGAGGGTCTGAATCCAGTGATCGCATCACTGGTTTACTACAGCATGCATAGAAATCACTAGAGAGCAGTAGGAAAAGAAGGAAAAGTAGGTAGGCTTTTATTTTATTTTATACTTCCTGCCAATGTACTTGATAGTAGGAGGTTTTTTTTTATCCTCTTCAACCTGTTTTATCCATTTATTTTAAAACAGAACCTTTTATGAGTGGATAACAGGAAAGAATCGACCAAACTCTGGGAGTCTAATCCAGGTGATAACTACGAGTGGGAAGACGGAACTAGTTTCAGCAGCACACCTTTGACATCAGTCACTGAAGGTGATGGAACTTCAGCGAAGGAGAAGCTGTGGAAAATTTGTCTATCAGTATAATTTGGATGGTCTTCTGTATCCAGTGATTGTAGTTATGCCATTAATGGAACCAGATTTCACATAATATTTCAGTGCTGTCAATTGTGAGCTATCAGCATTTGTTTACTAAATAATATCAAGTACTTGTCTCTAAATGAAAGTTGCAGGCTTTAAAGTCTGTAG
Organism: Myiotriccus ornatus; assembly: GCA_036023395.1. Classification (NCBI taxonomy): domain Eukaryota; kingdom Metazoa; phylum Chordata; class Aves; order Passeriformes; family Tyrannidae; genus Myiotriccus; species Myiotriccus ornatus. The sequence continues at coordinate 58,002,604 of JAYRBT010000139.1, forward strand.
ATGTCATAATTCTATGCATTATATGTCAGCTTACCTGTTTTCTGTGAAATGGGAATTGTGCTTAATTATGTCATGTGATCACATGCATGGTTGGATTTTTTTCTCTGTCAGTAAGTGTTTCTGGTAACTTCCTGTGAATCTTCCAGTACTCTGTCTTTTTCTGTCTGAGAGTATAATGCCACCACTGCGGATTATGTTGGCTGTAACCACAGGAAACATTGGAGTCATATAATTGTGTCCTAGTCGTATAGCATTTTTCTTGTGAATGTTCCACTTGAGTTTACGGAACTGTAGAGATTACTCACTTGAGAAGGAGTTCCTAGTTTGCCTTAGAATTCATAAGCTGCTCTCAGGCCTACAGTTGTAGGATAAAACAGTCACTCTGTCAAATGATTACTATGTCTTTCTGCTAGTCATGATGGTTCTTCACTTTTTTAAAAAGCAAAGTGCCGTAAAGTAGTAGAAAAAAGGCATGCATGCACTTCTATTTGAATATGAAACTTTTTATGCTAAATAAATGTATATTGTTTTATATACTGGGGTGTCTCTGTCACTGTAATCCCAATATCTGGATAACATTTTAATCAGTTTAATTGAATGTGAAGTTCAGTTATGACAAAGGACTTAAGGTTTTTCTATTTCATTCTGATCATGGTGCATAACATGTATTTGTGTGGTAATGGTGCAAAAGATCTACTAGCCATGTATAAATGTTTTCTTAAATTCAGCTATGTTACCTAGAAATACAGTTTAGATGCACAGTGAAAGCATTGCCTGTTCTGAGCCAAGACTTACACAGAACCAGTACTGTTGGATTTTCTGGAACATCTTGAAAACATTTAAATATGCAAAATTGTGTGTATGTTCTCTCTTTGCACTCTTTTGTTTCCCAGCTTCAGGGTTGTGTTGGGGAAGGGTTTACTGCTGTGAGTCAGGAAACCTTTCACCTCTTCCCACTGGGAAAGCTCACATACCCGTGTCAGTTTTGACGTGGCATGATTGCCTGTTTTAGTATGACTGTCACTTCACTTACTTTGTTTTGCTGGATGCAGAGGTGGAGAGGGGAATTTTTGTGTCCTATCAAACCAGTCCAGGACTGTCAATTCACAAATATGCTTTTGATTTTCGATGGAACACTGACGAACGTTGAGGGTGGATAGGGAAGGGGAACCCCAGGCAAGAGGCTTTTCCCTTTATCTCTAGTCCTGGAGGAGAGTGGTGCTTCCTCCCCCTCCCCCCACCACGATGGCCCAGCAGAGACCACAGGACACAGGCAGGGAGCGAGGCAGAGAGAGCGTTTATTGTTCTGGATAGTGGCTTAAGTACTTCTTGGGGGCATTACAGACTGACCATTGGGAGTTCAGGAGGTCTCACTGACCAGCCAATTACAATAAAAGGTTAACAACCAACAGGTAAGCTCTCAGTTATCTCTCAGACATTCCAAAGGTACAGGTGAAGACTGTGGGATCTTGGGAAGAAGAAAGAGGGGGGTTTACACAAAGAGTTACAAGCCATTTTTGGGAGCATGTTCATTTAAACAACCTTAAAAACTCTTGCATCCTCTTATGCACCAAAAACCTACTGCAACAGAACACTCTCAGCCATGTTATTGAACCAGCAGTTTCTATGGGCTGAGAGTACAGACAGGAACTACAAGGCACTGGTGAGGAATGAAACACTAAGGTGTTGCTTGATTATCCTGGAAAAGGGGATAGCTACAAACTACAAGCTAACATGATTTGAAGGCTTCCCTTTGCCAAGTTAGCTGAAACAGTGAATAGTGTTAAAACGTAATTGTGAATGGAAGACTTGACTGGATTACCTTTCATCAGTTGCAGGTATGAGCAGAAAGGTACAAAAATGACATTATTGAAGCTTGAGAGTAAGAATGAATGCGAGTGTATGATAATGAGGCAAGCGTATGTCAAGCTTGCAGCTAACAATTTAACCTGGGGAGCTTGATGGAAAAGAGGCTTCATGTGACCAGTTTCATCCTGTGTCTCTACAAATTTTATTTCAGTTAATTGTGTAGAAGAAGCCACCCTAACACTGCAAACATCAGCATTGCCTGGCACCTTCAGCAGGCCCAGAGATCTGGTGCTGCTGCAATGAGGAGGAAAGGTGCAGTCTGTGGGAACTGCAAGGAGTTAATCCATGCTGAACACACTCACACAGAGACACAACTGGAGCCTGTGGGCCTGCTGGGAAGGTTTTCACAGAGTTACAGCATAGTTTGGGCTGGAAGGGGCCTCTGAAGATCATCTAGTCCAACCCCCTGGTCAGGCAGGGATAACTTACTGCTTCTTACGGTAAGAGAGTACCTGATGAGTTTCGTCTCCAATGTTGATGAAACCTCCTGAATTGTTCATATTTTATTATTTATATGGCACAATTAACAACAGTGTAATACTGGAGAAGTTAGAAACGTATCTTCCTTTAATTTAAGGAATGCAATATTTATAAATTTCATATATAAATATTAAGCACCTGGATTTATCACATTTTTTTATTTATTTAGAACTGTACAAGTTTTATACTAGTTTAGTAAGGCACTTTTCTATGCAATCTCCTCTCAAAGATGCATACTAGTATTTTTGAAAGAATGAAGTTGGTGAGGTCTGGGAAAAATTAAAACACGAATTGTGCCAGATCAGTCTTGCTCTTACACTTCAATCTGTTTGTGCTCAGTGTTCTGGTTTTACAGGTATAATATTGTTTGAAAAGGAATATTTCCAGACCTGAACCAAAGGGCCTTTGAAAAGATGATGCAATTGCATGGTGTGTCCATACACACTGTTACAATCTCCCCAGATGGGGGTATCTCTTGCACGTGGCATCACATGCAAAAGTGCAGAGACAAAACATGGCTTTGTCAGAATATCAGAGCATGAATATTTTTTTTATTCTGTATGGATATTTTTTTCCTACAGATTTAGAGAAATATTTTAATAAAGCACAAATAAGTGTAAAAGAGACTTTTACGGTAGGATATCAGTAGTATGGTTACAAATCTGAAGACAAGAAGCTGGTTTTGACATTCCAGGTGTTAAGTGGGTGAGAACCTGAGCTGCAGTCTGGAATGTGGCTGTTGTTCTGTGGAGCCTGACCCATGTAGGCTTCTGTTGCTTTCCAGAACCTTTGGTTCATTGCAGAACTGAGTTTGAAATGTTTCTGGAGTTCGCTGGGAAGTGAAATTTGCATATTTTACCAACAGGTTTAGTTTGTCTTTCAAAGTTATATTTTCATGGGAAAACTGGTTTTCTACCAATTATTTAATGAACACTGCCACAAAATAAAGGCCTAGAATCATGTCCTGCATACAAAGAAAAGAGTTTGAAAGGTTTCCACATACGATGATAACTGAGACATTCAGCAGTTGCAGTTCTACATTAACCAAAATTGCACTTCGAAATCTTTTATTGAAATAATTAGTTGTGCTAAACAAGCATGATTTTTTTTTTTTTTTTAATGTAGTGGAATGAAAACCACCACTACAACAAAAATTAACATTTATTATCTTTCTTCTTCCTTCTATTGGCTCACTGGAAGAAAGCAGATGGAGACTGTAATAGCATGTGGAGATGCTTCAGACCAACCCTCGCAGTGTTGAACAAGGTGAGAAGTAGGCAGACATCTGAAAAGCATTGCAGAAGTCAATAGCAAATGTCACTTGAGATTAGATCCCTTGTCAGACACTGTCATTCTTGCACTTCCTGAAACACCACGTTCTGAAGGATTTGCTCTATAAATACGGCCAGTGTCAACTCGGTCTGCGAGGACTCTCAGGGATATGATCACCGACTCCCACGGCTGAGCCAGGCTGATCTTCAGGAATGCCAGTAGAGGGCAGAGACTTCCAATGCATTGGGGAGATTTCTCTACTGCTAAGGAATATCTAACTATGTTCTTTTTATCAGTGAGGATTTTAGTTGTGCCCACAGCCTCTACTGAGGGGTTCATTCCCCTTTCTTGCTTTGTTGCTCAGAGTCCAAGCTTTCTGGCCTTTCCTACACCAAGCACATGCAGCCTATTCCATATAACACTTCCAGAAACAATTCCATCAATTTCAAACAAAACAATCCAAAAACCAACAAACTCCAATAAACAACAGCAACAACAACACACAGACACATAGGGAAAAGCTACCAAAAAAAAGCCAGAGCTGTGACAAGAGTCCTGCTGCAGGGTGTAGCATTACTATTGACATGTTAACAGCAAGTGGAATGTCAATCAATATTCTGTAACAGAGCTTTAAGGGCTTGGACACAATAGGAAAGAAAGAGATTATTTAATAGCTGTACTGCACATAAGGATTATACAAATTTCCTAACCCTACCAAAAGAACCTGTATCTGTTCAGTCTGGACTGATATTAACAAAGAGACAGAATTTGGAGACAAGGCATTTTGAGTACAAAAGTTTTAACTCCTTTGCCTGTGAAATGAAGGAATGGATAATATTTCTGAGAAATGCTATTTAGGAGGAAAAAAGAAGTAGCAAGCCACACGACTCATTTCTGTATTCATTATCCAGTACCTTCTGCAGATACAAACCAGACCATTAATCATAGTATTTTCCTTGTATGAAATTCTTCCTGAACACTGTTATTAAATACAAATTACAACATTCTTACAAACGGAAAGCATAGGAAAACCTTAAGATTGGAGGTCCTAGTTTCTATTCCTGCTTTGACTAGTGGTCTGGTGAAAGAGTTTGAATATACCTCTGCATCTGCGCCTTATATCCCAAATATATATGAGACCATTGAAAGTGCTTTGAGATCTGCTGATGAAAATCAGAACATTTGAATGAAATGCAGTTATCTTGGTGAGTACAATAATAGAAGCTCAGAATATGTCTTTTGATCATTGAAGTTAATGTAAAATTTTGACCTCAAGCCGAAGTCATATCACTTTGCTACCACTCATATTTGGTGATTTGCAAAAGGAGTACTATACAAAGGACTGTCTCAGCCAGGAAGTTTGTCCAAAAGGTGTATCTGGTAGAAGATAGTGGCATTTTCTCTCCAGTAAAACAGGCGTTAATTTTTAATGACTATCACAGCTGAAATTTAAAAATACAATGTTGATTTTCATTTTGCACAAGCCAGTTACTCCTTCCATCAATGTATCTCAGTGAGACTGATGCCCAAAAAGGCAGGTAAAAACTGCTTAGAGACAGAGTTTTATGCCTTTAAACAGTAGGTATTTATTGAGC
>JAYRBT010000139.1:58007919-58038619 GCA_036023395.1 Myiotriccus ornatus
AAAACGGGGGGAGAAAAGTGGGTCTTTGCAGTAAGATGCTTCGATTAACCCTTCTAAGGCCTTGTTTTGCTTCAAGACAATGCTGAGGAAATGATACAAATAGGCCCCATGTTAAATTCTGGATCCACATGAACTAGTGTGATGGTTAACTTTTTCATTGAAGCCAATACACAAATATCACCTGAAAGAAAAGAGTGTCTTTGGCCCCCAAGAAGTTATTTTTTTCCCATTGTTGAGATTCTTCTCATATGCTCAGACACAGATTTTTCTCCATCCTCCATGTGAAGAATGACCAGACTTTTAAAATGCCAGCTGCTAGTTATCAAAATCAGTGCATCCTGTCCCAGGGAGCAGAGCATAGCTATACATGTCCTAAGCAAGTGCCTCATGCACACAGTTTTGCACCAATCAAAGCAGCCCATAATCCAGCAGGGGCTAATGACCTACTTTATCCACATTACCTGATAAATATCTTTAACATGACTAAATTTTGCTAATAACAAATTTTCTTTCTCCTCCCAACCCCCCAAAAACTTCCTGTTTGAAAATTCAGGCCCATCTTCAACCAAAGTGTTATCCTGCAAGCCTTTACACCATCTGTATAGTTAGCATGTAGGAAACCCACACTATTAGCAATATGAGACTTCACAGACGTGTAAAAACATGTATCCTCCCCCCTCCCCAGTCTCAGCTTCCCTTGATTTCTCTGTGGATTACAGTCTCTCAGCCCAAATTTGCTGAGAGGTGTCAGGCAGTGTAGGAGGTTGAGGTGCTGTGCTCCTAATGGTTTTCTCCTCCACTTTGCCTACTGGTTTTCCTACTACTCTGTCCGCTGGGGCTTCTGCTTTTGCTGCCTTGCCCGGGGGTGGTTGAAAGACTTGTCTGATGCAATTGCAGGCACACACCAAGTTCCTGCTGTTGGAGGGGGTTTGCCGTCATTGAGCTGGTAGGGAAGAAGAGCACAAGCCATGCTTAGCATACAAATATCTTGAGTGCTGTAGAAAAAGGCATGAAAATTATGTGCAAGATATATGGAGCGGGGAGGACAGGTTATTAATGATGTAAGAACTGTTCAGCTGGCATGCAGTCATGAATTCACTTAAACATTTTTTTCTTGGTGGCTATTAGGAAGGGCCAAGTGGCATTTGCCCTCATAATCATCAGATGGCATAAAATACTGTTTGAAGGGGCAAGGACAGTTTCCCAGCTCTTTCTGTGGCTGCTCACTGGGCACTGGGTGCAGCAGGCACCTGGGCAGCACTGCAGCGTGCTCAGGCAGGTGGCTTCTGCAGCCCCTGGTCACCAGGGCTAAACAAACAGGTGATTTCAAAGCAACAAAGGTGGATAAAAGTCTCCTTCTGAGAGCAAGAGTTGAATTTTCACACAAGGGAATAGTTAATTGTTTCATGAGGATCTGACACCTTTTGAAACACTGTTTAATATTGAAACAAAACAAGAATTGTCACTCTTGGAGTGCCCACTATTCATTTCCAATTGGGAGCTGACCTTGTCCCTTTAACTAGTAACTTGCCAAAACTACTGGATTTCAGATAAGGGGATACACCTCCTGTTTTTTTAACATCTGATTTTACAATTCTTAAATGGTTTAAGTCAATACTTTCTATTCAGAAAAAAAGATATTAGGTTCACCTGCTGTTACAAACATCTGCTACAACAAAATTTCTTGGTAAACACCTTCAGGATTCAGGCTTTCTAAAAGCTGTAGCAAATTTGAGCTACATTTCGTCATTTAATGTAATAATTTAACCTGAACCATAGTCAACAGGGAACAGATGAAGACAGAGCAATTGCTTTGTGCGTGGCTGCATTATGTGGATTTCATGCAGAGAGTCTGAATCTAGCTAAACATGTAATAATTAGGAAAATTCCTAATGTTTAGGGGTTTTTTCCTATAATGATTTTTCACTGAGGGTGGCATTTACAGGGTAATTTTGAAGTTCAGCAGGAAAAAAGAGGGATTGATCTTAAGTACTTTTGTTCCACTTACTCATTGTTAAACTTATTATTCTTTGTTCTATTATTTTTTTTGAGATCTCAATCAAAACCAATTTAAATGAGGCATGATTCCAGCCACTGTGATTATAGGTTCTTTGGATTGCTGAACAAAGTGGGAGTGTTAATAAGAGACAGTCTCTGATGAGGGTGAACTCATGCTAGAGCTTTACACTACAGTCTGTTCTGGTGCAGAACAAGGGGGAACAGTACTGGAGGATGATGGTGATACTGAAGACTGGGATAATTTGAATGAGTGAAATGAGAAGAACACATATGGACATCAGGAAGAGGGGGTTGCTCTTCAAACTGAAAGTAAGGATACAAGCCCAGAACACCAGCACATAGCAAGAAGTGGAGCTGTGCAACACTCCTGTTCCCATGCTGAATAACAAAGCAAACCTAGCATTGTACTAGCACTAATTGGCGCCACTAATTTGGTGGGAGGGTATCAACATCATACTGAAGAATCAACATTCTAGGCAAAGAAGCAAATCATGGATTTATGGCCAAGAGGGGAAAAATACTTGAGAGAGGTGAATTCAAGTTAAGAATTAGATAGAGCAGGCATGAATATTAACAAGGTATTTTGTTCTGTTTCTTTATTCTTTCCATATTCAGGGAACTAAGACTCCATGTGATCTTTATGCAGACATGAAAAATATCAACTAACTTGGAAATGTCCAGTATAGGGCAAATTATCAATTGAGTGAAAGAAATGTACCTGTTCCATCAAAAAAGATGAAATTTTAACCCCTGATTTGTATTTCCTGAACCAACAAGGCTATCCTGTGTTGCTAACCTCACGAAACAACCCTCTGCTAGACTGTTAGATGGATAAGAAAGTGGTTGGATGGTTACATCCAGATGGAAAAGAGATGGCTTTGGGGTGAATTTATTGAGGTCTTCTAGTAACTGAAGAGGCATACAAGAAAGATGAAGAGAGACTGTTTACAAGGACATGTAAAGGACATGTAAATAGAACAAGGGAGAATGGTTTAAAATTGAAAAAGAGTAGGTTTAGATACTAGGAAGAAATTCTTCCCCATAAGGGTGATGAGGCACTGGAACAGGTTGTACAGAGAAGTTGTGGATGCCCCATCCCTGGAAGTGTTTAAGGCCATACTGGATGAAGCTCTGAGCAACTTGGTCTAGTGCAAGGTGTTTCTGTCCACGGCAGGGGTGTTAAAATTGTGATTCTGTAACCATATGATCTTTAAGGTCCCTTCCAACCCAGGCTGCTCTATGATTCTATGGTTCTCATAGTGATAATGCAGACCTCCTAAATGTGTGTCATGAATTACACTATCTGTTTGTCATACACAAGCAGAACAGCCCATCATTTTAATGGGAGTCTTCCCTAACCATACAAAATTAATATTAAAAGACCAGCAGGTGCTTAAAGTGGCATAAGTTGGAAAACATATAATACAGTTTCACTGAACCCAAGGGAAACAAATGGATTTTCATTCTACATTCTTCTGCTTGTACCAGGAGATGGAACATCTGCAACACCACTTCAGAAATTAAAAATGTGGTTCTTTTCACTGTTAGCATCTTCTGTTACTCCAAGTAGTTACAATTTCTGTGGGGAAACTAGAGGCAAAAGAACAACTTAGTGGAAGGAGTGGCTGAGACAGAGAAGATAATGCCTAAGATTAATTGGCTAGTGGGAGGGATATGGAAAATGGAAGACAAAATCTAGGATGATTCTGCAGCTGGAAGTCAAGTATACCTCTACAGTTTTCCACCACAGCCTTTTACCACTCTTCTTGTTCTTGGTTACCTCCAGGCTAATTTCAATAATAGCAGCCTCCCCATAATGTCTCCTGCTACTGCCCAATTACCTCTGCTTTTCTGCATCCCTATTTTACTTTAAGGAGTGTAAGAGATGAAGTTCAGTCTTCATTCAGTTCTCCACTTTTCAGAAGACATTCAGATAGCTTGCCATAAACAGTATGAAATATCACACGGGAGAAGACTCTGAATGTAGCTATCAGTGCTTGCCACTGGTCATGAAACTGGCCTTTTGAGTTCTTATTGCCCTGAGGAGAATGTTCTCCACTGTTTCCAGCTTAATAACCTGAAGTTGTAAAATGTTTCACAGCAAGTGCAGTGAAAATGGAACTACAAAACGTCCAGTTCATTGCTACTCAGAATCGATCTTACCCTGTCAAGAGCCCCATCTCTGTAGCAATTTGAAGCCATTATTCAAAAACCAGGTTGTCTTCCATTCACTGAAAAGTTAGTGTTGGAAAACTAAACATTTAATTTGTAAATTTTTGGCTGATCAGATGTTTCTTGTCAAGTGAACTAGTGTAAGACAAAGTTGATCTTACAAGTTCAAATCAGATTCTTGCTGTGTTAATGTAACATATGTGATTCTTTTTAGCACTAATTTTAGGCATGCCAAAGTGAAACATCTTAAAAAAGGTATACTTCTACTTATACAAAGTCCTGAAATCCCTATAGATCCTAACCCTGTATGTGGTTTAGTGATCTCCACTGTCACCCAGTCCAGCCAGATATTTCTGACAGTAATACAGACTGGTTTTAAATTAACCCAAGTATGGCAATAGTGCAGGTGTCATAGGTCAAGGTTCAGCCTGAGCTATTTACTCTGCTTTGAAACAGCTAAAAAAAAGTCATAATAATTCCCCTGTATTCTTCTTACCTAAAATGCTTCTCAGAGGTTCAGACTGGTCAGAAAGGAATAGGATCAAAAAAATTATGCTTATTCAGTTAATTTTTATTTTGGCTACAGTTGGAAAATTGTGTCTCAGTGTCTCAAGTTAGCATGCCTGTTTCTGTCCCACTATAGCTCTTCCTCGCTCTTCTAGTGCTTGATTCTAAAATTCTTTCCCAAAATGCTCTGTACTGCTCACTGTTGGAAACAGAAAGCCAAGACAGATGGACTTTGGCTGTGGTGCAATACACTGGTTCTTATATTTTTTGCTTTTATTACAGCTTGCTTCTGTAGAGACAGGTTGAACCTAGAAATTAGAATAAGGTTCCAATCATTAGATCTATGAGGTTTTGGAAAGCCTTCTCAGTAGGATTAGAGAAAGGAAAAATACTGTCCTGTCTTCTAGATGGAGCTTGTCAAATTTTTAAGTATTGTGTGATGTGACATGTGACGTGAGGGATAAGCCTTACTAATCATAGGAGCTTTCTTCGTTCCAATGTGTTTTAATTTAAAACACCCACAATGTTCTGCTCCTTAGGAGTCTCTTTTGCACCTCTGGAAACCAGGAATAAGGCTGTTTAAAGATGATGAGATGAGTGCTGGCAGTGGAGATAGTGACAATTTGCCTTTCTCTTGAGAGTAAAACAACAGGATATATCGCCATTTGATGGCAGATGTCAAGAGTCATGGAAATTACAGATTAAAAATAATTTATGTAGGAAACAGATTTTATGTCTCCAGACTTCTATTTTGAAAGAGTGTCACATTAAACCACCATCATATAAATGCATCATGGGAGCAAAGAATATGAGAAAGGCTGTGCACTAACAGTGACCTACATCCCGGGGCATACCAAAGCCTCAGCAACATCAGACAACATCTTCAGAGTGGCCATTTAACTGTCAGCCACATGATTTGTAGCTGGCTGCAGTAAGGACTGAAAATGTAGTATGTTAAACACGCATATAGATGGGAAAAAGCAAAATAAATTGGCATCACTGAAGTTTTAATTCAGTTTTTAACTTGAAAAGGGGAAATTCCCACTCACACCACTCATTTCTCTAATTGTGAGTTGTTTGCTAGGAAGAGCTTGCTTTTTTTTTTCTCCTTACACTGAAGGAAAAAAAAAGTACAGATATGAAACACAAGTTCAAAATAAGGGCCACATAAAGGGGAGTGCAGTATCTCTGTTGCCTGTAGACTATCAATTTAAACAGACAGAGATTAACTTTGAGCTAAGGCAGGAGTCACAGCCTATGAACTAGTCCTGGCCCTTGAAAAACTGCAATATTTTATAATTAGTGTCTTTTCCGTCTTTAAACTATTTGAGGTTCTTCTTGCTGATTCTGCTCAACCACATCAGTATAAACCCTATGATCAGTGGCTTTCAGGTGTCTCTTCAATGGTGCCCCTGCAGTGTCTTTCTTTTTGTGGTTCTGCTCTTGCCTTGCGGAGTGCAGGACAGTCGTTCAGGGAGGGGGAACCAGCAGCATGGAAATGTGTTTCTGGCTCTGCCTGATGAGGAGAGGGAAACTGATATTCTGATGTGATGTGACATCACGTCTGATGTGAAATCACTACCGTTTTTCTCTTTTCAGAGGAAACCTGCTCTGTGTCTGAGAATGGTGGGGAGCAGCCACCGGTGTGTGGGAAGATATTTAACAGCTGGGAGCACAGACAGCTGTTATGTTGAAGATATCTGTGGGAGAACTTGAAGACCACTGAGACTTGCAGACTACTCCATGACATTTCTATGATACTTCTGTTGCTGCAATATGTTGTTGCTGGTCATGCAGTATCTGATTGTAACAGCATTTCTGCTGTGCCCATGGAGTAAACAGCTGTATTGCATTTGGGTGGCATGTCTTGTTCTTGACAAAGACAATGGTTGAATTGGTTGTTTCTCTAAGGTCAGGAGATAGGATTCAGAAAAAAAAAGAAGAAAAGAAAAGCTTCAGTACTTAGAAAAAATCCATTATTCAGCAAATGTTATTGCATTTCTCCATGAAATAGATCTGCTCTTTCTCCATGAGAAAGATCTGCTGTTGCTGGTGTTCTGAATGATGGCTTGCAGTCATGAAGAAAACTGTTTCACTTCAATCACAGGTGAAGTGTGTTTAAGTTCCCTGCCTCTAGTCCTTAAAGTCAGGAGCTGCTCAGTTACTTTATTAGTAATTTTTTAACCATCACTCCTATTATCAATAACCTGAGAGACAAGAAGCAACATTTTCTTGCCCCTGCCATACACAGCCTTGTCAGAAACAAATAAATGTAAATTATAATCTGTTCTGTGAGCCTAAAATTGCCCTCTAGCATGGCCTCTTAAGCCTTTATTCCCCCTCAGATTGAGATCCCTAAAGCACATGGATGGAAATTAAATTGCTGAGGTGACAAAACCACTGTTCCAAACAGCCTTTATGTTTACTTAATGATCTGAAAATCTTGCTTATTGTCTCTTCAAGTGAATAGAAGGAGTGCTAGTGTGAAGACAGGATGAGTTTGAGGATGCAATGAATTAGAGGAGTGCAGGAGGCACCATCAATAGCTCTTCTGTTTAATGAGCAAGTAGCACCAATTTCTTTTCATGGACTACAACAGTAACTTCCTCTCTTGTTCCAGATTAATCATTTAAAAAACTGCATGGTGGGAAAATATAGGATTGGTGGTGGATAGATGTTGATCTTGGACTTTTTTTTTTGAGACTTACAGGACATCACTCTTCCGTCCACCATGTACTTTTTCTTCTAGGTGTACTTTGTAATATTTGTATGGACACAGTTTTTATTATAAACCTTCTGTAAATGATTCAGAAGTCAAATCCTATTTGAATACTAGCACTTTGTGGGAAACTCAAATTTTTCATTGCCTTCACAGAATCACAGAGTCGTTAGGGTTGGAAGGGACCTCTGGAGATCATCCAGTCCAACTCCTCTGCCAAGGCGGGATTACCTGGAGCAGATTACACAGGAACATGTCCAGGTGAGTTTTGGGTGATTCCAGGGAGAGAGACTCCATGACCTCCGTGGGCAGCCTCTTCCAGTGCTCTGCCATTCTCAGGGTAGAAGTGCTTCCTCACGTTGAGCTGAAATTCTTGTGTTCTAATTTATGGCCATTGCTCCTTGTCCTGTCACTGGGCACCACTGGAAAGAGTCTGGCACCATTCTCTTGGCACCTGCCTTTGAGATATTTATATGCATTAATGAGATGCCCTCTCAGTCTGCTCTTCTTTAGACTAAACAGGCCCAGCTCCCACAGTCTCTCCTGAACAAGAGATGTTCCAGACCTCTCATCATCTTTGTGGCCCCCCACTGAACCCTCTCCAGTAGCTCCTTTTTTGAACTGTGAAGACTAGAATTGAACACAATACTCCAGATGTGGCCTTACAAGAGCCGAGCAGAGGGGAAAGATCACCTCACTCGACCTGCTGGCCACACTCAGTGTATCCCGATGCACCCCAGAATATCACTGGCCCTCCTGGCCAGAAGGGCACACTGTTGGCTCATGGTCAAAATGTCATCCATCAATACTTCCAGGTCCTTCTCTGCAGAGCTGCTTTCTAGTAGGTCAGCCCCCAATCTGTACAGGTACTTGGGGTTATTCCTCCCCAGGTGCAGGAGCCTACACATGCCCTTGTTGAACTTCATTAGGTTTCTCCCCACTGAACTCTCCAGCCTGTCGAGGTCCCCCTGAACAGCAGCACAGCCTTCAGGTGTATCAGACACTCCCCCCCAGTTTGGTATCATCAGCAAACTTGCTGAGAGTACGTTCTACCCCTTCTTCCAGGTCCTTAATAAACAAATTGAATAAGACTGGACCCATTATTGATCCCTGGGAACAGCACTGACTCCAGGCCTCCAACTGGATTCTACTCTGCTGATCACGACCCTCTGAGCTCTGCCATTGAACCAGTTCTTGATTCATCTCACTGCTCATTCATCTAACCCATATTTCCTGAGCTTACCTATGAGGATATTATGGGAGACAGTGTCAAAAGCCTTGCTAAAGTCAAGGCAGACAACATCCAGTGCTCTCACCTCATCAACACACCTTGCCAGATAGAAGGCTATCAGATTGGTCAAGCAAGATTTCTTGACCACGCTGACTACTTCTGATGACTTTCTTTTCTCTTAACATGCTTGGTGATGATCTCTAGGATCATCTGTTCTATCATCTTTTCAGGGATGGAGGTGAGGCTGACTGCTGGCAGTTTCTCAGGTCCTCCTTGTTGCCCTTTTTGAAGATGGGAGTAACCCTGTCATTCTTCCAGTTGCCAGGCTTCTCTTCCCTTCTCCATGATTTTTCAGAGATGACAGAGAGTGGCTTAACAACAAGATCTACTAGCTTCCTCAGCACCCATGGGTGCATCCCATCAGGGCCCATGGATTTACGGATGTTAAGTCTGTCTAGTCTATCTCTAATCCAACCATCTACGCCTGAGGGGAAATATTCCTTTCTCCAGCATTCCTCTTTTGCCTCCAAGGTCTGCCTCCTCAGGGCTGGGCCTGAGGCAAGGAAGGAATTCAGCAATTTCACCTTCTCTGTATCTTCCAGAACACCCTTTTGATTGAGCAGCAGTCCCATCTTCTCTCTCTTCTTCCTTTTGCTGCTGATGTCCTTGTAGAAGCCCTTCTTGTTGTTCTTGATATCCCTTGCCAGACTCAATTCCAAGTGGGCCTTGGCCTTCCTCATTGCATCCTTCCATACTCTGACAACGTTCCTATAGTTTTCCCTTGTAGGCTGTTCTTCTGCATCCCATACATTTCTTCCTTCCTTTTGAGATTTGCTAGGAGCTCCTTGCTCACCCATGCAGGTCTCCTGCCCCCATTGCTTGATTCCTTTGCCATGGGGATACCTGGGGAGCTCTGAAGAACTGATACTCAAATACTGACCAACTGTTTTGACCCCCCTTATCATCCCGAGCCCTAACCCATGGGATTCCTCTAGGGGTACTTGTTACTTGTTTAGTTACTGGTGACTAAAATGAGCTTTTGTAGAATCACACAATGGTTTGGGTTGGAAGGAACGTTAAAGCCCACCCAGTTCCAATCCCCAGCCATGGGCAGGAACTACCTCACAGCACAAGGTAACTATGGACTTCATCTGCTAACGATCAGGTCACACTGTAGGCACGTATTTATAAATTGAAAAACCCTAAGGCACCAGTTTATATATCATGGTGGTAAAAATATGTGGGGAGGCAAACAGGGATGCTGAGTTAATGGGAACTCAATTTACGTACACTAGGATGAATATACTGTATTTCAAAGCAATAATTCATGACTGAAGGTTCACTGGTTAGCTACATGAGAACCAAAGCAAGAAGCTTTCTTCAAAGGCATTTTAGAATTCCAAGACAAGAAGTCTTTGGGAACCATGTAATCAGATCCTTTAGCAGGGTGGTTCTGGTCTGTCCCAGTTTAAATGAGATACAGGCCTTTTGCTGAGGAGGAGTTATCAGAAAAGACCTAAACTCCTTCCTCTAAGCAATTATAAATCCAAAATTAAGAGACTCCAATTGAAGGAAAACAAATTATGGAAAAGAAAAAATAACAGCCCTTTATTAAAAGGTATTTGTGTATTGGCAGAAACATGAAAAAAAACCCCAGTAAAACAACCAAACAATACTCCTATAGCCACAAAGAATCCCCTTCAAAACAAATCAATGAACAAGCAAAGGAAAAAAGTAGAGTTCAGTTTGCACCCTTTGGTGCAATTCCAACCACAGTCAACTGGGGGCGCCGTTGGGTCACTGGAGATGCAGAGCTTGTAATGTCCTGTGTCACTGGGGTATGCCGGAGAAACCAAATCAACCAAAAAAACTGGGCCTCCCTTCCCACACACTGGAAAAGGGGAGAGGGAGAAGGGGAAGGAAAACAACAACAAAAAGAAAGTCCTCCCAATGAAAAGGAAAAAAAGGGAAAAAAAACCCAAACTCACTCCATTCAGCTGGTTGAAATTGTGTAGCACAGTCCTCTCTCTCCCCCTGATATGCACAAGGACCACTGCCAGGGAAAAAAGGAAAAAAAAACTGGAATGGGGAAAGGGAAAAAAGAAACCTCCAGGTAAACAGCTCCTCTCTGATGGAAAATCCAAGCAGGAGCCATCGCTGTCAAGCAGGTCGAGAGCCACAGGAACCCCTGAGTTTCCACTCTGACCTGTGTTCCAGCCACATCCAGCACACCAACTCCTCCCCCCGTTTCCCAGGAGATGAGAGGAAAAAGTAAAGTGCAGCCCCTTATCTCCCCCATCTCCTGGGAGACTAATTTCTAAGCAATTAGCCAGCCGGGCCAGTTCTCTTGTATCTCTTAAGTGCTCACTTGATAGCTCTGCACGCAGTGGGAAGGGGGAAGGGAAAAAATTCCTGCCTGGTTTCCAAGAACCAGCTAAACCATGACATGGTCTCAGTACAAAAATAAAATCACTAATTTTCATATAAACAGCCACTCCCTAAATAATTTTAACATAATGGCAGAGTGCCACATGTATTGAAGGATTTCAAAAGGGAGATGGATCCATGCACACATATTGACACAAAAAGTTTCAAGTTTTGTTTTGAAGATTTGATTGTTTATCTCAAATGCACAATGGATGTTCTGGTTTGGACATCTCTTTTCTGCAATTGTGTTCAGTAGTTAACTTGATCTACCAAAGCGAGTTCTCTTTTTAGAGGAATTGCAAAGCAGTCTATTTTAAGAAAGAGAGAAAGAAAAGGCATGGAGTAGGATCAGATGCTTTTTAAAAGCTCATTTAGGGAAAAGAAAAGCTAATTCAATACTTTGTAATGTCTAAAAGTCTTGATTTAAGGCAAAACTGCTAGCCAGTTTAGATTATTTTAGCACTAATGGAATGAAATTCTCCTTTTTTTTTATAGTTAAGTCTGTAATGAGGAGATTCAAGCTGACTTAAATAGTAAATAGATTATAAGTGCATTTTGTGAAATTGGAGAAAAGATCCTTTATTTTTATGTATATTACGTTAAACTATCAACAGCTTTCAAAAGTTCTTCTTTCAAATAAGGAAAAAACTGTCCTCTTCCTTTACTTTTCCATAATGTTTTTGATGTGTAAATGTGTATAAAAATTGGACAACAATATGAATCTATGTCTGAGGAAATTGTATTGGACACTTTTTCTTCCTTTATAAAAAGAGAGGAAATGGGGAAAATGCAGTTAAAAATGCAAATAGTTAATGCAAAATTTAGTTGTGACTAAACCAAATTTGGTTTCCCATTAGAAACATAGATGGAAAAAATTACCATCTGTTTCACCAAGAAGTGCTGAAACTTGTCTTTTGAGCTAATTGAAAAAATAGCTTGAAATAGTTGAAAAAATTATAAAATAGTCTTCTTCTTTATTTGAAAAGATTAATCATCTTTAGGATGTGGTTTCCTCCTTTCATGGCATAGGAGGAAGACAGTGATACTGATTAATGTCAATACATGGGATCCAAATTCTCTTCTACTCTACTGTGTCTTTGAAAATACACTTCATCTGAATGTTGGCAATATAAAGATTGCATGAAATATTCAGATAATGTGCATTTACAGTATGCCAAGTATAAAACAGAAGAACAAAAATACTGAATAAACAGTTTTGTTTGCATAATAGAAGTACTGTGCCAAATTACAACCAACTTAAGGAATTAATTTGGTCACACTAGATAAAAGAATTATTTTTCTTATATTCACCCAGAGGTAAAATGATATGTAAACTCTGTCTCTGTCTGGAAGTTCTATCAGTTTATGTTCCAACTCTATGCATTCCTTTTTAGTACTTTGTACTCTTGTCAGTGTTTATGTGAACCTTTTGCAGTATCACCAACATCACTGTTCAAGTGGCAGCAAGATGAGTACAGTTAGTAGTAGGTTCCTCATATTCACTGAATACACATAATTTTCTTCTCTGTTCAATGCTGTCAGCCATAATCTGGCAAAGATTGCAGATTGTTGCCACAGAGTTTCATGATGATGTGTTTTTTATTTCACAGATTCTAAAACCACTTGCCTTCTCATTGACTTGTGTTTTCTTTTTGACTATGCAGAGTTAGGACTAAGGAACTTGACAAGAGCAGAAGAGAGGAAAGAATGGATGGGACTGGATATGTGGGGATTGTTTTTCAAGTGGGATGGATTAATGGAGTAAAACCTATTGTAGAATCTCCCTAGACAAGAAGGATTCATGCACATTACACCACAAGAATTTTCTCCCCACTCCACCTTTCACTCCCTTATGAATCTTCCTTCAATTTGCTTAAGAAAGGAATGTTTTTTTCTTTTTCTTGTGGTAGATACATGGATCTATCTGTGTATGGACAGCACTGTTTTATATTAAGTTTCAGAAAACTTTGGAATAGGAAAGGAGGGATTTTAACCAGACTTAACTGGCACCATTCAGCGAAAAATAGAAAACAGCAGTTTAGAATGTGAACAAGGCTGTGCTTGTCTAGCACATGGTCACAGAACGAGTAAAGCGCACCAAGGAGTCCTGATTCTTCACATGGAGTCTTGATTCTTCATTGCTCTTCATTTAGGTATAAACACTACTTCTGCACATATAGAGCAAGGGGTGTTAAGTGGCTAATGATCATGTTGGGACAGTGTATTTTATGGGCTTTAACTGATTTTGCTGGGAGTCTGTACATGCACAACCAAAAATAACCTTGTACCCTAAACTCTTAATTTAAAAGGTTTTCCATGCATGATAAAGAGAAAATAATTCCTGAAATATTTAATTAGGATAATATATTTTAGGAAAAGTAAACCAAAATATTTATGACATTTTCTTATTCCTCACAACCTGTGGGCAATGTGCAAGTAATACGCGGCTGAATATTTAATTGCTGGCATATTAGAAAACTTTGAAAAAGTAAAGCTTATCAGGGAATGGTCTATAAAAATTAGTTTAATTGGTGCAAAGATTTTTTTAACTGTTTAATAGGGTAGATTGGATTTTAATAGAGAGATAATGTTACTTTTATTCTCCCTTGTTATTAAACAGTGTTGGCCCTCTTCCTTCCCACTAAGCTTAGTATGTTATTCTGTGTTACATTGTAGAAATCACGGAAACATCCTTCTGAAACTACTCCAGTTTTTTTTTTCCTTTGTCTTGACTCTGAGGTCAAAAACCGCTGAAAACCTGTTCAATGAGCAATATGCAAACCTGTTAACATTAATTCAAGGACAATATATAGCCTGATATGTATAAAAGAAAAAAAAATTCATTCTGTCACTTTAAAAATTGCACATTTTGCTTATTAATATACTATATGCAGGAGATATAGCTATAGAAGTGTTAAAATTCTTAATACACTTTCTGGCTTTGAAATTTAATTATTTGTTTATTAATAAATAGGCATCCAAAATAAATACATAACAACATGTACAAAAATCAGAGAATCATAGAATAATCATAAGTAATAAGTTAATTTGCTAGAACGTCTTTCCAGACTTCTAATTGCATTTATAACCCATTTACACCAAAGGTTCACTCACGCAATGGCAGCAAAATAACAATGCTGATTTCACAAACATGGGAAGTTTAAAACTTGGGTTTTTTTCCCTTGTCTGCCACTTGGACTTGTCTGCTCTTGTGCTCAGTGTGGGGAACCACCAGTGGTGTGCTACCATAAGTGTCTGAAGGAAGAGTAATGGTGCAGGTTGGATCTGGTACATACATAAAGGGAAGTTATTTTCTTTAAATTTGACAGCCTTTGAGGTCATTATGGGAACACGTATGTGCCAGTCTGCCAGTACCGTGCTAACGCTTTTCCTGTAGAATCACCAGCCTTTATTTTTCCCTCTTAGGTATACCTTTGATTTATGATTTTTCAGTGTTATGTCAAAATTAGTTCAATAAAAGGTCCTGCTGGGTCTAGACTGCTTGCACTGTGCTCTTCTGATTTGACATAAACAGACGTTCAGGACTGAATAGCTGTCTTGCCATCACTGCAGGCTTTCACTGTAAATATAACAATTGCAACAAGGGCTGAATTGTTCCTCCTTTAAGCACGCCTGCTTTCTATTTCATGTATTACTGACAATCTACTAAGGAAGAAAATTGCAGTCAAAAATCATGGCAATTCAAGTTGTCACAGGATAGGGAGAGCAACCATACAAAATGTTGATTATCACAGTACGTGGAAGAAAAATTTACTCAAATTTCCCTCAAACTGAAGAGCAATACCTTGCGCAGTGTTAGTTCTGGGCTAATGCTGAAATGAGCTTTGGAAAGTAAATCAATGAGTAAAGGCTTAATACAGTAGATTTATGTATGCTGTCAGTTTCTAGGCAATATAATTATTGTCAGTTTTCTGCCCCTAGCTACTTTTTTAGCTTCTGGGAATAATGAGAGAATGTGTTCAGCCATGTGACATTCTTTCCTTTGCAGAGCTAACCGCTGTTTCCCCTGTGGTGAATCTTGAATTTTAAAGACCTCTCACACATTCTTCCATGAGAATTTTGTAGAATACCATGTGACAAAAACCCATTTTACAATATTGTAGCTAAAGTGGTTTTCCATATTGCATAGGTTGCTGAGAAATCAATGTCAGGCTTGGATCCACAACAATGCATTGCCTTAAATAAACTGCAAGTCAAAAGATGCAATCCCTCAACTTTACAGAAAGCTGCAGAGTGACCATATTATAGATGGATTTGATTCATCATGACAATGCTCTGCATGGTCAATCCCTTCTGAATATTATTTATTAGGGATGTTTTTGCTTTATTCCCTTGCTTGCTTGTTATCCTCTCTTTACACCATTAGCCCAGAATGATCCCAGATCCTACAGTTTAAATGGCTGTCCTTGACATCAGTCTCAATCTGACTATGAGAGCTGATGAATTACCATACTGTAAAGTCTGTAGGTTAGGAGTTGTTTACTCTTTAACTGTTTCATAGGAGTGTTTTTTCCAGTTTGTAGGTTTGACCTTGGACAAGAGAACCAACATTTTCTAAAGCTTTTTTTCATGCTTCTATTAAATTAAATGACAGTGAGGATTGTTCTTGCTTTGTAATTCTGTGGCACTGTGAGATATGACTGGTTAAACCCATGGCACTGTAATTTGAATGTGCAAAGTTGTATCAGTAAAAATAATACGTAGCTTTCATTATTGCTTCTATGTTTTGTCTTCCCTTTCTTATAGGGCCATGCATTTTGGATCAAAACACTCACAGAGGTGTATGCCTAACTGAAAATGCATCTTTGTATTAGGAAAAATGTTCAGGCCTGACTGCTGATTCCTAGTATGAAAGGAAAAGAGATATATCTTTTGTAGTCTGGGGTTTATTGAGCACAAGGGATGTGATCAGTAACATCTGAGGTCAGACTAACTGGTTTCAGCTGCTGACTGTAGAATTAATGATGTCCCTGTTTTGTTGGAGGAAGGCAGGGGAAAAATACCTGGTGAAAACCAACAAAATTACTTTTTATCTCTAAGAACTATATCTGAGAGAATTTTATTTGGGTCTGGATTTTTTGTTTGTGTATAAAAGAAATTGACTTGTCACCTTTCATTCCTGCTAAGAAGTAACTCTGTTGTCATTTTAGTTAATTTATGTTACGAACCAGGAATGCGAAGAAAACACTTTGGGAAATGGAAATGTGATCTTAAAACCCTCTTTCAAATTTTATCAAAAAGCCGTTATATCTCATTAACATTTTTCATATTTGTGACTTTATGGGAATTGATAATAATTTCCATAAATGATTAATTTTGAAAATTAAGTGGTAAAATGCAGAAATTTGCCAAAATTTTTTCCTGTTGTTTTAATAAGACCTGGCTGAAAATTAAAAAGCCAAGTCAAAATGACACAAAGTATCCCAAAGATTTGTTTAAGCTCTAAGGCTGTCATTATGCAGGATAAATGTGCACAAAAGTAGGCAGTTGGTGGAAATAAAGCTTTTATGCTTTACAGACTAAATAACCAAAGAAATAGTTTTACCTATGGTATACCTGTAACACAGTTACCCTTGGAGTGCAAACATGGCATCAGTGCTCAAAAAGTCTGTGATAGCTTAACACAGCAAATGTAAAGTTAATGTTGTGGGGTAACGTTTCACAGAAGTCCTTGGTGTTTCAGTGGATTACTGCGTCAGAGATTTGACAAGGTTCTTAATTCTGGTTAACAGAGTAATTAATAGAATTTCTTTTCCTTGGTAAAAGAGTGTGTTAAACCAGGATTAAAACGTGCTATATGGAGTAATTTTAAGATATTTGTGCAGTAGTATTAGAGATAATAAGAATAGTAATAAAAGGATAAGTTTAATTTTGTCAGTCATACAAGGCGAAACCTGGTTTCATGTGTTTTCACGAGAAATAGACAAATGTTTCAAGGGACTATAAACCAACATTTCGGTGGCTACTGCAATAAGAAGTGCATAAACAACCCAAAAACTCAAGAGATATCTAACCTGGGCAGAAGTTAGCTTATAAACTGTCTGAATGTACTCATCCCTGTGAGTTCTCTATATCAGAAGAATGTTTTTAGGAAAAAAAAAGGAAAAACTATTCAAAGAACAACAAGCTTTTGAACATATAAAATACACAGAATATATATATTTATTTAAAGAAACATGGAAAACTGAGAAAAGGTTGGGGTTTTTTGAGGAGTTTTGAAATTTAGCTCTGATGCAACATCCACCCTTGCTATAAATATGGCAAAAGGAGGATTTATGGGTCTGATCTAACTTTAGCACCTCATTTGTTTATTTCTTCAGTTTCATTCAGGCTGCATCAGTTTACTGATCTAGTTCTGAATGTGGCCCACAGAAGATGGTGCCGGTCAATTTGAGACGGTCCATATCCTGGAGTGCAGGACAAGAGCATGTTAAATCATTGCTGCTGCTCTATTTTGTAAATAATACAACGTTTATAACAAGAACTGCTTTCTATGATAATTAATACAGAATCTATCACTGAAACTGAGAATTTCATTGCAGTTCAGGTTCAGAGTGGAACAGCCCTGTGCTACATTGGTTCAAGTACCTCCAATAGGTAGTATTTGACACTGGCTGCTGGAACCAGGAGATGACAGAAGTTTTAGTGGCAAATGCTAAGGTTAATTAAGGCACAGAATACACCAGAAACAAGCAATCACTGCCACTTTTTTCCCCTATTCCCATGGCAGCCAAATAATCTTGTGATATTCCCCTGACTTTCCCCATTCCTCCTTTTCTCTTTTAACTTCTAAAATTTTTAGTTGCTATACCTGTGAAGGAAAAACCTCCAGACTTGAATCTGAATTGAACTGAAGTTAAATAGAGGTCAGAAGGAAGCCTGGAATAGTAGGTCTGAGAAGTGTGAATTGCCTTGTCCCTGTGGATTCTGCCTGGAATAGCTTCACCGCCCTACTGGGGTTCTTTCGGGTATGCCTGTGCAGCACAGGTGACATGGCACTGAAGAGTCGATTTTTGTCTGCCTTATCAGAAACAGTGGAGAATTAAGTAGCTGCCAAGGTCCTTTGTTCACCTTAAATAACCCACCACAGCAACTCATAACTGGTTGCAAAAGCCATCCTACAGTGTGGGTTCTTTTCTCATGTCAGTGTAACCCAGGCAGCTTACAGAAAAATGAGAAATAGTGAGGAATACATTATGGTATTAGATGAGAAGCTGCTGAAAACTGTGGAGCTAATTAAAACTTCACAAAGTTTTAAAAATATCTGATGAAACTATTTTTGTATGTCATATTAAGACAGCAACAAATTATTTGAAAGTCTCAAAATTAAGCAAAATTTACATTTTTAGATTATTTTTTCAGTTTCTTACTTTTTTTTTCTTTTAGTTAACATAAGAAGGCAATGGGTAGAAATCCAGCTATTTTAGGCTCCAAAATTAAATTACATCACCTGCTGAAGTTTTAATGGAATATTATTCTACCATTACTGCTTAGAAGTTTTACTGTACTAATAAATTTCATGTGTATCAGTCCAAGATGCTGCTATATTTGTTTGATTATTACTGGTAGAAAGGGTTTGTAGATTATGTTGCTTTCATTTTTATTAGGCTTTTTTCTGAACATGTGGTGTACTGTTTTGTATTTGAAAATTAGTTATACAAAGTGTTTGTCATGCACCTAGAACAATTAATTCTCTAATAAGGTTACTTACATGTCTTTAACTATGCTAAAATGTTAGCTTATTTCTTACACACAGTTTTTTCTTTATATATTCTTGCCGTGATTGCAGTAGCCACTGGCACCTACCATGTATGGCAAAGTCCCTCTGTAAGAAATGTCACACTCATCCTTGTTTAGGATGGGCTGAAGTTCCTTATGATGTCAAATCTAATAGTTTCACCGAGTTTTTGTTGCTAACTTATGTTAAATCATAACCTTTATGATTCTGTGTTTTTAAATGCAGGTTTCCTGATTGTACAGTGATATAATTTGTTTTAGATACCAGTTTGAGTTTTCCCAGAAGAATCCATGATCCCCTGAGCTCCATCTTTGAGAAACTTGTCTTCAGTCTTATCCAAACCTGATTTTTACGTGTCTCTGGAGTCAGTTCCACGGTGTCATCTGTCTTACTGTAGGACAAGCAATTTTATACAGTTACAAAAAAGTATTTTTGGTAAATAAAAAGCAGTATATGTCATTTGGAACATAAGAAATCTAGAAAGCTCATAAGGAATCCAAGGACAATAAGGGACAAACTCAAAGCTAATGATAATGAGGAGTTAGAGAAATCCTAGTGGTGCTATAGATCTGTTACCAACTGGAGATAATTTAATCATTAATAATTATATAGAAGATGTAGAAATATTCAGAAAGACTTTCTGTTCTGCACTTGGAAAGCCATCTGTTTGCATTCCATGAGGATAAGAAAGTACTTTTCAGGGCACAGATAGTCATTAAAGGATAAACACTTTCAGAGTTGCAGATAATTTGTACCAAACGGTCTTTAAAGAACTCAAAAAACATCTGGCATGCTGGTAAGATTTTTAATAAATCTTGAAGTACTAGACAATATTCAGAAAAGTTGAAGTAAGAAAATGTAAATATTGAAAGAAAAAGGACAAGTTAGATAGGGTAACCTATGGTAGTGTGTTTAGATAGATGGAAAAGCAGATACAGAAAACTACAGGTCTTTAATTTGTTTTTTCTCCACAAATCAAAAGATTTTATCATCTGTAAGTAGGAACTGGAAAATTAATATTAGAAATAATTTTTAATAGGAAAAGTGATTGAAAAACAAATACAAAGAGAACGTGTGGATATTGCATGAGTTGAAGTCCTTAGATCAAAGTCATATACCTTTTTGGGAGGTATGTTTGAATCAACAACAGCTTAAGGATTCCATATTAAATTTGGTGGTAAAATAGACTGTACATCACAGAGATCAAACCTGACAATCCAGTGGCTGATAACTCTCCTGGGTTTTGACTTTAACAATACATTAAGAGCTTCCACTGTATTTCAAGCTGGGAAATAGATCTGAGCGTTATGTGAACATGATGTATCTGTTCACTCTGGGGGTAATAAAGGGTAGAAACTCAGTTTATTTTAAAATAACCTTTTCATTATATTCTTCAATTATAATTTTCATAATTTTTCTTACCAGACAAAAAATTTTCTTTTCCTGAAAATATGTAAATATGTATGTGCATGTATGTATATTTGTATATATGCATTTCTTCACATAAAAAATACAGCATGGAAAACTATTAAAAAATTAAAAAGAGAAAAAGCTTTTAGGGGAAATATTTCTGACTTTCTACAGAGTGCTGTGACACATAGAGCACTGAAATAATACCTCCAGCACATGTTTCCCTTTAAAGTGGGGCATTGATGCAATGTCTACTCACTGCAACAGGATGGTGAGGTTTACAGAGATGGCAAGTTTACAGAGCACATCTGACAATCACCAAATAAATACTAAATTCTGGGGGAAAGGGAATATATGATTTTTATACACGGGATAGTATTTGAAGAAGGTCTTGTATACATGAATTTTTTTCCAACTGTGTGAATTTATGATATACGTACTATTACATTACCTCATTGTAGTATGTGTAGTAATGTATAATATATTTAGGACCTTTAATTGCTGGCAAATCAATTGGTTCTAAAAGGTATTAACTCTTCTCACAATCCTTGTCTTACTTATGTTCTTAAGCTTTTTTGCTTGCAGTAACTCTATTCCTAAACATCAGAGTTCAAAGAAAGGGGACATAAGATGTATATCTTACAGTGACCACATTCTAGTGTGAGAATATTCAACTCAGTAAATTGTTTCAAATATATTGTAGATAGATATATTCTTGCCTGCATTTTTTGGTTCATTTTTGGCTTCTCTTTCATAACACGACTGTTCTTTCCAGTTTATAAAATGTCAAGGTCAAAGAGAGGTGAAGCTGAATGGTGCTGGGAATCTGAGATGCAAATAAGTTTCAGATAATCCATGTGATACTCAGAGGCCATCTAGTTTCACAGAGCCATTAGCATTCAGGGACGCTCATTAGCACTCAGGCAGCCAGTCAGGATACATTAGCAAAATGAGATGTGTTGATTAAAGTTACAAATTATGTGTTGAATGTTTAGATTTCCATCCACGGTAGCTTAACATTTATGAGAGTCTACTTCTGTATTTTCACAATAAAAAAAAGGCCTCTTTCTGATTTTCAGCGGGGGTTTTTGTGTGTATGTGAGAATGTTTGCATGTTTGTGTGTACAGGAGGAGAAAAAAATGAAAACAATGATGGGAAGAGTAGGTGAGAAATTAATGCAATTTCAGTATTTGATGTTTTTGTTTAAATGTCTGGAAATCTTACAGTTAGTACTGCCACTGCCCTGATGGTGAAGTAAAAGTGGAATAAGATTAAAAGTACTAAAGTGACTAGGAAGATTTTAACCTTTTATCTGTGTTATCCTATGTACTGCCCTAATAAAGAGCTAACATTGTTTAGACACAAGAATCCCATAGATTTAATGAGATGAAGAAACTAACAATTTAAAAAATTTTGACTCAGCATGTATTATCTGATAATATTTCAGAGTTTCAAGTGAGATCTAGTTTAAACCATAGGATTATGTCAAAAACAATTATATCCTAGTTTATTGTCCATATTATTATTTCATTTTTATCACAGTGTGTCATGTTCATATTAGATATTATTTTTTAAAACATAATAAGGAGGAATACTGCACTTAACATTAGGCTATCAGCATTTTGGATAGCATTAGTAAAATTTATCATCCTTATTTTGCAATTTGCATTGTTGCAGATATTCTAGAATATCTATCTTAAGCAAACATAGCGTGCCACTCTAACACTTGTTCTCATATTCTGTGATTCTGTGGAAGGGTCTGGGATAAACAATTATTATGCAGATGATTTTAGATAAAAACCAGTTATGCAAGGCTGATATTGTGAAAGTGACTTATTTTCAGGACTAATAATAAAGTACTTCATTTGTCTTCTTGCTCAGGAAACATTGTATAAATGTTTGCATCTGAAAGGAATCATGGAGAGGGCAAGAATTATTCTGAGCATGACTCAGCAAAGAACTTCTTATTTTTACTGGGTCTAGTTTGAATAGATATAATAAATCCAGACATTGCTTTTAGAAGGAGAAAGGTCTCGTGATGTTACTTAACACAAAGGTCCTTGTGAGGAAAGCCTTGCCGTGGGTGCAAGATCAACTTCGAACACGAGATACTGTATCGAAAAATTGTGTAGTGTAACTTATGTGGCCCTAAGAACTTTCTTAGTGGGTTAGATGAAAGTGCCAGCTCATTATCAGATGCTGAGTCCAGCTCAGGTTCTTGCTTCTGACAGTGATGTCTCTGTTCCTGGGCAGACCCCCACTTGACAGCATCCATCAGCTATGTGGGCTGCTGTCAGGAGTGCTCTGTGTTACATCCCTCATCAGTTCCCCTGCTTTTCCACTTTTCATGCTTTGACCTCTTCATTTATTTAATTTGTTGCACTCTGAGATCACTTGCTTTCTCTGTTTTGTTTTCTGCAGCACTCTTACTCCCTGTAAGGAGTTTGAATTTGGGAGAAATTCTCATTGGCAGCAAATGGGGTAGTCTTTGAGATGTGATGGCCAGAATGCACGATGTCCGCACGAAGTCCGCAATCACCATTCATGTTTTGCTTCTATGTGATGTTTCCTCCTAGAAGTAGCCTTTTACCTTCTATGTTTACAATGATAACAGAATCTCTTTCCTACTTGGGATCTTTTTTTTTTGAATCCTTCATTTTTAAATCATCATTTCTGTTTTGTTTTGTGTTTGGCCGTTGCTTTGTTTTGTTTTTTTTTCCCCATCTCTTTCATCTGCATTACTTGACCCCCAGATTCTACGCTTCAGAGAGAAGGTAGCTTGTTTCAAACTACCTTGATGGAATACCTTGGGTATTCCAATGAAGATATCTGCCAACATGGTGCTGAAAACATAGAATTAAAGACAGAAATTATAGGGTAAGCCTGGTGGGTTTTAGTATGTCCATCTGACTTGGAGGTTACATTTATACCATCAGTCCAATAGGTATCAATGGATTTCTACTTTAGTTAACATAATTTAATTTCAGTTCTATCTGTATTTTTGGGTTCCATGATATTTTGTGACACTGAGTTTTATAGTGTGGTTTACACAGTTCATACTACATAAAAAAACCAAGCAAAAAACCACAAACAAACAAAAAAAACCACCACCAAAAAAAAACCCAAACCAACAAACAAACAAAAAAACCAACCCCAAAACTCCTTCCTATGGCTTTGAATCTTTTTTTCTGGTTTTGTCTTAAAGAATTACCAGTTTTTGCTTTTGTCTCTGAACATGAGAGCGAGTTATGATTCCTGCAGAAGAAATCAGAGGTTGTTCTGTCAGACTGTATTCAAAACATTAGAACCAAGTCCTGTTTTAAATTAAATTGTTTATAATTATAAAGAGTGGTTTCTTCACAGCAGCGGGGTCCTTCAGACATTACTCTGACTGAATTATTTTCCAGCTAATTATTAATAGCATTAAAAAATCATGTTCTTATAAAGCTAAAACTTGTTTGTGAGATGGTATTCCTTTCTGTACTTTGGAATCTGGAACCAATGATTAAATAAAAAGCTAAAAATTATCAAGCTGACACTTCAGGCTCATTTCAAGTCTTTGAATGCTGATTTCTAGCTTCATAGTCACTGGGATAAGCCTTGTGATTATTCCCAAATGAATGAAAAATAAGACTATTAGAAAGACACACTTTGATGATTTAAATATTAATATATTTTTATTTGAATTCCTATTTTATGCTGTTACCACACAGCAAAAGGCTTTGTTTTCACAATAAATATACACATGAAGTTAGTATTAGACATTTTTCTGTAAGATTTTCAGTAGAAATAGTAATCTGGTTTACCCTGTTGCTGGGAAAGTGTGCTTTTAACTGAAGTAATTAAAAGTAGTGAATTTTCAGTATGTTTAAAACTATGATTTTCTCTACCCAGATGTGATTTAGGTATTTTCTGGGGTGTGCCGCTCTCAGTGAAGGTTTCTGAGAGAAGAAATAGCGTGCTTGGGGTGGACTCCTCTTGTTACCCATCTTTAGAGAAGGAGATTTGCCACTGATGCAGGAAGCACAGGTAGGCCCTGTTACAACAGCCAGAGTGCTGTTGGTCAGAGCAGGATTTTTGAAATCTGAGAACAAATAAAACTACTTAAGTTTGCTTTCTGAAGCTTTCATAATTGGATGGGAACTAATACATGTAACTAGTTTCTCTCTCTCCTGTTTGGTCACTTTTTATCATGTTTCAAATATACAGAAATATTTGACGGGAAAAAATAATTCATAAAGGTCAGAAGTGCTTCCATACTTGGGAGTTCTGAGAGGTATATTTAAGCTCTGGCAGACTTTTAACCTTTTCTAGCTTACAATAAGTTTGTCATCCTCTTAAAACCCTTTGATTGTATGGCTTTTGTTCCTCTGAAAGGGGGACAGGGCTGCCTGGTTACTCAAGCAGATGCCAGGCTTCTGATTTGCATCTGATGAAAGCCACTTGTGAAAGCAGAATCAATGCTCAGATTTACAAACAGTAAATGTGGGTATTGGCTTGTCATTTCTTCCTAGGTTGTTGTCCTATAAAGCTGCTCAAGTTCCTCTCTTCGCAAGAACGTCTTCCTGCTGTCCCTGCTGCCCATAAACATTATGTTAGATCGAGACGAAGGGTGAGTAATTCTTTTTACTTCTTCCATTATCTGATTTTTTTTTTAATTTAACATCAAAAAAGGAAAAGGAAAAAAAAAAGAATGAAAATGCAGCTATTTAGAATAATGCATTATAAGCTGATGACACATAATAACCAAACTGTATGTCTGAAGGGGCCTAATTACAGAACACCAGAGTCACAAGAGGGAGCTTATTGTGGACAACAAAACAGTGCTCTAATAATCCTGTCACTGTACTGAGTAAGCATCAACATTAATTTGTGTGGTTATATCCAGGTAGAAACTAGAACAGAATGCTTCAAGAAGAACAATAGAAATGAGTCTGAAAGGCTTATATATCAAATCAAATCAAATCTAGCAGGGAGAGTGGCTTTATTCTGAAGGAGGTTAACTGAAAACAAGATGGCAGTGATTGAACCAGTGTTTCTAAAATAATGGTGTTTATGACTAGTCTGTGTGTAAACTCCTAGTGATTAATATTTAAGGTGTATATATATGTTGAGGAATAAGAGAATCAGCAAGGGTGAGTATTTGAAGCACAATATATTTGAGTCTTTTTATGCCATGATATCAGCTGTTACAGACTGTATCAAGACCAATGCCCAGTAAGAAGAGCTGTAAATGTATCTTTTTCCTGTTAAACAGTCTCCATGCTTTTTACTTTGGTCATGGGATATCACATTATTGTTTCATGCCTAAGACATCAGTAGAAAGAACACATGGTCAATAATGTGGCCTAACAAAAGGACTGTAGGAGAGATGTTGTCATTTCCCTTTAATATGACCTTGAATGAATCTAACTTGCTTTGGCTTGGATGTCCTACTTCCCTGGGCTTGCTCCATAAAACCTTTTTCACTGTGATGAAACACAGCCATTCTAAAAGAAAAGCTGTGGATTTCACAGGTCCTAGATGAAGACTTTTTGTAGTGCAGGAGGTCAGATAGAAAAATTACCCACAAGCAATGGCACTGAATATAAATCTCAAGGTATTCAAAAACTCATTCCATTGTCTTGGCTATTTCTGTTTTTCTGTGCTGTGCAGGGCAGGGCAGGGCAGTGCATGGGCTCTTGAGCTGGACCTGAATGAGCTGCTGCAAATGTAGCTGTTACTGCAGTGTAGGTGTAGGTTTGTCCTCTTGGGCTAACTTAGCTTTCTTCCTGAGATACAGCTGCTCTGCTCAGCATAAGATAAGTCAGGTTTAGTAGGTTCATACAACAATAGCATCACTGAACAGCTTCCAGGATCTGATCAAGTTTGGCTGGTGCCACTTTGGATGTCTCTGAATGTAATTCTAAATGGTTGCATACGTGGGAAGTTTTACAGATTTATGAATTATTACCTTACTTTTGTCAGCTTTTACACTCACTCTTAGTTTCCAAACTCAGGTATGTATCAAATATGCCAAAACATTTTTCAGATGTGATATTACATCTAAAATGTTAGTTTTTACCCTTGTTTTTATAATGCAAATATATAATGCATTCTTTTTTTTTTAGAATAATAGTTTTCTATTAAAAAATATTATTGCTGTAGTACCACACATCCTTAACAAACAACAACAAAAAAGAAACCAACAAAATTTCCTTATTTAGTGGCTACTTGCCATTTAATACATAGGAAGATCAGGAAGGATGGTATATGGGGTTGATATCCATATTTGGAAGTTTAAGGTAAGAATATCTCCACAGAAACTCCAGGTTCAAATTTTGTCATTGCTGTGATTTCGTTTGCTTCTTTGGCTTTCTTGACATGCAGAATAAGAGGTAAGGTTGTGTTACTTGATCTCCCTAGGCCTGGCTTTTAGTCCCTGCGTGCGATTCTGGTTTAAAGCCTGACTGCAGGTATTAGGACATGAATTTGATTGGCTCAATCACATGCTTTGTCTGGTTGTTTTTTTTCAGAGAGTATAAAATGGAAAGTTTTCCTCCTCAAGTCCAATATTATGCTGTATGTATATCCATTGCAATGCTGGAATACATGACCTATTGTAGTGATAACCGAGTGAAACCTAAAGTGAGGATTGGGCTGGTGTGTGGAAATTTGACTGGATATATGTCAACATAAACAGCTAGTGTGAGTAGTTGTAGTGAACCCTCTTTGTGCTCAAGGTGCTACTGTTGCCTTCTCCAGTGAGATTTGAATCTACTTATGCTGATTTGTCTGGGGGTCAGGCATCCCCTGGGCAAACTATTTATACCTGCTCAGTTTTTAGGTTGAGGATATTCTAAAACAGTTTTCAGGACTAAAGTTTGGAACAGCCTTGGATAACTGTGGGCACCAGGAAACAAAAAAATGTACAGTTTTCCATGCAGATATATGATCAGGAGGCAGGAATGGATAAGCACCATTTCTGGGTAGCAAAAATCTCTTCATGTTCATGAGAACTACTTCTCTAACAGTACTGTAGCAGCTGTACCTTTTTAAACTTTTCTCTGCTGTCTTCCAGTTGCACCAACTAGCTGAATTTTCTTTTCAGTTAACACATTCTGCTACACACTTTATTCTCTTACAGTTCTCTCCTTTTCCTGCCATTGACTACAAAACACATATAATATAACGGAAAAAAAAAAGACTCAGAACACCATCCTGCAAATAAAATTCTTCTGTAGTGGTCTGTATGTTCTCTTACCCCATAATCACTCATCATTTTTTCATTATTACCTTGCCAAGATTCCTCACTGTTCAGACTGGTGACCTGACTTTCTGAGTCATCCACAAAGTGCAATATTTTCTAACACACTGTGAAAACCAACAGACTTGTTTTGTTGAGAACCCAGTTGTTTGTCTGTTTTTCAGAAAGAGAGTTAGAGTGGGAGTTCATTTACTGTGATCTCTTTTGTGTTTCAGATGGAACAGATGGCTGAGCAAAACAAACATCTGTATGGGAACTGTAACATGTTCATATGTTAGTGTGTGGCAGCATGAAGGGAAACCTGAACATCAACACTTATTCACAAACTATTTCTAAGGGAAGATTAAGAAAATTTTGGTTTAACATATAAATCAGTAGAAATATGCCGAGATCTAGCATAATTTCTGTAGCATCAGCAATTTGTTTGGCCCCATACTACACAAACCAGCTATAGGCATCTCTCTTCAGGATCATAGGATTTCTTTTATAATAATTTTACTGTAAGCATGCCTGTAAGCTCAGGAAAAGTGGAAGTCAAGGGCACTGTCTGTTACCTGCTGATCACCTGTTTTCTTTGTCTCTATTTTCTTTGATGCGTGAAAATTACAATACAGCTATCTGAAACATGCTAATAGTTGCATTAGCTGATATTTGTGTAATAGTGCCTGAAGATTTCTGCTGCACTAAGTATTTGACTTCTCTACTGAAACTGGACTCTCCAGCTATACGTTGATTCCTTCCTCTCTGGTTTAGGGAACAGTTCACATAGCGTGCAGATATTTCAGTTAGACAGTTTTCTGTAGTCCTTCTGCTGATACCATGTTTTAAAAAGAACAGTTTCTGTTTAATACTGAATAACATAGGTAATGTTTATAAGAGAAGATAATATATTCTATTAGACCAGCAGATACCTTGGCAGGAGTGTGGATGAGATATAGGCAAGTTTTGGGATGCAGAGGCTGCTCTGCTATAATGTATTCACTAGTTATTCCCCATTCTTTCCATTTCTCTATGCTATGCCTGAGGTTTTGGTTTGCTGTATCTGTTTTGTTTGACTATGGTAGAAATTGTTACAAGTTGAGAAGACAGACTTGACATCTGGGTGTGGAATAATTGATGTTTTTGATTCTTGGAAAAATGTTGGAGGCTATTTGTTCTTATTTGGTGGTTGTTACTTGGATGATGGGGAGGAAGTTATTTACTTGTTCTAAGCACACTGACAGCAACAGAGGTGGTTTGTTTTTTTTTTTCCTTCTTATTTTCTTTCTCTCTATTTTTCTAGTCAATGTAATCTGAACTCTTAGTCTCTTATTCAACAAAGATGACAGTCTGTAAGCCCGGAGTCTCTACTTCTGTAATTGTTGTTTGATTCAACAGTTATAGATGTATGAAATAATAATAATGGTTAGCAGTGAAAAATAGTGTAACTTGTATAACTTCACTTTTTATCTTTTCAATATAAAACCATGTTGTGATGAATGGGGCAGCTGAAACTTCTCAGAACTTGTTTAAGATTTTAGTGTCTTGGATGAAATCCCAATTCTACAAAAGTCAACAGCAGAGTGTCAGTTTACATTGACAGCGCAGGAAATTCAGTGGGGCTTCAATTTCTAACATACTTAATGACCGATTTTAGGCACAGATATATTTAACTGAGGACTCCAAAATGGAAAGTTTTATATGCTTGTTTAATGAACATATTCTGAGTTGAACTTAAGCAGAAGCATAACGTGTCCTTAATTTTTACAACATGAAGTTGTTTTTTTTTTTTACCAAGGTTGGATGATTTGAGAAGACATTTTCATTGCAGATCTATTCCTACTATTCATGTCAGTTCAGCCTGGTCAAGGACTTTAGTTTCAATGGTAAGAGCAAGAATCCAAGATTTTAGAAATTAGGAGACCCCAATATCAAATCTAAAGATGTCAAAGTTTTTGTTTGTAGAGAGAGTTCAATTTTTTCAAATAATTTACCTTGTTCTAATGCAATAAATTGAAATTCTTAAGTAGTGTTAACAATGTAGTAATAAATCAGTCTTACCTTGCAGTAGTGAAGAATAAAGAACAAATTATGGCATTAAAAGTCCCTTAGATAATACCAGAACAGTCAAACTCCTGTTGTTGAAATCTTTGGTACTTTACTTATGTCCCATTTACCTTGGACTTATTTTCAACTTTATCTAGTTCATTTGCAACAGAAAACAAACTTAGTTTGACACTCTCTACTAATTTAAGATTTCTGGAAAAAATTTATATGGGACTTTAGTATCCTTAGTGATCTTATTATTTCTTTTTCCTTCAGGTCTTTGAAAAAGCTGAATGCTAAATTATCCTGCTGTATGGAACAGAAAAAAATGAGGAGTAAATGAATGAAAGTTCACTTTGGTGCACTCAACATACCTACTTTTCTTTTTCAAAACTTTTTATCTGTTTCTGATTAAAGACACGCAGCCAAACCTGTTTGTTTAAATTCAGTATTCAAAGGAGAAATTAAAAACATACAAGTCATTCTAGATGGATGCTGTCTGCAATTGAAGTCAGCTTTAGAAAGAATAAGAGGCATGAATTCAGGGCTTGGAAAGGAGCACACCACACTAAGGAAGTCATTCAGGCACATAAAGTACTTTTCTTTAAACCTTAACGAGCAAAGCTGGAATCTGTCTCTGATTTTTCCTAAGTCAGGTTTTTCCTTCTTTAGCTGTTCTTGACTAAACTGCATTAAACAGTTGCATTGCTTGTCGGCCACACAGCTGCAATTTTGGGAGACACTTATGTTCCATAGTGTATAAATAGCACAAGGAGGACTTCCTGTTTCATGTGAGGTTGTGAGCGTCTCCCCATTCCCTAGGTGTCGGAAATAAGAAAAGACTAAAGAATACAAAAATTTCTAACAAAGCAAGAAGGATAAAATTAAATGTCATGTTCTTGTGGGTGCACTTCTCTGGAACAAATCAATATTCATCATACTTTTACTTGAAGTGGGAATTGAAAAATACAGAAGAACACAAAACAATAATTTAAATGGAAAATATTATTTTATTTTGAAAAATACAGTGTTAATTTCAAAATTTCAGCTTTTTAATAATACTTTCCATTTCAGTCTTCTGCACTGTTTTTTTTATCCCACACTTCTCTCAACATACTTGATTGTATTTAGGGTGGACATAAATAGTAAAAATTACAAGAACCAGGATTTATGTAAAATAGTTG
>JAYRBT010000139.1:58046421-58060320 GCA_036023395.1 Myiotriccus ornatus
TCTGGTGTCCATTTAGTCCACAAATCTTCTTCCTTTGTTCCTGGGATGAAATTCCCCAAAAACCAACTCCAACACTTCTCTGTCAAAGTAGCTCCTCTTTCTTCCTGTTTGCCATCTTCTTCTAATAATGACCATTATTTACAAGTTTACTTCCCTCGTTGTGGGTGGTATTCCTTCAAGAAGTCTCAGGCTATATCACAACCTCCAAGGTAAAATCTGTCCTCACATGCTAAAACATGTGAACACCAAGAAAGAGAGAAATCAGATTGTTCTGACAGAAAAGGGAGGGAGATAGAAAGATGTAAGAACAGTCCAAAACCAAATGATTTTGTGAACTACAAGCTGGATCACATGCCAATAGCTTCAAATTTATGGTCTTCTAAAGGTATTTGCTCCACTTCTTCTTCCTTTCGCTTTCATATGTCCTGTGTACATAGAAAACTCTGAATTACCTCCCATAGGAGCCAAGAAAATGTTTCCTTTAAATCTGTGACAGCACCAGTACCATTGTTGTCCACGTGTTTAATAAGTACAGAATTACAGTAATGTTCCTGTACCATGTGAGCAAATGTAGTAAGTATTTCCACAATGTCTACAGCTGGAATTTTGTAATACTCACTGCTTTAACCAGTTTACATAGAGCAAGGCAAGCCTGAACCTAAAACCCCAAATCTGATTTGCTAAACAAGTTCTGTCCTGACTCTTTGTGTATATCCTAAATCTTCCTCCAGCTGTTAGTCAAAACAAATGCATAATTAAGAAGAACTACCCCTTATTACTGCTTAATTTCCTGATAAAGACATTAAATTAAATTAAAAGGAATTTCCCAAAAAGCCTCCATTCGAAACTGAATCCCTGCACTGACAAGCTATTAGATTTTTTTTTTTTCCCAAATAGAATAGCAAACAAAACAAAAACAACTACAAAAATAAAAATCTACTTTTGGGCTTTTAGATTTGGGTAGTTTAATTGTTGGTCTGTTTCCCTGATAAGGTGAGACTAGTCCCGTGTCACTAGGGGAATGGTATCCTGCTGTGTTTTTCCATCCTCATTTACAATGATTATGTTATCAGGCTAGCCAGGCAAAAGGGTGGAGCAACTATAATTTCAAAGCAGGATTAGGTTGAAATAACGAGGTCACCAAGTTGTGGTTGTCATGGCAACGTCACATCTAAGAATATGGGATGCTTCTAGGAGATGAGGCAAGCCTGGAGTCTCTCTCCCTTTGCACAAAATCCCAGACTATTTCTGTAAAATTGCTTAATTGCTTTTAAACGTTTTTTTTTTTTTTTCAAAGAGTCTTTTGCTACAACAATGAATCCAAATTGTACTTTTTTTTATTGACAGTGTCTTGAGAATGTGTTTATCTCTGATCTGCTGTTGAGCCTGTTTTCCTGTCATCTTCTGACTATGTATTTTAGCTGTCTTTAGAAGGTCTTTTGTTTTAAATACAGTACAAAGCTTTAGGTATTTCAACCACTATTCAGGTGTTTTGATTCTCCTTGAGACTTTGTGATCTTTAAGAACGCAAGGTTCTTTCTCTCAGGTCATTTACTGCTCTGGGACCTCTTCTACACCCACAAATAAGAAACAGTGTTTTGTTGTTAACTCTTGAATTAATGAGCTAGTGATAATTTGTAATTTTTTTTATTTTTTTTTAAAATAGGTGTTAACATATTTTTTTCATAGTGCCTGAAAATTATTATTTTTAAACCTATTATTTGTCACCATTTCAAGTTTTAATTTGAGTGGCTGTAGAGCATTATTTCACCCTGTCACTGCTCATCACAGTCTTTCATGGAAACTTCATGGTACAAACTTCTGACAACCACATTAGGAAGCAGCTGTGTCATTCCGTGTGGTTTTATTTTATTATGTAAAATCTCACCAAAAAGATTTTCTTTCACAGCTCTTACATCT
This sequence comes from Myiotriccus ornatus, assembly GCA_036023395.1. Classification (NCBI taxonomy): domain Eukaryota; kingdom Metazoa; phylum Chordata; class Aves; order Passeriformes; family Tyrannidae; genus Myiotriccus; species Myiotriccus ornatus. Next base: position 58,048,342 of record JAYRBT010000139.1, read on the forward strand.
GCTTTAATTCTGTGCAGCATTATAAATTGCAACAATATAAATTGCACAACACAAATTTCTATTGAAATCAGTTTGATTTTTGTGCTTTTTCTTTGCCTAGCTATACATCGGTACAATGTAGTGTTGAAATGTGCCAGGCTAAGAGATCTGTGGAATAAGGGAGCAAGTTACAAACAAGATAAAGGAGGTGGAGCGAACTGTAATGGGAGACCCTGGGGTTTAATATTTAGTTTGGGGGCAATGAAGCCTTAATTATCTCAAAATATCTTGCGCAAAACCCAAGCTTTTCTTCAGTGACTGCGGCACTTTTGTCTCTGGGAATCTGAGCTTTGCACTCTCGGCAGTCTCTGTGCTCTACAAGTCTTCCTGATGGTCTAAGTTTAACCCCGTTATTTCTGTATCAGCCTAGTTACACGGAGCTTGCCACAATGTAATAGATCTAGAGACCACTACCTTTTCTCAGATTTTGGTTGAAAGGAGCAGGTGAACCTTCAGACAAACACCTAGCCACAGAGAATGATCACATGAGGCTCATTGCTACACAGCTTGTGTGCAACCATAGAGAGATCCTACAAAAAGGAAACAGACCTAAAAAACATGGGGTTTTATAATGCTCTGAGAAAGTTAACAAGCCTGTCATGTATATGATTTCTTTGACAGGGCTGTGGATTAAAACAAGACAAAAAAAATTAAAGAAAATAGACAGAAAATACCACATTCAGCTTCTTGTATCAAAAGGATCTCAACAGGCTTGAGAGATGGGCAGAGAAGAACTGTCTGAAATTCAACAAAGGTAAATTCAGGGCCCTGTACCTGGGGAAGAATAAACCCACGCACCAGGACAGGCTGGGAGCTGACCTGCTGGAAAGCAGCTCTGCAGAGAAGGACTTGCGGGTCCTGGTGACGACGAGCTGTCCATGAGCCAGCAGTGTGCCCTTGTGGCCAAGAAGGCCAACAGTATCCCGGGGTGCATTAGGGAGGTGATCCTGCCCCTCCACCCAGCCCTGGTGAGGAACATCTGGAGTGCTGTGCTAGTTCTGGGCTCCACAGTACAAGACAGACATGGTGCCAAGCAATAGGAAAAGAGACAATTGGCAGAAACTGATGCACAGGAAGTTCCACTTGAATGTGAGGAAGAACTTTACTGTGCAGGTGACCGTGCATGTAACAGATTTCCCAGAGAGGTTGTGGAGTTTCCCTCACTGGAGATATTCAAGAATCATCTGGATGCAATCCTGGGCAATGTGCTCTAAAATGGCCCTGCTTGAGCAGGGAGGTTGGACAAGAGGACCTTTTGTGATCCCTTCCAGCCTCATCCCTTTTGTGATTCTGTGACATGAGATATCAGGTCTAAGAGAAGGTGGTTCTTTTAGGCAACACATTTTTCAACTGACAGAATTCCTTCATACACAACATGGATGTTTTTTTGCTTCCCTTCCTCCCTTTTTACTCCACTATCCAGTTAGAGCTTGTGAAAAGTGTGGCATCTTGCACTTTACTGACATGCTGGGGAGTAGGGACTATGCAAAGCAGACAATTTCCACCAACAGTGAGACTAATTGCTCAGTTCTGTGAGTAAAAGCAAAAAGAAATCTCAGCTTTGGTGTGGATTGTGCTGTTTAACGAACTGGTAACAGTGTACTATTTGCTCTCTGACTTTGGAGGAGGTATGTGCTATTTTTCACAGAGGACAGGATCAGCAGCCTGGAAGAGTTGATGATTAACTTCAGCTGTCTGGACTCCACAGGTCTGCCACCATACCACAGGATGGTATGTGAAAATAGGAATTCCCCTGCCCCCACTGCTTTTTGCAGGTTTGTATCTTGTCCTAAGACGAAGTTATAGATTACCAATAAATGCATTGAATGTATTTTTTTCTGTGACTTTATGATGTAATATTCTTCAGTGAGCAGAAGAACTATCAGGGAAATAAATAAATAAAAAAGTTAAACCCAAATTGTCGATGGGTGTATCCACAAGATGGTGATGTTCTACCAAATTATTTGCATGTTGATCTTGCAGTAAAAATCTTGTCATTTAAGGGAATAGCGATTACTTCTTAAATTTCAGATGAGTCTTCTTATTGCTTCACTGGTAATTACATTTGGAAAGAAAATATGTTTCTGCCTGTACTGAAGAGTCTACCCTGTTTGTGTCCAGCACAATGGACATGGTGAGGAATGGGTAAGAAAAATCTGTAGCTTGTACCATATTAAAACAGGACAAATGCTGGCGTGTTAGAAGCCAGGTTTTCATGGCTACTTTGCAGTTATGGAGTATCATGAGCCTAACAGCTTTTTTTACCATTTAGGGCTGTTTATTTCTATGAGAAAGCAAGCACCAGAATGAGAAGGGTGAGCAGGGCTTGTACGGCTGTTTTGTTCCATGGATCCTCTTTCCTTAGCCTGGAGGAGCATGTGGATGAATGCCAAAGGTTTGGTTTGCTGGGTGGGGCCTCATCTGCATCTCAAGCTGGAAAGGAACAGATCTGCTGCATTCACCCTCCCTTTTCCTTGGCTGTTTGTTGAGCTGAACAGCCCTCAGGAAAACTGTGTTATGGAAAGTTACACAATTTAAAGTCTAGCTTTTTCATCTTGGTATACAATAAACATTACTGCAGCTTATGAACATGCACACCAGCCACTCAGACAGAAAGAGCTTCGCTATTAAAAATTGTTAGTTATTGATTTAGTTTGAGGAGTAACTGCCAGCAAAATTGGATCCTTCAAAAGTCTTCACCAATTTTACCTAACAGAGTAAAAGATTCTCAGAAAACACAAGGAATGTTTTTTTTCCTCTTTAATCCTGAACAGTTAGAAAAATCAAAATGATAACTTGTTGGTCTGTTTTATATTTGTTTGTTTCTCACTATCAGTGACACTGTTTCGCATAAAGAACTCCAGTGAAGCTATATTGTAGGATATCAAACACCTCTAAATTGAAACTGTGTTGTATTTGATCCAACAACATCAAAAGGGCCAACAAATAAACCTGCAAAATTCACCATTTGTAATGAGAATACTCTTCATAGGATAGAGTATCAGTGGCAATAATGATCACCTTACAGTTAAGTTTGCCAACAGAAATGCTAGTTATTAAAAAAAAAAAAAAAAAAGGCAATGAAAAAATGGAATAAAAATGCTGTTGTACAAAATGACAATTTCAAATAGGTTTTCTGTAAAGATTATTTCTCTGAATGAATTCTAAATTATGGGGAGGGTCTGCTTTTCCTGACAGCAACATCCTAGTTTGGAAGGGTTCCAGTGTAGGGCGGGTCTCATGGTGGAAACACTGATACTCTTGATGCCAATATGGTTCAGACATCCAGATTAAATTCTGCTTCTTGCCACACACTTCTCAGTGGAGGGGGATCATCTGAGGCCACAGTGCATTTGAAAAGAAATGGGACGATGTTCCTTCTTCTTGCCAGGATTATATTAATTCCATGCTGTGGGTGCAGGCCATCTAACTGAGTATCGTTAATCCAGTTCTCTTCCTGTCCTTTGCCTCCTTGTTCTTAGCCAGGACAGCTGGGACACTACAAGCACAGTTGTGGCAGTTCTACATATCCCTTACTACTCTAGCTGCTTTTGTAGAGCTCACCTATGTATGCTGAGAGTTTTGTAAATTTGGTTTTCTTTTGAAGCTGAAAAGATAAACAATTGCCCTCTCTCCTGCATTGGTCTAGTATGCATTGATCACTTTTTGTTATTACTCCAGTTGGAAACTAGCCTGTATTTCCTCATTCCATTCTGCACTACCATTTGTTGAGGCTAAAAACCAGCTCAGTTTGATGCCACTGGTCTTTTGAGTTCTGCATGTCCTTGACTGAGAGTTTTTAATGGTGTAGCTTTGTGAGCAGCCTAATCAATGAAACGGCTCAAGGTTCTTGGACCAGCTAGGGGGAGCTGTCACATAGGCCTTTCTTTTGTATTGTACAAGTCTATGGATAGCTTGCTCATTGAATTGGTTTTCTTCGTGGCCAAGTTTTTTATGGATGACACTGAACATTCAGAAAAGTGTGAGAGGGCTTACATGAGTTTTTCAAGTTCTGTAATATTCAGTAGGGAATTACTGAGGAACTTGCAAAATCTGAAAAACTCAACAGATATTCTGATGCACTCTTGCTACGTGTAGGTGGATGGCACTGTACTTGCCCTGTGCAAGCTGAGAGTGTGCTGCCAATTTGTTCTGCTGCACACATGGAGTGTTTGAGTGTTGGCCAGAAATGTTTGTGAATTCTTTGGGATTCTTCACTATTTGCCTTCAGGTATTTGGTATGGTTGTATACTTTGATGAGAAGTGTGATCAAAACCAAGTTGCTCTGTGAGCAGCTGTCCTCTTTAGTATGGATTGTGTCTAATGGTTAGATTTCCTTCTGTCTAGTGCCAGTGAAATTCTGACAGTAGCTTTTCCCATGAGTAAGACAGCATTCACCTGTGGAGATTTTCTCTTGTCTAGTAAGGATTTAGTTTACACAGTTGAACATTGGTTTCCTCTAACCAGCCATTCATTTTAATGAAATGTATAGAAAAATAATAACTTTGAAACCATTGCCCTTCTGTCAAATCTGACTGAGATCTGCCAAACTTCTGCATGAAAGAAGAGGATGGGCTGACAGATGAGGAGTCACACTGTGATTGCGTAATCTTGTTTCCCATGAAACTAGGCTAGCAGGGAAGCATTAGATGGCTAATCTTCAAACCTGTCCCAGACAAGGCAATCTTGCAAATGAAACGGTGGTTGTAATGTCATGCAGACTTATCTTTGTGAAACGTATGCTGGTTTGGCACCTAGACTTTAGTGAAACTGCCCAACTAAATTGTTAGTGGGAGCTGTGCCATCTGAACAGATGGACATGTGTAGGCAGTCAGTAGTCATGTTTGTTCTTCATTTATGGGAATTTAAACCAGGATTTGAATTAACATGAAGCATAAAAAGCAAAATCCCTGTGTAGGTTATCCTCAGGTTTACATCCAAACTAAGTGTCTTTGTCTGTTGCAGAGCAAACATCCTCTCAGTAAGCTAGTATAGGACAGGACATCTGACAGAAACAGTTTTTGGCTCCGATACTTAACCCAACTCAGTATTCAGATTTTTCAATTCATTCTGTCCTACCAATCTAATCCCTTTTCCTTGTGACTCTTTAGACCATGTTTTTGCTTTTGAATCCTTTTAACGACTTTCCCATATCTGTCGTGTTCATTTCCAGCTTCCTTGCAGTCATAACTGAGTGATTCCAGCTGTGCCTGGAATTCTGCTCACTTCTTTCCACATCATCTTTGTGCCCATTTGCTGGGGTAGAGTTAATTCTCAAAGCATGTGGGTATACACACATGAGGCAGGCTGTGCTGGAAACCTACAGTGTATCAGCTGCACCCCAATAACTATCCAACTGCATTCTCTTCTTGGTTGTAAAAAGAAATAATTTTCCTCCAAATTCTTACCTTTTAAATGTGTGAATACTGACCACGTCCAGGCACAGAAGTAGTTACTGAGTAGTAGATATCTAACTATCTGCAACCTTATGGTACCTTCCATGTGCATTCAGCCCAACCTTTCTTCAAAACATTTAGCCACCACTGCCAGTATAGTGCCTGGTGCGTTTTTTTCATCTATGCAAAAGTTTTGGACAGAATGATTATGTCAAACAGGTCTGATTTTTATCACTTTCCATCTTGATGTAGGTAATATAAAAGAATCTTTACATACACACCTGGCCTTACTGAAAGAACACATGTTCTGCAGTAACATTAGATAATAGCAGAGTGAGTGATGAAATTCTGAGCTTGACCTTTCATCTGTTCATGCCATGGGGTATTACTTTGAATGTCTGCACTAAGCATTCTATCTTATCTAGATTAAGTCTTATGAGACAGGGACCATGTCTTTTCTTCTGTGTCACACAACCTCAGATACCTTGATAGCTCTCAAGAAATAGTAAATAATTTAAGACCAGTACTGCTGAGAGATCAGCCACATGGACCGTTTCTGGCCCATTTGATGCAGAGGAAATTCTGTGCAGGAAGTCAAAGAGGTGGCTAAGGTCAGACATGGGGTTTACAGAGTCTCTGGCAACTTTCTTAGGCACATGTTAAAATAGATATTCTTCAGATTCCACAGGAAACCAACAGGCATTATGCATCACCTTCCACACACCTACGTGTGTGTAGAGACCTTTTCTCAGATACAGCTTTCTGTGCTTATTTTTGTGTCTACTTGTTTAGAAACTTTCTCTCTAATTTATGGGAAATCATGCTAGACTGGGGGTTAACCATGTGTTTCATGGCTTAAAAGGGACCTATATAAATATGGTTTTCTTGATTCCTTGCTAATAAATGAATAGATATACACTTGAACAAGTGCAGCACAGGCACAGAACAGTTTTTCTGTTACAAGTAAGGGGAGGGGAGAGCGGTTCAGATGTCCAGAACAGGGTAGTCTGAGCAGTCAGTCAACAGCCTTAATCATTTGCTAGGCAGGGACAACCCGAGAGTTGCCAGAATAACTGCCCGTGGATCTCGCCAAAGAGACAAATACCCTGGCTGAGACTATAATATACAGACTGGCATCTGGGCTCTCTGATTGTTATCAGTCCATGAGCATGAAAGAGGAGGAAGTGGATAATAGTAATTGAAATGCTCACTGCAGCATTATAAAATTAATTATTTTAAATATTTTTCAAAAAAAATCCATCTATTGAGAAAACAATTAAACGTGGGTTTTGAGAGGGTAAAGGCAGTGCTATCAAAATATTGCAAGAGGCCTTTTAAGGGGTTGTGGTTTAAACGTCTGGATATTGTTTCCTTTGCTTAGATGTTTCACTTCACACTGCACTCCTACTACTCAGTTAGCACCAAGATAATTTCCATTTATTCCCGTAGCCTAAGTCATTGTTATTTGTATGGAGAGAGGTGTAATACAGCCAAAGACAAAATGTGGATGTGTGTGACTACACTTCAGTTTTCTCTGGGATACTCCTGTGTAGCATGTTGATGTATCCATAGGTCGTATCTTCAAGAACATTGTTATTTTATTTATGTTTGTTATTTCCCTTTTGTGGGCAGTCTTGTATGATGTGAAAGTCAGCAGCCTTAATGTGATGTGAGAGGAATCAGCTCTACCCAGCATCTTTAACTTCTCTTGTGTTGTAAAGTGGAACGTATGTTATATTAGAGAGTAGGATGCCTGGCCACATACCTACCATGAAGTAATGTAAAATATCTGAACCTTGCCATCCCTGCATGCTCCTAGGCATCACACACGGACATATGTGGCACTTCTTACTAGTTTCAACTGAGAATCTGAAAAAGGCTAGCCAAGCAAAGGACAGAACCTAACATTTCAAAAAGCTCATCTATTCATGCTTGTCTGCTTTCCATTTTATGCTCCTATCACTGGACAGTATCCAAACCTGCACGGAGGCTTCTGATTCTGATGTTGGGAAGGTGGGGACAGCTTGGACATTCTTGGCCATACACATGCTGGTTTAACCAGATGGGGAATGGTGATGCTTTTTCTATCTAAGGGCCTGGAGTTCTGTCTTTTGTCATCCAAACACAAACATTTTTTTATTTCCTTCTAACGTCTCTAAACATTATAATGCAATTTCTTCCTAAGAAGAAAAGGAAGAGAAATTGAGAAGCTGCAGTCCCTAGCACTGCTGCGCTACTGTGCAATCCATCAGCAAAGACGACCTGAAGCTGCAGGGATAGATCTTCTCTGTATGAACTAGTCCACAGAGACATGGTAACTCCTTTTTCTCCATGTTTTTTTTTTTTTTTTTTTTTTAATTGGGAAGAAAGAGGTGGTAGTTGTGATTAATGAGTTTTTCAGGTAAATACCTGGCTTTTGTTATGGCCACAGGAGCTGAAGTATGAAAAACAGTAACAGAAGAGTCGTAAGGATCACTGGAATAATTCTTTGAGTGGCTCTCTACTGCTGGATCTTCTACTTAAAAAATAATTTAGGTCTTACAGTAATATTTGGTTTGCAGTGTGTTTTTTCCAAACTGTTTGTATTTTGTTTAATGTTTATAGTTTCAAATGTACACAGTTTGGGTGCTGCAGGCTTAGTAGGTTCAATAAGCAGAGTAGTATAAAAGAGAAAGTTTTGTCACTTCAAGAAGAGGATGGACACCCTTACCTCTTTGAGTTCTGTAAAGGTCAAAAATGTTTAATACTTAATGTTTAAATGCCTTCTCTTTCCAGAGAGGAAGGTCTTTTTCAGCTAAAGTTAGTGCTTATATCACAAGACACTACTAATGAGCTGTAAAGCCTTTCACTTCTCTGTCCAGATATAAGAATACGACAAAAATATGAGATCAGAGATCCATTTCCTTGTCTGATATTGCTCATAATAGAGAGGTATGAATGATTAAGAAATAAGTTCAAAATAATGTTTAATGGTAATTAGACAGTATAGATTTAATAGATGACTAAGAAATAAACACAACAGGTCAGTCTGTTGTAATATGTTTTCTCCATATCTTCTTCATTCCTATTGTACAGCAGATTAGGAACTTCTTGAACCTAAGTTATATCAAATTGTTTGTTTAATGTTCTTAATACATTTTCTTTTATTAATTTGACTGATCACTATTTGAATGCATCCATATTTCTGAAATCCAGAGCATCTGTTTGCATTGACTTCCTCTCATATTTAAGCAGTAGGTAGGGTTTTTCAAAATTCTGCCTAGTTTAGTAGGGATTAATATTCTTCCTGTTAAATGAGAAGTTCTGGCAATGTCAGTCCTTCATAACATTGCTGTTAAAGCTGCATGGGTTTTGTTAAGTTTAAGACGGGAAAAGGGGGAGACATGTTGAGCTCAGTTAGTAAGAAGATGCTTGTGTTCATGGATTCTTCTGAACTGTCTATTATCTATTACCTGTCACTGTGAAGACCTGGACCTAGTGACATATGTATTCTAGATTTCCCATAAAACATATACATAAAATTACAGATTTTTCAATCTGATTGTTACATTTTTTTTCAGCTTGGCAGCTCCAGGAAATGTTCACCTTTGCTCTTCAGATTGTTAAATGTTTCCTCTGGCCCTTAGCTCTGACTGCAGCTTTTCAGAAACAAAGACTCCAGTTCATTGTTCTTCTGTACTGGCTTTTTCTGCCAAACTACTCTAAAACTTTGGCCACTGTATTTCCCTAGGCAGCTGTTCATCTTTCAACTTCTAAAAGGCTTCTATCAAGTCTGTCTCCACAGATTAGGAAAGCAGTTAATTCTGTAGTAAGCACAATTGCTAGCCTGCTGTCCTTTTCTGCCTCAGAGGTTAGGAAGATTTTACCCTCTGATTATGGGATTCAGCTTGGGGAAACTCCAGATTCTTTGGTTTGGGTGAAATCTGACCAAAAAAGACTTGAACACAAATGGCTTTTGGTGGTTCACCAAGAGATCATATTTCATGCTCAGAGACCCATCAAAACTCTTTGTCATGTAATAAATACAATATAAATCTACTGCATCCAAGTCATGGAAGTGTAAACTAACTGAAGATTTCCTTATTCCAACTGGATCCTCTTCTGCTTCTTGGAGTAGAATGTGATCTGTGTAGGTAGAACTTAATTTGTAGGAAAAAAATTTTTCTATGACTTTCTCCAAGCTCAGTCTTTCTGATTGTCTGGGGCTCAACTCAGAACAGCAGTCATGTGATGAGAAGCCTGCAAAGACAGTATTCCTGTCTTTTCTGGGTAGAAAAGTACTGCTTTCCCCTTCCCCCACCCAAACTTGTTAGGTTAGGTTAAGTTAACAATGGTGAGACATTTGTAGTAACCTTTTAGATGTTGAGAATAGAATATACTCAGAATGTGTTTTAAACTTTTCTCTGCCAAAAAGAAAAGCTTCTCCCTTTTTACATTTAATGAGAGTTCTAATTTTCTCAAAATAACAGATCTTAAGCAGATAATGCATAATATCTTAACCGGTGCAAAATTACAAGGATTTTCAGTATCACTTTGGCTTTTTTTCAGTCCTCAGAAGGAACAACAGATACCAAATCTAAATTTCTCAGAATGGGAACAGAAACATCCATGGAGTGAGACAGACAGGTATGGTGTTTGGTTTAGAAAATGATGGGCTGGGATGTATAAGGCAGTGAGTCAAAGAAAGGGCCAGGATGATGGAGAGAATGAGTATCTTTCAGTTTAACTATGCCAATATAAGCCCTTTTCAGGTGTGGGGGAACTTGAGATTGTATTCCTTACCTCTAAGAAGTTAAATTTTGGCCTGGCTAGGGTTGGAAATGCTGTGCTACCATAACAAGCCACAGTTGAGAGAGTTTGTTTTTCACATGCTAACTCTGAGACTCCTTAAAATATCATGGGAGGTTCTGCTTGGAGTTCTGTCAGCTTTCTTTGATATAAATCCTGACACAAATGCACAGCACTAGGAAGTCTGCTGGGAGGAAAGGTTATAGCAGTACAAAACTGCTGCAATATCACTTGCACTAAAGGCTGTTCCAAGAGGTCACTGCAAAACAAAGGGTGGACAGTTTTAAAGGTGGGCAAGCTTGACTTGCAGGTGTGCAGAATCCAAAACCATTTGAGTTTGAAAAGGACCTCTGGAGATCACCTTGTACAACTCCCCTTCAAGAGCAAGGTCAACTAGAGCAGGCTGCCCAATGTTATGCCCAGATAAAGTTTGAATATTTCCAAGACTGGAGACTCTACAACCTACCTGGACAACCTGTTCAGGGCTCAGTCACCCTCACAGTGAAAAAAAGTGTTTCCTGATGCACAATGCCTGTGCCCACTGCCTTTTTTCCTATCACTGGGCACCGTCTTGTTCTTCTTTATACTCTGCCTTCAGATATTTGTAGACATTGAAATCCCCTCTGAGCCTTCTTTTCCACAGATTAAACAGTGCCAGCTGTCTTAGCCTTTCCTCACAGGAGAAATGGTCCAGGGCCTTCATCATCTTTGTGTTCCTTCACTTGACTCTGTCCAGTAGCTCCATGTCTTTCCTGTACTGAGGAACACAGAAATAGACACAGCACTCAGTTGTGGCCTCTCCAGGGCAGAACAGAGAAGGACCACCTCCCCTGACCTGCTGGCAACATTCCTCCTAATGGAGCCAAGGACCTGTAACAGTTCTTTGTTTCAAGGGCATATTGCTGGCTCGTGTTCAACTCGGTGTCCCCCACGACCTTCTGGTCCTTTTCTGCAAAGTTGTTGTCCAGCCACTTGACCCCTGGCATATACTGGTGTAGCTCTTGCTGACAGTGCTTTGCTGGAACAACTGAGTTCTCATCAGTCTATTTATCCTGCCATACAACCTGAGAGTGATGTAGCACTCACATGACCTTCTCTTGTCTTGTAGCTCTGCTGGAGTGAGTTGTAATTCCCTTGTCAATGAACCTCCTTAAATTACCTCTATTCTTGGACACAGAGCTTTACTGGTCTTCATAGCCCACAAAATGATGAAAGATCAGAGGCTTTTTACCTTTTCTGAGCAAGTTACTTGGCAGATGTTCTCACTGAATTCTGAGTCCTGGGCGTAAGAATGCCATGGATAGTAAGAATGCCATGGATAGTTTTGCAATGCCTCGGACAGAAAACAGAGGTAAGATGAACATGCCTTCAACTCAGTTGCCAAGTACAGAAACTTTGCCCAGGACAAAGAGAAAACACAGTCTTTAAGAGAAGCAAGACTAATGAAGTAGGTCATGACATGGAAACGTGAGCGGCCTTTTGCAATGTAGCACCAAATGGGGCTTTGCAAAGATGATGCAATCTGAGAAAAGTGGGAGAATGGAGCTGTACAGTCTGCTTGGAGATTTTGATATGAATCTTCATTCTAAATCAGACAGAGAGAGTTTGAATCTGCATCATTGCTCAGCAGAGACTTAGACTTGAAGGTGTCAGAGGTAACAAAAGTCCAGTCCAGGTTTTATATCAAATTGCTCGCAAAAGCCAAAGAAAGAAAAAGAGACTACAGCTATGGTTGCACGACTGTTAATATCAGATC